>VYZM01020722.1:0-126605 GCA_013398915.1 Dromas ardeola | reverse complement strand
TTTTTTTTTTTTTCTTTTTTGAACTGAAGTGATATCCCATGCCATGTTTTGTGGGTTTGTTTTGGGATTATATTTTTTTTTCCCTGTTAGCTTGTGATGATTTTTGAGAGGTTCTGCAAGCTGCTTCTTCCCGTTTGCATTTCTGAGACAATATTGTTCTGTTCCAGCTTCTGTTAATAAAATAGGTTTGCAGTTACTTACACAAATGGTAGGACAAAGAATTGTATTTCATTGCATCAGAAAGCATTGATACGGTTATCAATAGATGCAAAATTAAGAAGGTAAAATAAACCTTGGAGTATCGAATAAGAGTATCAACTCTCATGCTTTAAATTCCTTACCTGGGTAATTTCCTCGCCCCTGTTTGCTTAGAGGACAGTGGTAGCAATGGCTTTCACAACAGTTGTCAACAACTATTAAAATCGTAGAAATTGTGACAGCTTACTCCCATAGTGGATGTAGTTCTGCTTTATCTTTGTGAAGGATTGCTGTGTATTATGCTGAAAAAGAATTGGGTTTGAGATCCTAGGTTTGGGATGTTTTCTTTTGTTTTGTGGTGGTTTTTTTTTTTATAATTATGTAGAATTATCTGCTATCCCATTTTAAACTGCATGTTAGGATCTGTGAAGATATTCTGTTTATTCTTACAAGCCTGTTATTACTGTTACTTTTTGGTTTTTTGTCAAGCAATTGGTTTATCTATGGGGTTTAAAGTATTTTTGTAATACTTCTTTTCTTTTCTAGTGGGGCATGTTTGTAATGTTAAAGATACATTCAGTGGGTATATTTAACTCATTTAACAAAGTTTCACTTAAACCTTAATAAAAATTTGTCTTCAGATTAAGTATCATATGTCATATATAATATGCTTTAATTTGCACTTAGCAATTACAGCTCTACCTGGAAAGGGAAGGTTGATTTGATTAATTACACTTAAAGACTGGTATAGTGAACAAAAAGGAAAATGGTTTGACTTGATTTCTGACATAATTGCTTCATTTGGATTGGCATCACCTTCCACCACTTATCAAGAAAGGAGGACTGATTTCATGTGAAAGAATTGTGAAAATGATTAACCGATGCTGAAATTGATGACATTTAAATATAGCTTTATATGAAGATCAGTGGAAAGAGGAGGAAAAAATCCTTGCTTTACAATACCACTACTGTAGTGCATTTTTTTTTTTTAAATCTTAACCCCTCAATTACCGCTGTAATCTTGCAATATGCTTACTGCTGTTATTGTCTCTGCACATAATCTAAATAAAAGAAATTACACGGCGGGGAAGGGGAAAGTAGTATTTTGCTTTAATCATTTCAACATTTTGGAACAGCTGCTTTTTGTTGGTCTGTAACAATTTCTTTCTTCTTAATGGTTTCTGAATAAGATTGGATTTGTCCAACTATGGCATTTGTGGGGCAGAGTCCCAGACTGAAGTCTCTGAAGAGCTGTCTTGCAACATCTGTCTCCTCAACTTTTGTCTTTGTTCTTTTCTTCCCTTCGTGCTTGAATAAGTTCCTTGATGCTCACAGTCGTATGCTTAACCTCTTGCTCGGAAGGTGAGAGTTCCCTTTTCTGGTACTACCCAAGTTGCAGTGCTAATTGTGTTGAAATATTTTCTTCTAATTTCATTTTGGCTTTAAAAAAGAAAATAGCACTGCATTTCAGAATTAATACAATACTTGCAATCCAAATGTCTGTAAGCTTCGTAGATGTTTAAATTTTGGAGGCTTTTCTGGATCCTTGTTTACAAAAAGAAGGAGCCTTCTTATCCTTATGTGTCAGCTTGTTTTGCTGTTTAACCTCAAATTCTTCCTCGTTGTATGTATTTCCACGACTGAGGACCACTGGCCTTGCGGGTGCGCGCTGCAGGCAGGCAGCTTTGGAACAAGCCCTTTGATAGTGACCTATCAGTAAAAAAAACTATTTGGGAGACTTTTGGCTTCCTAGGCACCCAAAATCCACTCTGCAAGTTCTTTTAAGTAACCTATCTTGCTGCTTAGGCTTCCTTCTTAGTAATAAAAACCTCAACTGTATTAATTCTGTTCTGATGTGCTTCTTGTCCCTCATACTGTTCTCTAACAACTGCCTTCACTTTTTAAAGTGAGGAATGGTAACTTTCGAGTTTGAGGTTTAATATGAATTTTCTCCACTGTATTGTATTTTTGTAGGTCTCCTGTATGTTGTGAACAACATCTGTTATCTTTTCTCTGTGTTCCAACTCTCCTTATTCCAGCAATAATTTTCACGTCTAGGCAATATCGGTGCCAGAGTCATTCTCTTGTAATAACTTTTGGAACAGCTGCACACTCAGCTGGTAGTTGCTGAGTGGGATATGAAAACAGCCCAGGAGCTGCTTTCAAGGCCAGAGTCTCTGTGGCCTGATGGCCTGGGTCTTCAGCTGAATTTCTGTTGCTTTGTGGGAGAAATTCCTGTTGCTGTTCTACTTCGGACTCTGCTGCTTTGTAGGGGAGGGACTGAATCCTGGGTGGGTGTTTTTTCTTTCGTGTCCCGCTCCTGAGATCACCCTTTGTTTGTAAATCTTCAAATTTGTCTGCCCAGCAAAGGAGACTTCACAGCCCTGCTCACACCAGGTGGCCCCTGCTCTGCCACCCATGGCTTCTATTAGGCTAAGAGCTGTCACCTTTTGGCTGACAAATAAGAAAGTATGTGAACCCATTAGGTATTCTCTTTTTTGGCTTGGGCATGGCAGCTGTCATGCCTGACTGTATATGCCGCGTGCCAGCCTCTGTGGGATAATGGTGGCAGGTGTTCACCAAAAACTGGAGCAGATTTAATGGTCTCATCTATATGTGTGTTCACAAAGTGGGCATTCGTGTCACCTGCACCAAAGCAAGAAAAGTTTTGCTATAAGCAGTACCTATGCACCTTATTCACGTGTTGTATATTCTTGCACTGCTGCAAAGCATAGGTTGGACAGTAACTGCAGTGCACTACCTGTTCTGAATACTCTAGGCACTTTGTTGCTTTGTACTCTATGCTTCAGTGTCTTTAAGATGCAGACTAATTAACTACAATGCTAGAAGGGTTTCAATATGGCTACCTTGTAACTCTAAGCTAGAAGCCAAGACGCGGCTGCTAATTTTACACTCCTGCTCCAGCATTTATAGCCTTGACAGAGATGTAGTGAACTTGAGAGTGAGGACAAGATTAAAAAAGAATCTCTGGCAATAGAAACTCTTTCTCATGAAGGGAGAAAGAGAAATAGGCCACAGGACGCTTGTTTCAATTTTACCAATTTGACATCATGAGTACCTGTAGTCTAATAGATCTTTCTCAATGTGCTTGACCTTGGAGGGGCATGAGGAAGTCTAATTGCTTCTAAGGAGGAAGTTTTGCCATCCAGTGGATGTATTGTCAACTACTTCACTGAAAAAATGACTGATTTATGTCCTGTCTCTGCATAAGATTTAAAATATTTGTTATTGGGTAGTTTAGGCATGCTGTATGTCTTTCAGGTCTTGTCAACCAGCATTCTCGGCTATGATGTGGAGTGGTGGGGTATAACAGTATTTCAGTTCCTGGTAAAAGCTAGGAGCTTCATAATGCATGACAGCTGTCAGCAAAGGCAGTGATATGTGGTGTACGTTGTTAATGAATGTGGTTTCTGAATATCTGTAATCATTTAACTTACCTTCCCAACAAATCTGTGCATAAGCATCTCTTAGGATGGTGGGAGGAGATGTGTCTCCTGAGTGCTGGGAGAAAGTCCTTGAAGTCTAGTTTTGTTCAGTAGTTTTAATAACACAGCAAACCACAAAAAACAAGCGCCCTCCCCCCAAAAAAAACCCAAACACCAGAACAAACCAAAAAACAAAAAAATAAACCACAAAACCAACAAGAAAAACCAAACCAAAAAAAACATGACCAGGAACTACAGAAGTGATTAGCCTAATTCTGCTCCCAGCGAAATGGTCTTAAAATGGTAATCCCCTATGGCATGCTACTATTATTTTAAAAAAACCCAAACCAGTAATTGAAAAAACTTCTAGAAACAAAAGATCTGAAAAAGAGATGTGGGAGCAGAACATAGGTAGAGCTTAGAGTGGGACAGGCAAAGAAGAGTAATTTCTTGAATTTGCCTTCCACCCATACAAGGTCACACTTGATCCCATTCGTTTGATTGTGAAGGAATATGAAACATGAACGACAATAAACAAGTGAACGAAGAATCCTGCACAGTTTTTTAGCCTTTATGATCACTTCTTGTAGATCTTCTAAAGAGTGCACAGACTGTCAGAACTGTTGCGTGGAGTCTAGAGGTGTTGATTAGGAGATTCTAATTCAATACTGTTGATAATAGACATCGTATGAGCCAGTGAGAATAGGTGTTATGCTTGCTTCTGGCCTTTCAGTGTCTTTGTAAAAAAACACCACTATAAAGAAGAGCTGTTAATTGTGAATTTGCAACAACATATAGCACTGAAAAAAATGTTTTTTCAAACTACAAAGAAGTATAACTTCTAGATTCATGCCCAAATTTGTGGCTATGAGCAACGTGATCTAGTTGAAGAAATCCCTGGTCATTTCAGGGGGGTCGGACTAGATGACCTTTAAAGGTACCTTCCAGCCCAAACTGTTCTATGAGTCTATGATAGTTCCACTTATACAAGAAAGTGAAACCACCCCCACCAGAACCCTCAGGTGTTTTTAAAGAAGTTGTTAATTTGCTTTCATAAAAATTGACATCTATTTGCATTATTCTCTCTACTGCTTAGTAAATACTGCAGAATTAAGTAGAAACTTTGAAAGGTGCTTGTAATATCCTTTTTTCTATTGATATGCTTTTTTATTTTCCAGATACAATCTAAAGAAATGTGTAATATAATTATGGCTTAATCACTGAATTGAAAATGAGGTGAAGTCAAATTCAATTTTAGGTAGCTTTCAGACTTGGTTAGAATGACTGGGTTGGATAATTAGGTTTCCAAGTAACATAAATAGAAGCTAAGTAACGTTAAACGTGAAGGCCATGTCAGTCGGCAATAAAATGCCATGTCCAGCTTCCTTCAAAAGATTATCTTGCAGTGCCTTTGAAATCTAAATGTTATTTGCAATGTCATGTTAGTCAGTTTGTGCTGGGAGGTTTGCAGCTTTGGGTACAATTATGCTATTCTCTGTTCTTCACATTATAATAACAGTGTGGACAAGGCACGCCAGTAGCCACTCTTAGACATCATCAGTAGCATAAACTGCTGTTCAGGCTCAGTACTGAAGTATTCAGCCTTTGTATTTTGCCTGGTTTTTTAGTTCCTGTTTGGTTGGTTTACACTGAAATTGTGTATGAAAATAATATAAAGATTTTGGGAGGCAATTGTAAATGCAAGAGACTGTAGTTGGTTAGTGAATACCGTAAATAGTAGTTTTACTGAAAATTGGTCTGTTGTCAAGCATTCTCTTTTAATTTAAAAACTTTGGAACCTTACTATATTCCTGAATAATCATCTCATGGGAACTTGGTTTATTAGGAATTTAATACTAAGGTACTTCAGTTTTTTGGTGAATGAATTTTGGTGAGATGAACACACCCCAGTGTTTCAAAACATTTGGAACATGGGAAACAACTGGGATTTTTTTCCTAACATTGGTGTCTTTTTTTATAACTTTGAACTTCCTCTAAACTATTTAAAGAGAAATGGATCATCTTTATTGACAGTTACTGTTATATAGAAATGTGAGCTAATTAGTTCCTAACTAGTTGCTAGGTGACTATTTAGAAGGATGGCCGTATTTAGTTTGCTATAGGAATTATGTGCTTGCTTGCATAGTAAAAATGAAGAAAAATACCAGTGTTAGGTGTAAAAAGCATTGAACCTGTAAATATTCTTGCAAACAAACACTAGCTGTTTATCACTGCCATGATTGCTGATGGGTAGCAGATAGGAATTCTCCAAGAAAACAGTTTTCATCCTCTATTTAATTAAAACCTTAAGTTATTTTCACTTGTAAGCTGTAGAACATGTGTGTCTGAAAATGTGGGGTTGTGGTTTTTTTCCGCTTAAAATTATTGAAATTTAGATTACTTCTGTGAATAACTCAAACATCTAAATTTAACCTACAGCCCTGTATGGTACCTGTTTGGTAGTTCCTGCTTTGAATAATACACAGAAGGTAACCTACTGTACTTTCAGGTACCTGGATCCTGCTGTCCTCATTGACATAAAAGTCACAGGTATGTCACAAATTACAACACATACATGAACAAAATAGTTTTCAGTAAAATAGACTTTCTAGATATTTAAGAAATCCTGTGGAAATTCCTTCTTTATTCACTTCTCCCCCACAAGAATCAGGAGGTAAAATACACGTGCTAATCACGAGGGATACAGCTTTGTAAACTGGGTAACAGAATACGTTAGAAGGTGAAAACTGTTTATTTTTATCAGCAGAAATCTGGAAAATGAGCATCTTAACTACTGTGTGTGTGTGGGGGGAAATAAAGAGCTATTTCGCCATTATACTTTGAATATGAGTTACCCAGTTATCTTACTTATTTGCATTTACTTGCTGGCTTGTCTCTCCAGTCAGATATTTTGAAAAACAGTTTATGTGTAGCTAAACAGGTACCATGTGAAATAATCTGTTTTTGTGTTGAGCAATCTTAATGTGGCAATCTTGGCTTAATTTAATTTGTTCTAATGGTAGCAGTGAATTTTTAAATGGTTCATTTGATGCTTAACTATTGTTTAAGGGATTTAGTATACCTTGAGAACACTCATATTGGCATCAAGTGCAAAAGCCTTTCATCTGGGTAGATTTCTTGTCTTTCGACTATATAGGATACAAGCAACAGTAGGAGGGAAAACCTGGTGATTTGATTGCTTAGAGACAGTAAAAGTTTCTTCTAAAAAGGCTTTTAAGGTGATGATACATTTTATTTACTGTGATGTAGTGTGAGAGGCATAGTCATTGTTAGTGAATCCCTCAAGCTGGTGATCCTTTTTGACCTCTTCGGAGGCTGTAGGAGATGCTGAACCAATGTCAGAGAAGGCGCTCAGAGGAGGTCATATGTTCATATGTTTTTTGTTAATTTGCATTTATCTTGTTTAATAAGGGAATATTTACATTTTCCTTTATGGAAAAGATTTCCAGTTCTAAATGAATCCAGTGGTTTTTAGGTAGCCTTGTTGATGGAGTCCTTACCTGTTTATAAAGCAGATCCAGCACAGAACCTGGTATGTTGCCTGTGTTATGATGTTAAAAGTACATGTAAAGTAATGTGTTAACATTACATGTCAAGCACTGTGGAGAGTGATACACAGATAGAATTGCACAGTTGCTCTGAAATCACGTTTGCCATGCTTCTTTGAGAGCCTCACCTTTGCTGTTCCCATTAATCCATTTTCCCAAGGACTTGTTCTGAACTTGGACTACTCAGGGGGTTCAAATAGTTGTTGGGGGGTGAGAAGGGGAGCAAATGGCTCATCCTTAGGTGGGGGAACACAGTTAATTGATTTAAACATTTGTATAACTGCGCCTCCTGCAAAAATGATGATACCTTTATCCTGTCCTAAGCCAACATGTCTGTTCTCCCTTCCTTCATCTTCTGTCCTTACTCAGGGTCATCTAGTGTATTGAAGTGATGCATGTGGTACAACTGAAATACCATCTCCACAGTGAACCTCAGAACAATTTATACTTGTTTGTATCTAGGAAAACTATCAGTTCGTTTGGTGGCTCTCAGTTGGAAATGCTGCGCCTCCAGGTGTAAATAGTAAGGTCACGGTGGGGAGTTGCTTCTTGTTGAGTGAAGATGAGATTTGAATGCAAGCAGTAGGAGATAGGGTCGTATTTTCTACTGAAATTACCTTCAGGTTACACTGTGACAGGACTATAAATTTAAAAGTGACAGACCTGTCCAGCAACACACACCTGCAATGTGAGGGTAGCATACCTCATTAGTAAGAGTTGTTCCTGAGTGGTAGTGGTATGAATTCGGGTCTCATTTGCTTCCATGGTGTAGTTTAAGTAGTATCTCTATAATATGCTTCAGTCTTGTGATCTCACTGAGAGCATTAGCAGTCACAATTACCACACCAGAAGCAGCTACATTACAGTTCGGCACACCCAGCTGAGAGTAATCACTGAAAGTTTTTATCAATAGCTTTGTACCTCCCAGGTAAATAAGTCCTCAGCACTGTTTTCAGTGTTGCCTTTCTGTTGGTGCTTCCTTTTTATCTTCTTCTTCCTCTGTAAACATTTTTAAAATCTCTTTTGTCTCGAAAAGAAATCAAAACAAAACCTGCCTCTTCAATACTTTTTTTTTTTTAAGCTGGTATGCTGCCAATTCCTATCTGTAAGATTAATATATCTGTATTTATTTTCTCAAGGTGGCCCTTGCAATTAAGTGATTTATTCCTTACAGTTTTCAATGAGAAATAGTTATCTTTTCCAACTTAAATTTACAGATCTAGTAGGGCTGGTAGGCAGTATTTACTCTTCATTCTTGTGCTGTGTTATGATACTTGATCCTTACTTTGGGATCTAATGAATTTTTTGATGTAAACGAGTCACTGGTACATCTCTTGTTTAATTTTATGTAACCACCATTTTAAAAACTTAATTTGCCCATTTTTTCCCCCCTCCAATAACTAATTTGAGGTTGGGATGAATAATATTTCAAACTGTGTACAAGTTTCTTTAATTCATTTAATTCTAGTTATTTAATTGTTGGTGTATAGTCTTCTAAAAATCAGTAGGCAAAGCTAGTGTTCACAATACCTGTGTAAGGGACATTTTGATTTCTTTATCTGTCCCTGTCCACTTCTCCAGAACCCTCTTGCTTCACCATTCAAAGCTGAGTCAACAGTAATAGTTGCTTCAGTGTTCAAACTACAATTTTGTCCCTGAAATACTTCTTCAGAAAGATTCTTAGGGCAGTGAGCTGAAAATGTTTTAAATAATTTTGTTTACCGAAGAGTTCTGAGCGCTTATCAACTCCCGATTTTGGTCTGTTTAGGTATTTTTTTTGCCTTTTCTGTCTGAAGGGAGGAGAAAATCCAAAGAAAAATCAAGGGTGGCAGGCGATCGTTGGACATTACTCTTTTCCCCCCTTTTTCCCGATTGTTTTTTTTCCTTTTTGCCTATTTCCTTTTCTTTTTTTCATGACTACCACTTAGTGACATTCTTCGGCTGTACAAAGTGCAGCCTTCTTTCTCATAATAGTCCCATGGAATGACCAGATCTGACTTAGACTGCAGTCTAAGGTAGTCTCCTTAAGTCTCCCTTCCTTTCTTACATATCGCAACTCTGACTTTGTGGACATCTGTCTGAAAGACTGGCTGTTGACATTTTGTCTTGAAAAATATGGTAATTCTCTACCTAAAAGCTAAATTCTGTAGGTAAGAACTCACTTTTCCATAGACTGTGCTGATCACAGATGTAAAACAATCCCTCTGCTATTGAAGAAGGATGTAGTGCAGTTTTATATGCTAACTTTTCTAAGTTCAAAATTGAAAAAGGTTGCAAGTTTGCTTCTCTGTCAGCATATTGAATTATTTGAAGACACACATCAGTTGATTTCAAGTTGGCTGCTCAGCCCTGAAGAGAGTTTTTAAGCACCTAGGATCTGGGAACTGCTGAGAAAGTTGACTTTTCCCTTTGAACACTGAATTTTGCTTTTCGTATTCTGGTAACTGAATAATATTGCCAGTTTTGGTCTCTAAACAAACCAACCCTGCTCCTATGAAACATCTTTATTGTTTACAAGCAGTGTCACACATTGAATCTATTTGAAATCTTGTTTGAATCTATGACCCATCTATAAATTTAATGGACCGTATGAATTATTCTTTTAAGTTTGGCAACACCTGTTTTCTCTCACTTGAATTTACCAATTTACTGTAGCAATTCCATTATCAGGATATGTAGTTCTGATGTTTGTTAGGATGGCTGCTTGCGTAGGATCTGAGTACAGTTCCTTGCTTTGCCTCTTTGAGATATGGTTTAGTGAATTTTTTTGTCAGCGTTAGGTTGGTGGTTGGACTAGATGATCTGAAAGGTCCCTTCCAACCTCGGCGATTCTATGAGATGCAGTAAAGATACCCCATTAATTTTATTCACCCCAGTTCAGTGATATTAGGTTATAAATGTGCAAATAAGGTTTGTCTGCCTTTGTTCCTCTGGTTCAGTAATAGAAGGTAACAGATTCCCTTTCCTCTCTGACAGCTACGATATACTTCACTATTTTCTTTTTAGGAAGTGGGACTTTTAAACATTGATTGCAGGGGTGCAGAGATTACCCAAAATGCTAACACCAAAGTTCAAAGTTCAAATCAAAATGCTGATTTCTGACTCCTAGTATGAATAAGCTATTTTCTTTCTCTTTCCTTCTAGCATTGTTTCTATACATTGATTACTGGTGTGATGCTCAAGAATTTTGCTGTGTGTAAGAATTTATTTTTATCTTTGTGATTTCATTATTAATGTCTAAATCTCATGTGATGCTTGCTTGTTTTTTCTCTTGATACAACTTTTGGTATGTATTTCTTTTTCTATATGAAAGTGCGTGTTCAGTTATGATGGGGAAATAATTGGTAACAATCTTACACTGTAAAATACTCTTAAATCTTCAACTATTTTGTTCTCAAACCATCAGAAAAGCAAAGTTGTAAGATACACGTGGTTTTACTTTCATAACAATGGATAAATGTATCAATAATTTAAGTGTACAACAAAATGTTTAATGTTGCAGTCATGAGATATTTGTGAAAAGTGTACTTTTTCATTGTAGGACTTTCTTTTCGACTAAATGCAGCATCCATTTCTATAGCTATTTTAAGTGCTGAGATTACTTTTTTTTTTTAAAGGATCATAGTACAGTGTGTATAGATTGGAGACTGATAATGCATTTTGATGACTCAAGTGCTGCTCTGGCAAAATTTTGGAAACTAAGTTTGAAAGAATTCTGTCTAGAGACAACATAAATACTTAAATTTTGGGGCAGAGTTTTCCATGAATTCTTACTCTGATGTGTCCCAGCATTTACCGAGCTGACTGAGAAGTTTGTCCGTGTGCTAGTAGATCCCAGAGTGGTGCTAGCCAGGACTGGGCATCTTTTCCCTCAGGCCATGGGGCACATGCATTGCTGCAGACCATGTGCTTGGACAGAGGACCTGCCTGGCTGGGCAAAATGTCAACTGTTGTCGGCCTGGTAAGTTGTGACCCACTTAAGCTTGTTTCTGTGGGTACTTGTATGATTGTATATATGATTGTGTGTGTGTGTGTGTGTGTGTATATATATATATATGCACATGGGTATTTGTATGATTGTGTTGTTTCTGTCTTATGGAGAGGTAATCCCAAATGTGGGAGGGGAAATTGGAACAGGAACTTTTGGTTAATTTGTTCTTTTTATTTGTTACTCTTCTCGTTTCTTTAATACCACAGTTCTCCTCTTGTAAATACCTTTGTTAGTTTTGCCTGTACACCAGTCTGGCAAGTTAAGCTGGTGGCTGTTGCTTCAGCTGGCCTTGTCCACGGCTCAGAATATTGTCCCGGTCACTGGGCTCTGGGAAGCTTTAAGTCAAAGTTGCCAGTCTCCACTCTGCTCCTGAAGTAGGACCAAGAAGCATGATATGAAAGCAAAATTCATAGTGTTGTGGGAAGTGGGTGAAGCCAGGAACTGTCCTTTTACTGTGATAAAGCTCAGCATCACAAGCTGGGTTCCCTTTTAAGAAACTGTAGTGCTCGACTACAGGGGTGAAACATCCATATAATGCAAGAACTTTGAAAAGTAGATACACAGTGATACTAGAGATAAAACCATTACTCTCACTATTGAAAACAAAAAATCCAAACAAACCTCCTTCTCCACTTCCAGTCTAAAAGTTGACTTCTGATTTGTAGTTTCTCTGTCCTATTCAGTTAGATATTGAGCAGAACAGTTACTGTAGACTGTCTGTGTGGGAATACGTGGATCTACAGAATCAGAGGTGGTCAGCAGAGCCTTTAATTGAGGATTCTGGATCTTCATCTCCAAAACTGTCTCAAGCTTTAAATACTCCTGCACTCTATTATGTGCTTGTTCTGGACTTCTCCATCTCATGCAACTAATGCAACCGGTTGCACCCACATATCATAGTGTTTCAAAGAGAAAATGTTGGTTAGTTTAATTTCTTTCGTGTTAGGAAAGAGCATGTCCTGCAGTTTTCTCCTGATGAAATTCTGGTATTACAGACCCTTGTTGTTTCAACTGTGGTAAATCTCTGCAGCTGAGCAACTTCTTCCCTTTGTGAAAATTAGAATAAATGACGGATACAGAAAGCAGTAGTGCTGAACCTTAAAATGTCCCACAGTGACTGTCTCTTCTCTCTTCAAATTTGATGGCGGAGGAGTATGTAAATATTATGATTTTTGAGCTTTTGGGAATGAAACCAAGATACAAGTCAATAGGTTGCCTTATTTCCTAGCCCTCTCTATAGCTGAGCAGAAAGTATAATTACTAAAATACGTGAATTCCTGGAGTATTGTTAACAGCTACCTTATTGCTGCTGCAAGTCATGTTTATCTCTGTTGCTGTACTGCTAAAGTCAGTTCCGTTATTATGGGGCATGGGGTTGGTCTCTAGAGCATTTCCTAAGACCCAAGTATATTGCAGTCTTCAGGGCTGAAGTTTTTTCCTGGGAATGACAAAGAAAAAACTACTGACAGTTTTATTTTCTAGTCTGTGCCCCTTCTAGTCATACCTGCCTAGTTGTTAGCTCCTTACTGTGGCCTCTGTCCTCTCTGCAGCAGCAGTGCAAAAAAAAATGAAGAATGGAAAATGGAGAGGTTTTGACATTTTGCAAAGTGATTTCATGTTGCTTCATTACACTTGAATGAGAATGAAATGGGGGGAGGACAAGAGGATGACCGAGTCCCTTCTGAAGTGGAAAATGTAGAACTGGCTTTTCAGAGTCTGAAAGTTGTGCTTGAAAACAACTTCTAAAAGTTTTCTTAATGTTTTTTATTATTTAGGACTAGAAATAATACATGTAAATGTACTGAGCCTGTCATTAAAAAGAAATAATTTGTATTTGTTTTTAAATTTAGAACTAGTATATACTGTTTAGAAATCAGGTTGAGTTCCAGAATGTGCAAACACCATACCAAGAAAAAGAATTAACAGCCTTACCCCCCCACCCCCCCCCAACTTTAAGCTTTAATCTTCTGGTTTTGGCTTCTTTTCTTGTTTTCACATCTCTAAAGTACTGACTGCAAGATAAAAAGCTATAAAACAAAATTAATCAAGCACAAATTATACATTAATGGCTTATTGCTTTTAAAAATGATCATTACAGTCAGTATTCACAAATGTTATATGTAGGAGTGCTGATGAACTGAAGGACTACTTTACACTAACTCTAAATACGTTCAAATTCCACTAATCAAATGAGGGAAAGTATAAAAATCGCTGTTCACTTTGCACAGGTAATTGTAACATAATCAAGATCTGAAAACTGTGTTATTGATTATCTAGTAAGGGGAAGCAGCTTGTACGGCAGCGTTTCACTGGTAACTATGTACGGGTTGGTGTTTCTTGCTTGTATCTTCTTTTCAGTGTTTCATTCCTGTATTCCACTTGCAGTGTGAAAAAAGTGGCTATGAAATCATATGGTAATCAGACTGATTGTAACCTGGGTGAGATCGGATTCCTGGAGAGTAGGAGGTGCGACCACTGTTGTTAGAGCAGATGGAGATCAAACAACATGGGAAAGATTTTGTGTAAAAATTAAAGAAGGGTCTAAATGGTGCATTATTTATTTTTACATAGGCTTCAATGATGCACCTCAGTTGGTTCATGATAATATGATAATAATCATGCATTTGTTTAGAAAATTGAAAATTAAATTTTGGTATATTGTTCTATTAGATTAATCTCTTTCCTTAAATAACTACATTTAATGGGAATATTACTGAATATCAGATGTCTCAAAGCCTCTGTTGAGAAGACCAGAAAGGTCTTAACTTTAAACTCTCCTATCCTCATAGAAGGAAACTGCAGCAGGTGTGGTCAGAGGATAATCAATGGAAGAAGTAGGTGCTGGATAAGGGCCTGTTGTTTCAAGCAACGGGGTGAAGATAAGATACAACAAAGGTGTTTTGTTTTATGTGTCTGTATCTACTTACGTTGTGTTTTATTTATAGGATATTATGGAGAACTGAGTAAGTTGGAGCAGAGGGATTTTAGTTTGGTCCTGCAGTCTCCAGACTTGAGAAGCAGAGGAGAAAGAGAAGTTGAGCATTGCCATTACTACAGCCAGAAACACTTTAACCCCCAGCCATAGGCAACCATATGAGCCACTCTGCTGTAGCTGCGAGCATCTTCATTTAATTATGTCATAAGTGTCACCTGTATTTCTTGTGTGCCTTAGAGCAGTTTACGCTGGGCTATTTAAGTTAATTAACTTGCTTTAGTGTATATTTATACAACCTCTTTAAATTACAAGCTTACTACCTTAACGGCACTGCTCTCAAGCAGAAATTTCACATCTTCAATATAGGATTTGGCTGATTTTTTTGTTCTATAATTTTCTCAATTTACTTGTGGGTTACCTAATTGCTTATTATAGAGACAAAATCATCATTTCACTTTTGAGCATCAATGGGAAACATCAACATCTATTTAATGTATGAGAATATACTGAAATGGAGGGAAGGGTCTTTGGTAATTTGTTTCATTAGGCCTTAATGTGTTATTTGGCTACTTCCACAACCTGTAAGTGTATTAATCTGTGACATTAGTAGTCTATAGTTGTGGTATCAAAACGCATGACACTTCCATATTTTGCATGCATTACAGCGGCAATAAAAGACCTGCCAGACAGTTGGAAGTTGGCACAATTCCTATAACTACTGCTCTTAAAAAGATTCTCTTTCTGGAATAAATGCTGGAGGCCGTTAAACATTGTTGATACTTTAACACCATTATGGGGAACAATACGAAGAGAGCTTGCAACAGTGGTGGGACCTGGCACCAGAATGACAGGACTGGATAAAAATATGACTGACTACAGCGAGGTCCAAAGGCAGAACTGGCTCTAGGGATAGGCAAGGTTGTTGTCCTAAAAATGGACAAGCTGTCAAAATGGCCATGATTTTGCCACCTGTGTTGCTTAGGAGGAAACCTCGGTCAGTCGACTTGCTGTTGCTGCCATGGATGGCAAAGCTGGGCTGGAGGACGCATTTTTGTTTCTGCATGGAAATACAGTTGTTACCCAAGGTGTTGCTCACCCCTGGCTCTGCAGAGAAAGTAGTGATAATCATGTGGGGCCAGTAGAAAGAGGAAGCGGTTCAGATTTACTTTGATTTCAATTTAGGATATCACTTCATCAAGACCAGTAATAAAGCCGTGATATTAATCTGTAATTTTTGGACCTATTTATGTAACAGCTTGCTGCCTTTTGTGTGGCAAACGTGTACAATTGGCTTTCAGTTAGTTTAGTTTACAAGAAAAATAAATTGAGAAATGTAATTTTTCCTATTTTGAGTGGAGGGTGCTGTAAAAACAAAAGCATCTTTGCTTGGAAGCAACTAAAAGCTGTAATAATAATCAGAGTAGAATATTGCCTGGGAGAACTCCCATTTTTTCAAAAGTCTTTTTTATATTTCAAAAATATTCTGGATTAAGACTTTCAAGTAGATACGATTTTTGTATTGTAGTAAGACTAGAAACTCAGAGAAACAAGGGTCTTGTCTGCCTTTACATTATGCAGGTTTGGTAACATCAACACCACTTCACACACATGTTTTGTCAGCAAATTGTGTGTCTGACTTGGTCCATTCAGGCTGGTCCATGGGTCCAACAGGAGAGCGAGCTGGTACTGGCAGAGCCTGGTTTGGTCTAGCACCTTCAGTTTGGCATTTTCACTGATATGAACATACTTGGTTTCTTCTGGGGCAGTATCGCACCGAAGAATCAGATGCACAGTTTTAGTTATTAAAGTCTTACTCGCTGTCCATACTAAATTAAGAGGCTGCATGAAAATACCTGTAACTTGGTTATCTATCCATGAGCACGCTATCGCAGTCAAAGGACATAAAATCACTACAGGGGTGGAACATAAATAGTGATTTAGCCGACCAGCTGTAGGTGTTTGCAGGAGAACCGAGTTGCTCCCAGGGATTCACTGACTGTAGCAACTAGATCTCTGATCTGAGTAGAAAAGCAATGCAGATGCATATCTTCAGGTATCTCTACCTGGTACTGAATCATACCTACAGTCTGGTACAAGGAGTAGATGATTTATAAGGGAAGAATATTTTTATTCTGCTCAAACTTTTGAAGTATTCATTTTAAACAAAATCGGCATTTGTTCTGCTCATCCTCTCTTCCTTTTTAACAGACTGCCTTTTACTGAGCAGTCTGAGATAAATGTGATGGTGGGGAAGAAAAGGCTTTTGCTAAAATTTTAAAAGGAAACAGAAAAAATCCCAAACAAAACTCAGAATGTAGTCAGCCAAGAAGACACAGTCACAACCAAGGGCTAGTTGGAGTGTTCAGCTGACACTGGCTGCCTGTGTTCTTACAAGCAACGAGAAAGTCAGCCTCAATGTTGAATATGAAAAGAAAAAAAATAGGATGCCGATGGACTCAGTTGATCAACCTGTTCTCAACACTTTGTGTTCTAAGTTTCTGTGCTTAAATGCGTGTCAAAAGATAGAGAAGAAATGCTTTTTCCCCAACACTTGGGGTTTATTTTCATTCATAATTTTGGTGCTTTTGGTCTCCCCTCTGGGGTGGTGAGTGTCTATTGCCTTTTCAGAGGAATGGTATCCACATTGTCCTCTGTTTTGATTTTGTGTGGTGTTTTTAACCACTATCTTGTAAAAGTGATTGATAATCCGGCCCCATATGTTTGTGCCGTCTCTGCTTAAGAATAGATCAGCTTTTGTTTTTTAATAGGAAAAGTAGATTTATTCTGTGGTATGCACAAAGCACAGACTCTTAGGCTTTAGTGTGAAGTTAACTCTCCAATTCCTTGCCAGATGCAGTCCTTAATGTTCAAAGAAGCTTTGGCCAAGAGTCCAAACTGTTGATGTCTGTTTTATCCAAACAGAACTAAAACCTTTGAATGTTTTCTTTAATCATCTTATTCTTTGATCAGTGGCACAAGTAGTTGTGGAAATTTGTATGTGTCCAGGTGTTCTGTGCTTAGATTACAAGGCAACAAGGGATTTTGACAGGTTTGTTTAAGCACTTAAAGCTTGGAGTGAGTGTCAAAACCAAACCCTTGAGGGTCTGTCTTCCTGCCTAAACATCTGCGATGTGTGATTTCCATTGTCATCTAGAGTACAATGACGAGCAAGGGAAAATGGATATTTAGCATTTGAGGTATGCGAAGATCATTTGTTTCATGTGGATCACAGTGTAAGATTTTGAGAAGGATGACATACAGTTGTCTGATGCAAGATCCTTTGCTGCCTTAAATTTTCGTAGCTTCATTGATGTTGATGGAAGTAGGACAACATAGACCTACTGAGGGTTTGTGTGGATTTGGTTTGTAAATTTGCTGGAGATACTAGGAGAGATTGTGCAAAAGATGGCTCTGTTTTATGTAGGCTCTGGGTATTTTTACTAAAGTCTACACTTAAGTCTGTGCATATTGGCATCCAGCTGCCCCAGCGGCAATGTTTTGTTTGGAAGGTGTCACAGTTCTTACGGGGGTTATGGGTGCCAGTGGGGTAGTGGAAACTAGCCCACGAGAAAGATCACTGTGTGCCCAGGTCTTGCTCCATAGGGAGTGTTCTGATTAGGTCCTGGAAACAACTGAAGCCCCTCTTAAGTTAAGCAGTATGTGTAGATGGTTTCATGAATGGAAGTGTGGGCTGAAGGGGACTCACTGGTGGACAAAATTAAATGATAGGGTCTGAACTAGACAGAAGGATATAGAAACTCCCTATATATATAATCTCAAGGCTGCTGTTTGATAGGGAGAAAGACAGAGAGAACAGACTACATGCAGATTACACAAATCACTTGGAGCTTTGAGTTATGAGCCCTGTGTGGGATCACCATCAGTCTGAGACTTAATAGTTGGGGGGCTTAGTCCTGTATCTCTGTTTTGGTGGCAAAGTAGGTTTCAAATGCCTTCCAGACAATGTTATAAATATTTCTTCTGTTTCCTGATGAATGTACAAAGGTAATTACTCTTTCTGTAAATTCTGAATTTTGTCATCACAGCTGTGGCTTCTGTCACTCCAAAATATGTGTCACAAGACAGTTTCTTAGCTGTAAGGGCTCATTTTATGATTCTTAGGACTTGCCTTCCAGCTCTGGAAGAGGGACAACCCCACACCTGTATGGCACCCAGTTCTTGGCTTCGCCTTCAGGTCTTGTTGTTATGTCCTCAGGAAATAGAGGAAGTGCTTTCAGAGTGGACCTTTTCATATTTCCAGGATCAACCTGATCTTCTTTGCCAGATACTGTAAGGGTTGTTCAGTGTTTGCAGAGACATGCTGCTCTCGCCTTCCCAGACCGACTGTGACAGCTTTTCTGTTGAAGAGCTGGTCCTTCAAGAACGCTGACTGCATTAAAGCTCTGGGCACTTTGGAGCAAGATTGCAGTTTACCATTAATTCAATTTTATATCAGCTGACAGAGTGGTGCAAGATCCCTTCTTTTCGCTCAAGGGGATTTGAATTCTGGAAGTGTAATAACCACATTCAGTGTGCTTGATGGTAAGTTTTATGGGCTTGCCAAATGTTTTGGCAGATTGTCCTGGGAACTTTTCTCCTGGATCAAAATCAGGAAAGGGGTCTTTTCTGGTGGTTATCGTGTTTACCAGGAGACAGAGATTTCTGTCTCTCTTCCCTTGCCTCCTGCCCCCATACCACAGGGAGTAAGCTTGCTCTGTGTCCATCTTCATTCCCTTCCTGATGTTGTGCCCAACTGCTGGGTTTTTTTCTGAGTCACAAAATTCAGCTGCCTCTGTGTTTCTCCAGGCCTCCTTCTGTGGAACCAGGGGCTTTGGCCATGTCTGTCATATAGGCCACGTGTGGAAAGCAGTCCTTCTGCTTGCCCAGGATCTAGCCTTTCAGATGACCTTCCTGTAAATGTGTGAATAACTAAGAAGCCAAAAAGTTCAGCAGTCTCTTTTCAGTGGCTATTCAATGAGATAACAGCCTTGTCCAAGGTTGTGTAGAACCAGCTAAGCTGGAGTTACTTCTGGTAACGAGAGCATGCTTTGCAGGAGGTCAGGGTCCGTTGGTGACTTTACTAAAAAATGACTGTCATTCCTGATACGTACAAACCAGCCTTTTCTCATAATCCTAGCCATTTGTAATTGAAACTAGGTCCTGCCACCCCGTAAGTACTGTGCGAATGTACTGAGGTAGTGTTGTTCCACTTGAATAAGTTGTCTTAGTCTTCCAAAACGTTTTGAGATTTATATCCCGATCTGAGAGTTTGAATGTCACCTGTAGAGAAAAGGTGCACGCAAACAAGAAGGCGAGGGACAGTAACCAATGGAAATCAGTTAAATTTGATTGAGTGTACGTTCAAGGCTTACCCTCTGTGGGTGATAGTCCTGATAGCCCCTAGGCATGCAACCCTAGGAATGCATCCTAGGCTACCCATTGTGGTGAGTACCTTCCTTTATTGTTCCCTTGGTTTAATTGGCTGTGTAAAGGCTTACAAACTGCAGTTGCTGAGCTTTTCAGTTAACATACTCGGTGTGCTGTTCAGAACTGAGACAACCTTCAGTCTGTAGATCAGATGTGTTATCTTACTGAAATGTATTTATAGTGCTTATATATTCAACTTGTACAGGAAATGAATGCAGGCATGAGTAGAGCTTTAGCGAATAATCTTTGGAAGTAAAGTGCCCAAAGCATGAACCTATTGTGAGGATTTGTGCTGTGTTGTGGTGCTCTGTCTAAGGCTGTTATGACACAATGTCAAAAAAGGCAAATTCGGAATAAAGAATGAGGTTTTAGGATGTGAAGGATGCCATGAAAATTGGATTGACTTGTTGCATAGCATCATCATAGACATGAAATAGGAACAATGTTGTTTCCTAGACATTTTTAAAAAAATGTGTATTTTCATGCAGATGCGCTTTGCAATGATGCCTTTCTTCAGGTCTCCTCGATACAGAAATCGTTATGGCTATTTCAGACTCCATTTTTTAACATGCCTGTTCTTTGAAGTTGGTTTTGAAGGTGGCACCTTGTTGTGTCTTAATCACTTCTCCATAGCAATTCTGCAAGCTATTATGGTCGACGTACTTAACTGCTTTTCCGCCCTCTCTTGTACTGTCACCCTAATAGCTATCTTTCTGTACACCATGTGGGGGAAAAAAAAGGTGGAATTCGGATTAGATTTCTATTATAGCCCTTATCTAGATTGAGCCCTCTGGTTTATGGTAAGCAGTAAGAAGTTGTGCTGAATTTGAGGTGCATATTTCCATTTGTACTTGTAAATCAGCAGTGAAGTAATCCAACAGTTATTGTGAGTTATGTAGAACACTGTTTATATAGACCCGTCTAAACAGCGCATGTATTTGTGAGCATAATTTATAAATAAGGTGATGTGACCAAAGAGAAGCAATCTGGATTGACACTTGTTAAATGTTAACTTAAGTTATCCACATCTGGAGGGTGGTGGTTGTGGCCAAGCGTGGTAGTGCTCCCTCAGAGTAGTGCTGTGGTTCCCGTATGGTTGAGAGTGATGCTAAAGTGAAGGAGATGGCAGCACTCGTGGAACAATGGACTCTCTGTGGTGGGTTTGAGATGCACGTGTTCTCCTCTCATCAAAGAGCAAGTGCTGATAATGCCGCTCCTCTGCCCATCCTCAGTTTGGGAGCGGTAGGAGACAGGGCAGGGCTTCTGGATGGAGGGGAGATGGCAATCCCAGGGTTGGTTTTTCTTCCCTGGTTCCTTGCTGGACATATTGTAGTATGGGATGGCAAGCTGTCCTTCGGTTGGCTAATTCTTCATTAGTGTTTTCATTGAATGAGAAAGTATTTTTGATTGCTGTGTGAGGGTGTGGGGTTTTTTAGGTAAAGCAGCTATTACTGTCCTCTTACTCTTCTCATCACCTGTAATTGTGCAATAGAGTACATCTGGTTACAGGCTCATCATTGCGCAGTTACACTTTAAATAATGTGACTTAAGTATTCTCTCACTTATTTTAGTTCGTCTCCTAAAGAAAAATGAACAACCCTTTTACAATGATTAGTTTGCTAAAAATAAATTACTTGAGTTGGCTTTCCTTACTGTAGTTACTGTATGGTACGAGGGAGAAGTGAAAGTTGAATGCTTTCATTACCTCAAATTCAGGGTCATTTCACAGGTGACAGCTAAGAAATGTTAATGCATGCTAAGAATGCATTTATTAATGAGACTAATGCAGATATGGGGACAAAGCTGTCTCGTGTTCCACAACCATAAGGCATGTTAATCTCTTTAGTTGATGAATTCTTAAATGAGCAGATTGAGTGAATAATTGGGTTGCTCTCTTAATCCTTAGTTTGAAATACGAATGAGAAATGCTTTGGTATTTATATTTGCATAAGATATAATGTCTCCTAATTGATTTATTTAATACTTTTGTACCGACATAATTGTTTAGTATGCTCGTTCTCTATGGCTTGGAAAGAAATTATAGAAACAGAGGCTTACAGTTTTGCTGTTTCTCATACAACTTTCAGCTGCCTAATAAGAAGGTGAGGAGGCAAACGATACTTATGTGAAATTGTATTCTTTCTATTTTTGCTAGCTGTCACGTTTCTTGTGTGAAACCCTGCAGCTATTGCCTGACATTGTTGCTGGGGAGGAAGATACACATAGATGTCATGCTTGCCTTTCCGATTGCCCTTTTACACTTGTATTCATGCAGTCCTCTTACATTCACTTACGTTATAAAATCCTTAAAATGGGATATCTGTTTATTTTTGCTATGGTAAGCAGGCACAGAGACTGCAGACTGGACAGTGAACTGCAGGTTTGATGGTACCTTCCATGTTTTACTGTAGTCTTGATGAAGCTAGGTATTGTAAGATATGGTATCAAAAAAATCTGCTTTGTTCTGGTTTGGGTGATTTTTTTTTGTGGTCTTTTTGGTTTGTTTGTTTATTTGTTTTTAAGAGGCCTTGTCAGTGTCTGATTTTCCATAACAAAGGAGAATCTTGTAAAATTTGTAATGTAAACATATCCAGTGATGACATGGGTAGGGTGAGACTTCTCACTATATTCCCAAAAAAACATAAAGGTTAGTACTCTGGCTCACTAGTGGGTTATTTTGCGTTTTATGTTTATGCATGCAGGGTTTAGCAAGTGAGAAAATAATTTTCTCCAAATACACTGTGCACATATCTACAACAATGACATTGGAAGAGTCTTCTTAAAGCTTTACACAAGACTTTTTCTGAAAAATTGTTTGTGCTGGGAGGGTTAGGAGCTTCAAGCAGGCTGTGGCTTTTGTCATGTTTCATGTTGGTCTTAAGGCAACCTAGTGTTTAAGTTAATGCAGTTAAGTATGTAATCAGCCCTATTGCTGCTCTCTTGCTCTGCTGTGTCTGGCAGTTTTAGCTTTATTTTCTTTTGTCCATTTTTGGCTGTGTTTCAATATTTGTTTCTAATTTACTTTTTTAAAAAAATTATTTACTTAACTGCTGAGCTATTTAGCATTAATTTTCAAAATGCTATTTAATTCTATACTTAAATTGCAAAAAAATGTACAATTTTCTGAAAAATTAATTCAGACTGTCTTATTCAGCACCGGTGCTTCTTGGAGTTCATCTTTTTCAGAAAATAAAATACTGTGCTCTTGTGTGAGAGTTGTAAGGTTGGGTTTGTCTTGTTTTCAGTTTTCCAGCTTCTACAATTTAGTCTCAGAACAGCTCTTAAGTCCTTTGTACTTGCTGTAAAACTGTAGATTTTGTAGACCTGGAGCTATAGAAGTGGGGAAAAAATGAAACACGTTATGGGAAAAGGGACTTTGTGCACGTATTACAGTCTCTTCTCCTTTTATTGCCTGGATAGACTGATACCAGTTGCTGTCAAGTCTTTCCTCTGTGTATTGCGGTTTTATTAGATTCTTCCTCAGAATCTGTCCCACATCAAAATTAATCTACTTCCATTTTTGGTTTTCCTTTAGGTATGGATGGGAATGATCAGTAAAATCCATCATAATGCTGATTACACTTATACCATTGCACTAATATGGTTTGTTCATACTTCATAAGGGCAGGCTTTTCTTTTGATCTTTTTACTACAGTGGATTTATAACTTCATAATACCATAAGCTATTCCAGTTTCTTCTGTATCCTCTAGGACACAGAATGTTGAAGATCCCTGTTTTTTGTTTTATTTTTCCTGGAGTTGCTGCCATCTTAGTACCCCTCAGCTTTGTAAATTTGAGGAATAAGCTTGGCTTTGCTCTACCTGTTAAGCTGTGGTACATAAGCACATGTTAATATCTTCCTGGTAATTAGTCTTCCATTGCACTGAGTAATCTAATGATTTCCTTCTGTGGGGTGGTAGCTGATTTTTATTTTTTTTTCCTTCAGTCAGCGAGATACAAAGATGTGCTATAGAGTTTTGTTTTATTCTGCTTTTTTATTATTCGTAATTGTTGGTGCCTATTTGCACAATTTCTCTTGGTTACTTAAGAAAATAAGACATAACATGCTATATTCTAAAACTGGACGTGGGCGTCCATGCAAGCATCACCTTGTCTTTGTAAAATAAATACACAGTTGATATTGTGGTCTTTTGTGCAGTGGGGGTGAAGTACCAAGAAGCATTTAAGTTGCTTTCTACTGAGTTAGTAATGGGGGTATTTACTCGTTGCAGCCTCACGCTGCCTGCCTGCTCCCCCGGTTTGTCAGAGGGCAGCCGTGGCACCGGAGCGCAGGGATCGATTTGGAGCTTTCGATACCTCCGGTGCCTCCTGCCCGCCTGCTGTGCGCAGAACTTTGTCACGGTAGGGCTGTGACAGTCCATCGATTAACCTGCGTGTGGCGATGCCAGGGAAATAGATAAACCCTCGCTTAATTGAAATGCTTATTTTATTAACTGATTAAAGTCCTGGAAGTTAGTAAAGCAGTAAAACTAAAGAAAAAGCAATATAAACTAATATCAAATAATAACGCTTCCTATGACCTGTTCCAGTTGCCTACTCTCTGCTGCCCATACTGTGGCTACCCAAAGGGGTCTTGCCCCTGCTGATCCATCCTGATGGGTGGCTGAGAGAGGCTACCTGTGTTGGGCTCCGATCACTGATTAGGATCGGGTTGTGCTGACCACAGTCCAGCTCAGGGACCAACACAGAGTTTTGTCCCAGGTTCAATGATGAGGAAGAGGCAGCAGTGCTTCTGCACCGTTGCCGTTCCTGTTGGCTGATGTTCCTCCAGGTCTTTTGATGATCTTCCCCTTCTCTGCCAAAATTGCTCTACCATGCCAGCTGATGTCATCAGTCTCTTGGCCTGAGCATTACATGAGTCTGAATCTAATATTACTTTGAATGATTTAATCTCGTATCTCACTTTCTGTTCTTGTTGGTTACTCCCTCATTTTACTCTTGGGTACTGGTCATTAGGGTTATTTCTTCATGTTGCTTTTGGGATGCTGCCATCAGTAATCTCCAGGCAAATGTTTACTCCCCTTCCATCAGTCATGCTCAAAGTCTGTCTTAGTTCCCCCTTCCTTACAGCCAAGAGCTCTAAAGACTGCTATATATAATTTGTCTCTGGCTAGGTCATAGTGTCAAAGGAGGTCTGTGTGCACATACCCACAGTTATTCAAGTGTTTGGGGACGTTTCGGAAAGGCTTCATGGGGTAATGTAGGATACTACATTTCCAGCAGATTCAGTGTGGGAAGAGGAAAGGGCAAATACCAGAAGTGGTGTTGCAAGGTTTTTAAGATTTATTGCTGTGTGGTAGTGAAAGCTTTCCAGCTTTTCAGGTCTGTCCAGACACGACCAGACTATCACAGGTTCCTCTGATTAGATTTACAGACTCATTAAGTAGGCTGTGTAGACTCATGTCTGTTATAACTAGTATAATTTAATTTCATTAGTAAAGTGGCTATATACTTTTCAATGTCATGGGCAATGGTGTTGCAGCATGTTTGAACTATAATAGATACCGTTATTGTTTTATTTTCATTAGTAGCGTATTTTCCACATTTTGCTTTTGAAGAGATTAGCCACTCTTATTTTAGCATTTTCCAGTATGTCTCAGGCTCTAGGCTTACCCTTTGGGCTTAATTATGAATGCATGTCATGTTTGCAATTACATTAAACGTAAGCAACAAAATGTTACATGAGTTAAGCTGGACAATAGCCAACTTCTTTTCAGAGAACAGCAAAGTCAAGGAGGTAAGAGCTGAAAATTAAGCTAGGTATTTTCTTATCAGAACTGGGGGCTATACTTCTGTATTTTGGACTTTAAAAAAAAATATGTAACACTAGTTTACAAGAATTAAGATTAAAAAATAATTAATTTTAAGCAGTATTTAAGTATAAATTTTAAACGAAACCATGTAAAATAGTTAGTTCAGTGTAGAAGACAGGATTTATTTGTTCGCCTTGTGACATTCTGTTTAAATACTATAAATAAGGGGAAGACTAATTTACCAGAAAACCCATGCGTTTTAATGAATTTCTGTATTATCATTTGATTTTGAATTATCTGTCCTTTTAAATGACCATGATCTGTTTGAATTAGGAAAAAAGAGCACTACTGATCTTTTGTTACTGATGCTTAGTGAAATGAAAGGTATGCACCATGCATGTTCTTATTAGTTCCCAAAGAGATTGTCCTAGGAAGACAAATGTATGCTTTGTATAAAGAAAGAAAAAAAAATATCCAAAACTCGCAGGATGATTTTGATCTGTTTGGAGATCTTTATGCATTCCCTCTTTTCTGACTTCAGAAAGTGCTGGAGGTTAAACAGGAGGTACTCCAGCAGAGGTCAAGCTGAAGGTCCATTTTTGTGGAACTCTACATTGCATCTGTAGTCAGAGGAGCCACAGAAACAAGGTGTTCTGCATCTTGCAGGAAAAAGATTAATGATCTTGATTGAAAACTTCATACAAAAAGCCAGGAGGGTTTTAAACTACCATTTTCATAAGAAGTTGGTAAGGAAAGCAAATACATACAGACTGTAACTTGGTGCATCTAGAAGAATAGCAGTGAAGCTCTATATAATATGAAGAATATTTTTTTCAGTTCCTTTTTCAATAATGGTAGATGTCTAGATAACAAGCGAAAGGTGTGGTGAGAAGTTGTATATAACTGGTAGAATCATTTGAACTGAATTAGAGTCACTGTTTGAAGGATAGAGAGAATAATAGGTCAGGTAGCACTCTGTTTTTTAAAGACTTCATTACCTTTCTTAGAGTTACTGAGAATGTAACCATGGGTTTTTGAATGTGTGTGGATCGATATGCTGCCGGAGGGATCTGTTACCAATCATCAAATGATACCACGGAAGAAAAGAGTTACTTTAAGTACCTCTGTAATTCACAGTTAATAAAATGGTGGTGTTATGGGGGAACTTCGATTTAAGAGACGTTTAGTGGAAGATCTGTGCAGTTGGACATAAAACAAACTATTGTTGCTAGAAAATATAAGATAATTTGCTAAAGCAAAAAGCTATTGCATTGAATATATGATAAGTCAATTCCGTGTTTCATTTTGATGGATAAAGATGAACTAACCACTGGACTGGAAGCTGATGGTTGCCTAGGGACCAGTAATCCTGACCTGATTATATTTAGTATAGGTAAAAAGAGGACAAGTCCAATCACAAGCTGATATCAAAAGGGCTAATTTCCCAGAACGGAGGAAAACTGTATTTGAAATTGTCTGTGAGGAAGACATAGACAGAAAATTGGGAGTTCCTTTAGAAAGAGTAAGGGAAGGGCACCAAGGAAAATGTCTGTAGCTAGGAAGTGGAGGGAAACAGTCAGGTTTTTATTCTAAAATACACTCAGATCAAGGGAAATTAGTACAAAGTTACAGGCTCATGACTAGAAAGAGGTTGAAAATCTTAATGTTGATTTGGGGGGGGTGGGGGTGGGAGGTAAGAATGATAATTAATTTTCTTTTTGCATTTTGAAGTGTGTATCTCAGGATGTACCAATGAGATTGCAGAAATCCCTCATCTTTTCAGATCTGTTAGTAACCAAGGACAGTGGTGATAAATAACATAGACTTATGGAACGAGAACTGCTGTTACACCTGCACCATTGCTGGAACAAGAGATTGAGAAGAAATTTGTTGCATTTGGTTATTGGACTGGTGAAAAGACATTTAATCACTCAAAAGGTTGTATCTCACCTGTCCTTAAAAACTTCACTACTTTTTGGGGAAAAGTTTGCAAAGGCAACACTGTTTGCCAAAGGCTTTTATGGGGCTCACAGGACCCCTAACTTGAAGGTCTAGAAGGTCTATAGCTATGCTATGGATAAAAAAATTGCTATTAGCATAAAAAGAAATCACTGCTAGTATTTTGTGGAATCAACATAGCTTTGCCAGCTATGAACAAATTCAGACTTAGGAGTTTTTACTCCATCAAACTAAATTCTGAAAGGACTAAATTCACCAAGAAAGCAATTCAGAATAACTGCACTGTAGCTCTGCAGGTGTCTTCCAAACATAATGGAATTTGGAATCATAAATGGAATCATAACTGTGTTGTACCCCCAGCAACTGGGTTCTGTAGGTAGACGGGAGTCAGAGGTAGAGCATGTTCTTTTCTGCAGTGTCTGGAATCATTGTTTTGGCTGGGTAATGCAGACCCATCCTTAAAATCACAGTAGCTCGGGGTGGTGGTCCCTTCACCAGAAGAAATAGAAAATGCTAAGGATCTGCTTATAACATGTTAATGACATCTCTAATGAGGGTAATAAAATATATGATGTCCAGTATGGTGGAATGGTTACAAAACAAATGACAATGTGAGTTTCTTTGAAAAATAGAGGACAACTTTCCTGCAGTCGTGCAAACAATTTAATCGGTTGTTACAAGGAAGTATTGGGAGGATTACTTGCCACTAATCCATCTCAGCACCCGCTGTTTGTGCTATTTTGAATGATCTCTTTTTTGTTCAAATAAAATAATGTCAGATCTGTTTGCATGTAATTACCACCAATGCTAATTTTTCTTATCCTTTACAGCCTTCAAAACTAATGCAGGGGAAGAATGCATATATTCTTTATGTGAAGTTTTATCAAACTTGCTCAAAACAAAAAAGCTGCTAGATAATCTGTGTCACTCATCATTGTTTCCATGTGGTCCATTAAATGGACACAGTGCTTGATTTGCCTCATGCTTTGGAAGCATAACATGGTCATGGTATGATGGTGAAATGATAGTACAATACAGTAGTGATACAAATTATACTACAATAAACTTACCAACAAGATAAATTAAAAGTTTTTCTGGCCCAAGTTGGGAAAAAGCCTCCCTTCCCCTTTTCTTCTCCAACAGGGAAGAAAATCTTCTGTCCTATATACCTGTCCTTTTTCTCTTTCTCTGGGTATCTAAGAATGGAAGCTTATTAAATTACTTTTATTTTTGAGGGACAACATTTTTAAAGATTATCTGAGAAGTATGATATCTACATAGTGATGACTTCTTTCTTACACAGTTTGAGTGCAGCATATTTACAAAAGTAACTATGATATTTTTAAACAGAAAGGCTTAATTCTGTTGAATTCTGTTGGTTAGTGATCATAAAGAAATGATTTCTAGATTACAGGGAAATGGCTTCCAACTTCATTGGCATCACTGTCTTTGCAGGCTTTGTGAACTGTCTGTCTTGGTTACAGAGATGCATTTAGATGAGTTGTCGTGTTGGACATGAGCAGTTCATAGCTTTTTATATTTCACTGTAGTTGAGTATGAGAATGCTAATGAACACTTACCTAATCCCCACCACTTGTTACCATTTGGTTCTTGCGACATCTGTTTTCTAGCCTCTTTGTGTTACAGTTACATTTCATAGACTTCATGGAGAAATATGTAATTATTTCCATCAAGTACATTTTACTTATTTGTCAACAAGAGATACACTTGGAAATGTCTGCCAAGCAAACCGTAGAGATGAGTATTCCTCCTCGCAGTCCAGCGTGTGCTTTGGTTCTAGGTCAGTCTCGAGCCTCGGGCAGGGGGTGGGACAGATGCTCTAGTGCCACTTCAGATGGCAGGCAGCATCTTTATTAATTCATGTATATTTAACCATGCACCTGTTGTGCATACATCTAAATCTCAATTAGGGAGCATATCAGGAAAAGACCATCTGATTCTGCTCTCTTACTGTTCTTCCAAAGCTCAGGTCCACTAATCCCCCTGATTTTATTTTGTCTTCCTGCAGTCTGTCCTTTGATGGTATCACATGTCTGTTGGCCTTCTGACAAGTCTTCTGTCTGTTGAAACCTTTGGCCATTTACCCCTGCCAGTTGTTAATGGTTGAGTCTTCGAGTTAGTGATCAGTTCATTATGAAAGCAAAAAAGCAGCTTGATCTCTTCCAGACTGACTATAAGGAAAATTACTTTCTTGTCTTGCTATTATGAAAAATGGGATACTGCATTTGCGTGTTATAGATTATTACAACTGAGTAGAGAGTACAGATGGCTGGGTGGAATTTCTTTTCCGGTTTTGGTCTGGATGGGATGGCCCTTGTTCATATAAGTCCAGGCTTTAAAATTCTTCTGCTGTCCGAGCCACCCCATCAAATCCCTACCTGGGATCTGTAGGAGGAGGGGGCAAAGCAGATGAGACTGATTTTTGTTGTTTGGTGGTTGTTTCTGGGAGAGGGAGGCCAGTTATGCAATACCTACAGATATCATTTGTTCTTCTCGCTTATTGTTTACCTTCCTTATGTTTCTTCAAACAGCATCTGTGTAGGTTTCAGTTGTGATCTCCTATAAAAAACAACTTTATATTTGTATTTTTGTTTACTCTTTCACCCTGTTATCATGCTGTTTATGTTGATAGACCTCAAGTGCTATGTGTTTGTCAAATAATGAGCTTGGTCATGTTGTTACTATCATCTTTTGGTTAAGTGATATACAGTCCCTTTACATGTTAGGAGTTACCAGCATCACAGGCTATGATGAGAGGTAAAGAAAATTTGTTGTGATCTCTCCAGTAACAGTGAAGCTCATTTGTTGACCTTAACCTGCCACAAGCTGAACCAGTTCATTAGAAAACTTAGATATATCAGGAAAACAGCCTCTGTGTCTTCCTTCCCCTATGCAAGAGAAATGGGGGACAAAGTCTGTTTCTAGTAGAGTTCAGTTAACAGCGTCTTACTACGTATTGCCCTTCTGTAAGTCTGTGTTGAGTCATTTCTCCTCTTAATGGTTATGCATTAATAGTATCTTGCACTTGTTCTCTAAGGTTTGCAAGTATAATGAGAATTAATTTGAAGTCTTGCTATAGATAGAGGTCAGCAGCAGATGATAGTCACAGAAGATCTTCCTGGGATGGTCATCTATTCCAGTCCCCAGTCCCAAAGCAGAATCTGTTGTATTTTCTGAGAGATTAAAAGCAGGCTAGGTAGACATCTAAAAGAGATTTCACAACTAGAGTGATAATGGTCTTCCTAAGATGTTGCATCATTCCTTAGTCTCCTCTTTTTATTTTTGAAGATTCTAATATAAGAGTATTGATTATTTTGATAATACAAAGTGACAGTGTAGTTCAATGAGATTGTAAGCCAAGTATTATATTTGGTGTGCTGCAATATATAGAATACATTTATTTTGATTCTGAGGATTCATCCTGCAGGTAGGGAAGGTTGATCAAGTTTGTCTTTTCGGTGTTGGGCATCAGTAGGTTTTTTCACCTCTGCACTGAGTTGGTCACCTGTTCATCTCCTGTATAAAGAACAATGATTGTTAAATTCATTGCTACTCCAATTTTCCAATTTTTTTTTTTCTTTAAGAGACTGATGCTTTCTGTTCACAATTTTTTATTATTTTTATTTATTTTGACTGTTGAATGTTTCAATATGTGAAAACGGAAAGTTAAGGTGGGAAGGTAATAAAATGTTCTAAGGAAACAGTGGCAAAATTAGGGAACTCCTGAGCTGTAGACACCTTTACAACAGTAGTGCATGACTGTAGCATCTCTGCAAAAGTAATTGATGCTCAGAGTGACTATCAAATTGATAAAACTTCTATTTAAAGTCATGTCAGTTTTATATTACAAAGCTCTATTGTTTTCTGTGCTAAACTACCTAAGAAACAATTCCATATTTCTTCAAAGAAACTGAATAGAAAAAGTTCTAGGCAGACAGTCATAAATTTTTCCTTAGTCTTCATTGTGATGTATGAGATTCACTTTGAGCTTACTTTATTACGCTAAACAAGTAATTGGATATATTCAGAAATATATATATTGAAATATATTGAAAAATTATAAACAGCCTGTGTCAGTTTGTTAACTGAAGTTAAAATAACATTAGTGTAAGCTCATCCCTGAAATTAATAGGTCCAAAAGACCACAACTGATGGGAATTGGAGTTGATTCTGCCAGGTGTCAACTTAGCCATGAACTCTTCGCTATCCATTCATCCTCTCTTACAGTTCAACTCTTTTACCTTTGCAAAAAGTTACATCATCCTTCCTTTGCTAGAAGGGAGTTTAGTTCAAAAAGTTATTCTCCCACGTAAACCACTGGTAGTCTTCCACACTTCTCTGTAGTTTGTAAAGTTTCATAAATGTGTTTAATAATATTTTTGTCATGTTATAGGTGAAGCAGGCAATTATTTTTCCCTTCACACTTTCCCAAATCTCTATTGCAGGGGTTTGGGGAATTTGCATCACTATTTCTATGGAAATCAGTGGAAATGAGAGAAGTTAGAGAAACACAGTTCTTTGACACTTACCTACATACATAGGTGGACATAATATAGGGAATCAAGTGTTATCTCCAAACTAAAGAGAGTCTTAAAACCCTGATGATCAGATGCAATGGGATGCCAAAAGCTACCTACTGCAAATTTAAAGTGTGTAGAAGGAGAGTGAACGATTCCTACTTCCAGAAAATCTGTATATGCACAGATGAGAGGCTACTTAATGTGCTTCAGCAGTTAAATAACTTTTATTTTGAACAACTGTTATGCACGAAACAGTTGTTGTAGGCATTTAAGGAAAACGCTTAACCTCCTAGAAGGTGTGCGCAAAGTTTTGTAACATAAAGCAAGGTAAGTTCCATGTAGGTGAGAGCATGAGAGGCTGAATTAGATGCCATTTTACCCCATATGGAATAGTCCAGGAAGTGTGTAATTTAGAAATGTCAACAACTAAGTAACAGTTTCAAATACCTTAGAAAATACTTATAAATGGCTTCCAGTCATTATACTTTGAGATGAGATTAATACTGTGCATCTAAATGAGATGCTTATTTCGGTCCCCGAGCAGATTAATTTCAAGACACCAAAGGTCAGGGAGGCTCTAGTAATAATCTAATAACAATTGACTGCACGTTTCTGGGAGATTTAGCTGCATTAGAGACTGGTTGCTGAGAGCAGGACGAATTAGTTACTACTTAACTGACATAACTTGAAGCAGCATCAGCCATCGAATGTGACTAATACAATGTCATGGAGTAGCCAAAGGCAACGAATGCTTGGACAACTGCTTTAGAAACTCAAAGCATGGTCACTGTGGCTCTGAGCAGATTTGTCTGTGTCCCACCTAATAAAGTGGGACTAAGTTGGGTGGGATTAAGCCGTGATTAAATTGGGACTGGGGTACATGATGTCGTGGTTTTAGCCGATAGGCATCACCCCGTGGTTTTAGCCGATAGGCATCACACCATGGTTCTGGAGAGAAATTAGGTGTTGAATGCATTCACTCAAGTGGAAAAATTACTTTTTTTTGTTTTGTTTGCGGGTTTGTTTTTTCTACAGATGATGATTCTTACAGCAGCCTGAATCACTCCAAAGCTTGCCTCCCTCTGAATCTTACCGCAGTCAGATTGTATGATGTGTGTAAATTCACCTTGAGATGCACAGATCATAGGCACTAAGTAAAGGCAAAGAATTTTTATAATATTGATAGAAAATAATATTCTGACTGCGACACCTGATAACAGTTTCCCTGGAACACTGAATGGACGTTTAAATCTCAAGACCAGAGGCTTGTTTACAGTTTAATTAAAGTAAATGCACATTAATACTGATATTATTAGTATTCAGTGTCTTTGGGAATTTACAGGCAATTAATCTTCATATTTCCTAGAGGAATAAATGATAATTTGGGGATGACTAATTTGATGTAGTAATTCTAAATATGATTTTGAAATTTATTAATACGATTTAAAAAATGCTTCTCGTTTATTTTCTGGTAATCTAGTGAAGACATAGTTTAAAAAGGAAAATTCTGCTTTTGAGTGAGTATGTTTGCCTCTTGAGTTGGAGGTTAAAGCTGGTATGTCATGGGAGAGCCAGCCTTGCTGTTGCAACTTGCTTTCTCCCCTGCCCCTGATGGTGAGGGGCTGTGTGAGGTGGGAGGAACTTGTCCCCAAGGAGGCAGTTGTGCCCCCACTCAATGTCTCCGATGCTCACCGTACCGCTCTGCCTAACAGTTAAACGCACTAGCCTGGAAAGAAACTAGACTAGTGAAATAAATTAAATTTTGTTCTGGCTAATGAGTTGAATCAGCTCATGAGAAGACATAAGACACGTTAGAGCAGATGCCAAAGGATTGTGTGAGTAGGGGAAGAGGAAAATTGTTGCTCTTGAAGCAGTAGTGAGCTGCTAGGTTAGCTGCTAGTCGTGGGATTGCTGCCTTAGTCTGGGCCAGTTTAACCAAAGCATTTCTGTGTGAAGATTGACACTTTGTAAAAGCAATATCCAGTACTTCATATTGGTTCTGTCTGAAGTATTAAATCCTGTTTGAGAAAGCACTTGGAGAAAGCAGGAGGATCAGAGCTCTGACGAATCACAGCAGTCACTGGAATACACTCATCCCCCATCTTCCCTCATCTTCTTTCAGGGATCATGAATTCCATTTTTCCAGTCATTAATTTCTCTGAGGCTTTGGGATCTTGGAGATAGCATCATTATTTTGTTGGGCAGGAGTATGTAGAGCTCAGTTTTGTTAGCAATTTCAACTTGGGAATAATATAAGACAGTGTATGGAGTTAATGTATTTCTTTGTGTGGGGAGTTTACCACAAATCTGGCAGGAGATTAGGGCCGGGATCTAAGAGGAATCTCTTTGAATATGTGCTGTTCAACATATTCCTAAATCTGGAAAAAGGACAAATAGTGGAAAGACATAATTCTGCAGCATGAAATAATTAAAGCATTAAATTAAAACCAAAGAATTACAGAAGAATCTCATGATACTCAGTGACTGGGCAATAATGCAACAAATGAAATTGTAGCAATAAATTCAAAGTAGTGCATAGGGGATAAAACTGTTGCTGCCAACACAGTGATGGGCTGTAAATTATCCATTAGCACTCAGAAAAGAGGTCTGGAAATCATTGTGATAGGAGGCTGAAAATGCTGGTGCTGTGCTTAGTACTAGTCAGAACAATGTTAAAAATGATTAGGAGAGGAGATGAGAGCAAAGTGGAAAGTGTTTTATAAATGTATTGTGCACTTGCATCTTGAGTAGGAAACAGCTACTGTACAAGGAGAGATTAAGTAGACTAGGGCTCTCCAGTTTACAAAAAAGGTGATTGCGGAGAAACTGATTTTATATATATATAAGAAATATAAAAATCATAAATGTCTTGGAGAACACTAGACTAGGAGATACTCAGTAAACAGAACAGGAAGCATCTCTAAAATAAGTTAATGGAAATAATTTTCATACTGTACCTAATTTTTCTGTGGCTTTCTTTGCAAAGGACAAACATCTAAATATCCACCGAATGGATTAGACAGGGAGGGTATTTCAGAGACTGATAAACTGTCGCGGGCAGATGTGCACATCACGGGCGGATCCTCTACAAGGATGTGTAGAGATTCTTCAGCTTCAGAAGTCTTTAAATACAGATTGCTGAAAATTGGAAGAGTTAGTTGCATACTTCACCTTTTTTAATGCCATTATTTTTCAGCATCTCCTACAGCTGCTATTAGAGGGAGGGAGCTGGTTAGACTGACATTTAGTTGTACCCAGTACTGCTGGTTAACATAGGTTAACATTTAACCACAAGAGGTATATGTGTAGAAATGACTGCCCAAATAGTCTCCTGGCAGCACTGATGCAGAATAGGTGGAGCAAATAGTAATTTGTATGCATCTGTGGTCGCACTCTGTCCAGACCAATAAGTCTGTGTGACCTGTAGGGTTGAAGGCATAGTGGAGATGAAGGGCAGCTGTAGATGTGAGACAGTGACAAGACGTGGACACTAATACAGTGTGTGTATAAAAAGCTTTGATTCTGTTGAGTAGTGGTCGTGATTATTAGAAAAAGCTAAAAAACAGTAACTTTAGGAACAACTTTAGAGCAGAAGGCATTGTGCTTGTAGCTTTACTGTTAACTCTGTGCTTGACTGTGGACAAGGCAACTTCCTTGAAGTTTCTGGAGTTTAATATTGTTTTGCATTTTTAAAGATTGTGTCACGTCTTTCCTATTCCAGCTATCAGATCAAAAGAAAAGCATTTAGAGGGCTATAGTCAAACAGGAACTGAAGACTGAGGGTTAGGAATTGAACGATTGCTGAGAAATTTGCCAGGATTTAAGACGCAGATTTTTCCTGAATATGAGGGGAGACCTAAAGTTTATGGAGCTGGATCCCCAGCCTGTCTACCCAAATACATTGTAAAAGAAAGTTGTGTGGAAAATAAAGCTTCAAAAATGGCGTAGAGAAAACCTAGAAGTGGAAAACTATGGGGGGAAAAAAATGTGGAAAGGAACACAGTGCTTGTTTTTTGATAGAAATATTAGACCAAGAGGTGAATAACTTTGGACTTTCATTTTACTGAATTCATATTTTTCAACTTGTCTTGAAAGGATAAAATTGGAAGACCACCTATGGAGAACTGTAGCTGAGTGGAAAACTTTGTGTACAGCACGTTATGCAGAAGATTATGGGTCCCTGTGGATCCTTATGGATCTTGAAATAGTGATTCATTCTGTGCCTAGAAGCCTGAGGAATTGACAACCTCAGTACTTTTCATGGAGCAGCTCAGAAAATTCTTGTGACCCTGTTCCACAGGTTGGTTGCTGTATTTCTTATCATCCAAATGGATGTCTTTTAGATGAAGAGAATTACAAGAATGTTCAAATTGATTCAGAAAAAGATGGCACTTCTGGCAGTAATTTGGTGTAGCTACTCCATAACTTAAGACCATCCATCAAAGCCATTAAAAAAAAGTTTTGTTGTCATCTTGTTGATACAATTCTGCAAGCTCAGAAGCTGAACAGTATCCAAAGTGCAGATGAATACACTAAAGGAGAGCCTTTGCCTCCCATCATGAACAAAATCAGTCATGAATCAGAATTCTGCTTAAGTTAGTTTATTTGTGATTTATATCAAGTTGTAATTTCTGATTCCAGTATCAAGAAATAAAGTGAACAGTTACACTAACACTTAGAAAAAACACCTCAGCTTCCCTCCAGACACTTCTTCTTGTTTCGTTGTCTCCAGTCCCCTGGCTGCATGTTATACACAGACCCTCGTTGAGGTGACAGGTAGTGCAGAAGTGTGAGGTCAGTGTGATGGTGTTCATTAGCTTTTTGCCCTTCCTTGTTTGTTACTCAACTGCTGTGGCATGGCTTCCTCCAATGGCCCCAGTCCCTTTCAGGAGCTCTTCCTGCTCCAGTGTGGGTTCCTCCATGGGCTGCAGTCTCTTTCAGGGGTTGTACTTGCTCTGGCATGTGTTATTCATAGAATCATAGAATGTGTTGGGTTGGAAGGGACCTTTAAAGGTCATCTAGTCCAACCCCCCTGCACTAAGCAGGGACATCTTTAACTAGATCAGGTTGCTCAGAGCCTCATCAAGCCTGGCCTTGAATGTCTCCAGGGATGGGGCCTCCACCACCTCCCTGGGCAACCTGTTCCAGTGTCTCACCACCCTCATTGTAAAGAACTTCTTCCTAATGTCCAATCTAAACCTACCCTGCTCTAGTTTAAAGCCATTGCCCCTCGTCCTATCGCTACATGCCCTTGCAAACAGCCCCTCCCCAGCTTTCCTGCAGGCCCCCTTCAGGTACTGGAAGGCCGCTATAAGGTCTCCCTGGAGCCTTCTCTTCTCCAGGCTGAACAACCCCAACTCTCTCAGCCTGTCTTCATAGGAGTGGTGCTCCAGCCCTCTGATCATCTTTGTGGCCCTCCTCTGGACCTGCTCCAACAGGTCCGTGTCCTTCTTGTGCTGAGGACTCCAGAGCTGGACACAGTACTCCAGGTGGGGTCTCACGAGAGCAGAGTAGAGGGGCAGAATCACCTCCCTCGATCTCCTGGCCACGGTTCTTTTGATGCAGCCCAGGATGCAATTGGCCTTCTGGGATGCAATCCATTTTGGGGGTTGTACTTGCTCTGATGTGGGTTCCTCCATGGGCTGCAGTCACTTTCAGGGGTTGTACCTGCTCTGGCATGTGTTCTTCTATGGGCTGCAGTCCATCTCGGGGGTTGTACTTGCTCCGGTGTGGGCTTCTCCATGGGCTGTAGTCCCCCTGGAGGTGTTGCTACTCCTGTGTTGTCTTCCATGTGTCTGCCCTTGCTCGGGCATTTACTCTTGTTTCTCCTCTCCAGTGTCTCTCCCATCCGTAGAGGTTACTGCCTTTTCTTAAATACATTTTTAACTCTGGTTGGTCTAGTTTTGGTAGGTGGTGGCTCTGTTTTGTCCATTGCTAAAGTGGCTGTCACCAGCACAGGGCAGTCCCTGACCTCTTCTTCCACAGGTCACCCTTGCAGGTTCTGTCCCGCCCCTGACAGTTATGCCCAATAACACCCCCATGCCCTATAGCTCTTGTATGCGTTGTGGCTTTGTTAGCCAAGTTTCAACAGGATTGGGAAAAGGTCCCCTTTCCAGTCCAATCTGGAGGCTGTGGAGCTGTTCAGAGTGGTAAAATGCCTGAGTTTTAATTCTGAAGCCTGTGAGGAGAGATGAGCATGGGAGGTTAGTAAGTGAAGAAGCACTTCTTCCAGCAGCTCAGTTTTCAAAAGAAAAGAGTTAGTTCTGGTTTTGGAATGGTTGTATGAAGTTAGTACTTAGTAGGATGCTGTGAACATATCCAGTGATGGGCTTTTCAGGGAGCCCTTGCATTGCTTTCTGTAATTTCCTGGCCTCAAATCTGATGTAATCAGGTGGGTAGCCAGTTGCTCAGTTCTGGAGACAACCAAACATGCGCACAACATACCCTAAAGATACTTAGGAAACTGTTATGTTGAAAGAGCAGTGAATTTAGGAACTTCATTGCAGGGAGAGGATGAAGAGAGGAGTTTGCATCACACTCTTGATGTGTGCACCAGAATTCCGCTAAATGCTCCTTTGGATCTACCAGCTATAGACTTTCTGATTATTTTCCTGTTCTGCATATATTACATTTAATGTTATTCTCAAAGAAACAGCCTTGCATGTAAAAGCAGAAGTATATTAACAATTGCATGAGTATCAGAATACAGGAAACGTTAATGGTCCAATTTTTCAATCCTTTATATTCTTCTAATTATGAAGTTTGTCCCAGCAGTATTAGTCACTGATGTTTAGTGCTAATTTATCTAGGCAGTAGTGTATAATAGGAGATACACTCTTCAAATTATTTTAGTAGCGTGCATTTATAACTACCTTATGGAAGAAATTGAATAGGTTAAGTGGGAGTGGACACACTACATAGAAACTTAAATCTTGTATTGAAATCTTTCAAGTGTGGTATCAAAATTTCATTTTTATGTGTATCACTGGGATTTTATGTCACTTCTGAGCTATATTTATATATCATGGGTAAAAAGGCATTGATGAGACTAATTTTTCATGTAGTACGTGTTAGTAGATTAACAGGAAATACGTTAGATTCTAGTGAGTTGCACCTTATTCTCCTTCAAGAGAGACAATCAGTAATACATTTAAGCAGAGATGCTTTGTGAAATCAGAAAACCTTCGGTAGGAAGATCTAAAAACATATCCACCACATAAGAATAAATGAAGAAATGGATCATGATCTGGATATGTGCTGGGCTTAAACTCGTCCACGTATGCAAAAGTGAGTTACTGTGCCTTAGTGATGCCAGATGGTATAGTGCGTTGTGGAAATTGGAAATAAATAGATTAAGAAAAAAAAAATCTAGCAAGCCTATTTTTCTGGCCTTCGGTATAATTCTGTGCTGGGAAGCGCTGAACCGGGATCACCTGATATTTACAGAGGAATAAATGGGGGTGATTAGCACATTCTGTGTGACATAAAACAGACTGTCACATGGCATTGATTAAAATATTTTGAAGTTAAATTAAGAAGGTAGTTGTGAATAGAAGAGAATACTCTTCAAGGTTTTCTTAGGTTATTTATCCTTTACAGTAATTTATCACAAATGTTTCTAGGTGTATTTCACAATCCCATTGGTAAATTTGCGAATTACTCTGTCCAAATCAACACACAAGCCATGACTAAGATTATCTTTTAAAATGTCCCATGAGTAATACTGAATCATTCCACATCATCCAGCTATTAGAGAAAGTGGTTGGTATTCTTGGGTGAGAATTTATCATCTTGTTCCGTGTGCCTTAGAATTTATTCAGGTCAGTAAGCTGAGGCAGAATTTAATCATAACCAACCATCTGACCTAGCTACATGTGGCACGAGTGCTTTGAGTCATTTTTATTTCCTTATGAAGTAGCAGAGGCAATACACACTTTCAAATGAGAAGTGAGATTTGAAAGCTGGGTAGTGTGTTCTCCCTTTTCACTGTGCTAACGCTGTACAACCAAGGGTATGAGAAAGATCATGACGCTTCTCAGAATGGGATACTACAAGATGACCATTTTCAGATAGTCTATTTTCAAATAATGGTTGTTATTTGTAATGTTATGTAGCATTCATACACAGGTGAGGTCTCCTTTGAGGTCTCTGGTCTAGCATCAGTAATAGGTTATACTTTTGGTGCCCTAACAGACACTGCGATTTATGTGCCTAACTTTGTGTCCTAGACAAAACACTGAAACTATTAATGTCTTTTGAAATATAGTATACGTGCTTCTCCGACTACATGCTTGCAGACACTTGGGGAACAGCTTTAAAAAAAAAACCAACCAGAAAACTGGACTCATAGTAACTCAAAATCGTGAAAATATGTAAATAGAGTATATTCTTTTGATGTTTCTAGCTCTATTGACTCAGACCTCTCATCAGATTTAATTTATAAAGTAACCCTGAAGAATTAAATGGAACTAATTTGTTCCTCAGGTGATTCACTGCATTGTGTATTCACTCCTGTTGTTTTGTGTATGTATTTTTCAGAAAGTAGTAGAAAGTCTGCATTCACTGAAGAAATCATCTATTTTCATCAAATACAGGTACTTAAGCCATGCCGTATTCTGTTTAATGAGCTATTCTTAGGGCATTTGGTTTTATAACATACCTTTGTATCACTGGGGGATGACTTCCATGGGCTATGGAGATGTGAAACCAGCCTGACTTGCTAATATTTATAAATCCTTTTTTTTTCCTCTCCTCTGCAAGTGGGACAGAAATTGTATTACTATTGTGATCAAAAAATGAAATAGCGGTGAAATTTTTGGCTTTTTACTTTGTTTTTACTGGATATGTAGAACCACAAATATGATTCTTTATTGTTCTTTTTAATACAAAAAAAAAGTTAAAAACATTTTAAGAAAGCATTCCTGAAAATATGCTCTCCAAGTATCTTGTCATCTGCAAAAATCCCCATCTCGTTCATCCCAGAGGGTTAGTCGTGTTGAGTGAACACGCACTTGCTGTTTACGTGTGTTCATTGTGCTTTCTTGTGCGTCATTTATGTGTGACAGCTGCATCCTACAGCAGATACGATCTTTTCATTTCCCTGAGATGTTCTTTGTAGCCCTCATTGTAGGATGTCAGGTTATCAAAGGCACATTAGGAAAAAAACCCCACTCTCTCCTCCCTGATTACAGCAACCTCTTAGATCTTTGCAAACAACCTTTAGAGCATCCCTGTGAAGTGAGGTGGTGCTGTAATCACTGCTTGCACATGAGGAAATAAGGCACAGAGATTATAATAACTGATTTTTGACTGCAGACTTTGATAATGTCTGGGGCTAGACTTTTTTATTTAGTGCTATCTTATTGTTTTTTTTTATATCAGCAGCAATTATAGCTATTTGGGTTTATTAAATAAAGAATCAGACCTCAAGCTGTCATACTGAGTGTAGGAAAGATGCAGAAAGGCATCTAGATGGAGAGCTCTGGTTGCCCACCATTCTCTCTCAAGTCTGTAGAAGAGAAAAGCTCTACAGGAGATCAATCAGTCCACCTGGCTACCTCTGACTGTCTGATGTAGATACCTGACTTAAACACCTCTAGCTAGTGGAGAAGAATCTGGATGTCTGTAATTATCTTTAAAGAGGAGTCTTGGTCAACATCGTACATGGGTTTACACAACATTATTAGAGGTGGCGTAGGGTTCTCCAGATCTGAAGAGCAGAAACCACCCCAAACCATATGATCTGCTTGTCTTCTGAAGTCTCCTGTCTGATTCATTACACACTGTCTAACTTTTGTGACAGCAGAAATAAGGAGAGCCATATGGTTGATTCTGTAGACGAGTATCACTGACATTCGCAGATTAGTCTGTACTTTATGTAATTTAATGGAGAAAAGAGTACATGATCATGTAATTACATATTGCATCCTAACATGTAGGTGATGAATTAACATTGCTTAAGCAGTGTTTGTTTTCTTATCTCCTGATTTTTAAACAGTGGACTCGAAATTTTAGCTTCCTTTTTGCATTTTAACATTCTAAATGTCCGAGTTTGAAAGTCTGAATATGTTGAAACTCTATGGATTCTCCTTTCCTTCCTCTTGATGGTTTATCTGTGGTGTTTGAGGTTTTTTGTCCAGCAGGCTTGTCTATCAGGCTTTTCTTAGCATGAGAAGAATGTTGTCTCTGTATGGACTTTCCCCTAGAAGACAGTGAGCTAAACTGACAACAGAGTGGTGTTTACAGTGACTCTACTCAGGCACATACCTACTGTAGCCAAGTCAGGAGAATCTCCCTAATTCAGATACCATTGCTGGAGAATAGACCATCCCAGAGAGATCAGCAAAGAACTCAAACCTTCCAGAAAAATAGAGCTGACTTTTTGAAGAAGTGCTCACCAATCAGCATAATCCCATTATCTCAGGGTCGATAATATCTTTTTTTTTTTCTCCTTAACGTAATAGTCTTCATGAACATTCATGGCTATGCCTTTTATCACATTCTTTACAGGTTTTTTGCAAGCTGTCATTTTATATCCCATCCCTCTCTGCTCTAGTTCTGTTCATACTCTCTTCCCACTGCCATTTTGAATTCCCCTTCTTCCTGTCTCTGTTGTTTCTATCCTACATATTTATTTTATTCACTTGCCTCATTTTCCTGAGTTCTTGTTTGAAGTGCTTTTTTATCCTCTTTCCTGCTGTCTCAAGGGTCAGTACAGAGTCTTCCTTCTACGATTCGAAAGTGCTAGTGACTCCCAAGAAGCAGAAGGAGTGCTTGCAAAATAGTCTGCTTTGTCTGTGTTTATCTCGAATAGAGCTTGCTTAATTCGGGCTACCGAGATGATTAGGGGACTGGAACACCTCTCTTATGAGGAAAGACTGAGGGAATTGGGTCTGTTTAGTCTGGAAAAGAGACGGCTGAGGGGCGACCTTATTAATGGTTACAAATACTTAAAAGGTGGGTGTCAGGAGGATGGGGCCAGGCTCTTTTCAGTGGTGCCCGGCGACAGGACAAGAGGTAATGGGTACAAACTTGAGTGTAGGAAGTTCCATCTCAACATGAGGAGGAACTTCTTTACTTTGAGGGTGGCAGAGCACTGGCACAGGCTGCCCAGAGAGGTGGTGGAGTCTCCATCTCTGGAGACATTCAAAACCCGCCTGGAGGCGTTCCTGTGCAACCTGCTCTAAGGTGACCCTGCTCTGGCAGGGGGGTTGGACTAGATGATCTCCAGAGGTCCCTTCCAACCCTATGATTCTGTGATTCTGTAATTCTGTGAAGATGATGACTGCAGTGTACCATGAGCTCACAGGATTTTTTGAGGGGCAGTGCACATGGGATCTTCAGAGGATGGAGCTTCTCAGATCTTCTATCTCTGGACCAGGCTTGATCTAGGTGAGGAGGAATTTTTCAAAGACCTATACACAAGCCATCTGGAAGAAGTGGCTAAAGAAGTGTCCATGGTGGTAGAATGTACCTGTCTGCTAGATAGATCCATTCCAAAACATGAAGGTCCTGGAATTTGGTACAGCAGAGAAAGACTAGAGCTTTAAAGAAAAAATAAAAATCTTTCATAAACACGCAGCCTGAGTTTGTCCGCAGAACACAATACTCCATAGATGAATACTGATGAAATAGTACTATGATGTTTTAGTTGTAGTGTATGTTGTTGCAGTGCTAATTTTTTCATCCAGATAACAGTTTCTGTTGTGTGCTGCACAATGGAGGAGAGCGAGGCTTGTGTGTCTCTGGCTACGCTAATGGCTGGCTTTCATACTTTGCATAAACAATACCTTATAGAATCATAGAATCATAGAATGGTTCGGGTTGGAAGGGACCTTCAAGATCATCTAGTTCCCACCCCCCTACCCTCGGCAGGGACACCTCCCACTAGACCAGACTGCTCAAAGCCCCATCCAGCCTGGCCTTGAACACTTCCAGGGATGGGGCATCCACAGCTTTCCTGGGCAACCTGTTCCAGTGTCTCACAGCCCTTACAGTAAAGAACTTTAAATCTCCCCTCTTTCAGCTTGAAACTGTTACCCCATGTGCTATCATTACACTCCCTGATAAAGAGTCCCTCCCCATCTCTCCTGTAGGCCCCCTTCAGGTACTGGATGGCCGCTATAAGGTCTCCTCAGAACCTTCTCTTCTGCAGGCTGAACAACCCCAACTCTCTCAGCCTGTCCTCATAGGAGAGGTGCTCCAGCCCTCTGATCATCTTCGTGGCCCTCCTCTGGACCTGTTCCAACAGGTCCATGTCCTTTTTGTGCTGAGGGCTCCAGAGCGGGACACAGTACTCCAGGTGGGGTCGCGTGAGAGCAGAGCAGAGGGGCAGAATCACCTCCCTCGACCTGCTGGCCACGCTTCTCTTGATGCGGCCCAGGAGGTGGTTGGGTTTCTGGGCTGCAAGTGCGCATTGCCTGCTCATGTTGAGCTTCTCGTCCACCAGCACCCCCAAGTCCTTCTCCTCAGGGCTGCTCTCAAGCCAAACTCCGCCCAACCTGTATTTGTGCTTGGGATTGCCATGACCCAGGTGCAGGACCTTGCAGTTGGCCTGGTTGAACTTCATGAGGTTTGCACAGGCCCACCTCTCCAGCCTGTCCAGGTCCCTCTGGATGGCATCTCTTCCCTCCAGTGTGTCGACTGTGCCACACAGCTTGCTGTCATCGGCAAACTTGCTGAGGGTGCACTCAATCCCACTGTCCATGTCACCGACAAAGATGTTAAACAGCACCGGTCCCAGTACTGACCCCAGAGTAATGCCACTCATTACTGCTCACCACTTGAACATCGAGCCATTGACTGCAATCCTTTGAGTGCGGCCATCTAGCCAGTTCCTTATGCACCAAGTGGTCCATCCATCAAATCCATGCTTTTCCAATTTGGAGACCAGGATGTCATGCGGGACAGTGTCAAACGCTTTGCATAAGTCCAGGTAGGTGACGCTAGTTGCTCTCCCCTTGTCTACCAGTGCTGTGGCAACATCATAGAAGGCCACCAAATTTGTCGGGCATGATTTGCCTTTGGTGAAACCTTGAAACATACTATCTGTTATTGCATCATTTAGTGGTAATAAATGGTCCAACACACACACAAATGTTTTTCCAAGGTAGTATTGACTTCTTACTAACTTCTGTGAACCTTGTGGCTGGTATTTGTCATAGGAACTTCTCCATTCTGTTTTGAGATTTGTTTAAAAAACTGTCAGTTGACTGTAGTGAAACTCAAATGCGTTCTCTCCCTCTTGACCTGGGCTGTTTCTCATATTAATTCAACATCTTCCTATTTTAATGAAGAAAAAGCTTAGATTTTAAAATCTGGGATAAAAATAGAATAGTTACAGGTAGCATCAGCCTTTCAACAAAACAAAACACCATTGTGTTACCACGCATGGGATGTACATGTATGCAGTTCTGGTCTCCTAGCCTCAAAAAGCATGTACTAGCATTAATTAAAGGATGGAATGGATTCTGCACACAGAAAGATTAAATTAAATTCTCCGGCTTGAAAAGGAGGAGTTGTAGGAGGGTTTTGATAATGTTAGGAATGATCAGGAGAGGAGGAGCGAGCATAAACAAAAAACATCATGCTCTTGTATAAATCCATAGTGATCTTGCATCATGGAGAAGGTGAAGAGACTTTAAATAAGAAAGAGTTCTTCAGTTTAGGAAAAGAATGACTGAGGAGAAATAAGAGTGAAGTATATAAAATCATGAATGTCATGGAGAAGGTGAAAAAGGAATAATTATTTGCTATTTCAAATACAAGAGCAAGGGGATATCTAGTGAAATGATCAAGCAGTAGCTTTAAGACGAATGAAGGGAAGTAGTTCTTCATGATGTGCGTAATTAAATTGCAGGATTCATTGCTGCAGAGTGTTGTGGAGGCTTAAAGTCTGAATGGGTTCAAAAGCAATTAGACAAATTCATGACAGATACTTCTATCTGGGGCTGTTAAGCACAATGATGGGAACTGGGAATCCCTCAACCACAATTTACGGGAAGATGAAAGGTTCCTGGAGAGTTGGGCAGAGTGAAGGAAGCATTGCTCTATGAAATCGGATGGCTATTCTTTTCCTTAGCATCCAGTGTCAGCCACTACCAGGGATGGAAGTAGTAGGGAAGGAGCGATGGCTCCCCCTATTTGCGCTTTCCCCTTGGTTACTTATATACATTGATGAGATCCCCCTGAGCCTTCTCTTCTCCAGAGCTGAACAGTCCCATTTGCTCAGCCTCTCCTCATAGGAGAGATGCTCCAGTCCCTTCATCATCTTTGTGGCCCTTCTCTGGACTCTCTCCAGTACTGGACCCAGTACTGCAGCTGTGCCTGTACCAGTGCTGAGTGGGTGGAGTCCATGTTGTGTTTTGAGGGCTTGGATTGTAGCAGAGCTCAAGATGGGTTAAGCAGCCAACCTTCAAAGGTCGTCTCACCATGTCTGAGTAAGAGTCAAGGAACATTTCAGGNCCTCTCCTTCTCTTTTTCCTCTCCTTCTCTTTTTCCTCTCCTTCTCTTTTTCCTCTCCTTCTCTTTTTCCTCTCCTTCTCTTTTTCCTCTCCTTCTCTTTTTCCTCTCCTTCTCTTTTTCCTCTCCTTCTCTTTTTCCTCTCCTTCTCTTTTTCCTCTCCTTCTCTTTTTCCTCTCCTTCTCTTTTTCCTCTCCTTCTCTTTTTCCTCTCCTTCTCTTTTTCCTCTCCTTCTCTTTTTCCTCTCCTTCTCTTTTTCCTCTCCTTCTCTTTTTCCTCTCCTTCTCTTTTTCCTCTCCTTCTCTTTTTCCTCTCTTTCTTGGGGGTGGGGGCGGGTATTGGATATCTGCAGTTTAGATTTTAGCAGCATGGCTGTTTGTGCATTGCTGTTTGAGTGCTAGGTGCTGTCTGAAACTCTTAGACAACCTGAATTTCACTTGATATTCTGAAGCTGTCGTTTCAGGAGCATCTGTTTGCATATACTATAGATTATCAGTGAGCAAAAGTCCTTTATTTTATTTTACCAGACAAAATTATCTATGTGTTTACAAACATCAGACCAGTTACCAGTAGAATGAGATCAGAAAACAAAGGCAAAATTTTCAGGTATAAGATTAAACTGCATTCTAATTGCCTTTCTTTTCCAAAGTAAGAATTTGAGAAATCTAGACAGTGCTGTTTTTCCTCGTGTAAAAGAATTTACCCATGTAGGATGTGATTGTGTAAGCTACTTTTCTGATGCTGCAATGGATGATTCATTGTGCTGGATTAATTAACACTTTGCCACTTTCAGATAGAAAAGATACTGTGCAAAGAGGAACACTTAGACTAAATGTGTTTGAGAAATGAATTGCATACTTTAATAACAAAAAACAATTATGAGTATCGAAAAGGGTTTTTGACATTTTGAAATGCTACAAAAGTCCGTCATTTGTATAATACTTTTTATTGTTGAGGAAGCCTCATGGATGTTTTTGCCTTTGGGTTTTTCCGCTTTTTCGTCATTCATCAAGTGATGAAAGATGCTTAATATTTCTGGGAAAAAGGAAAAAGCTGTGATTCACATTTGAGAACTTCGAAGCCATCAGAAATTTGAGTTTAAAATAGTCTACTAGAAAGACAATTTTTATATTACTTTTACATTACATTTTTATTATCAGCTTTTAGTGTTTGTTATACAGTGAGAACCAAAAAGCCAAACTGCAATATGAAATTGTAAAAAGAAAACAAGCCGGTCATAGTAACTACTTAACACTTGACAGGGGTATTAAATAACACATAGTGTAGGGTCTGCCAAATAATGCTATTTTTTGTAGCCTCTCAGAATTTGGAAGTGGAATGTAAAGATACAGCAGAACTAACCTGATAACTTCAACAAATTCTGTGACTTCCATAAAGCCTGGATTTTCTCTCTTAGAAACAAAAGTTTCACAAGTTACTGTAAATATAAATGCTGTTCAAGCAAGGAAACATGATTAGCTTTTTGCTTGTACAGGAAAAATTAAAAATTATTTAGTGGCATCCATGGCATACTTTTTCTCCTTTCCTGCAAGCTCCCCTTGTTAAGAAGAGTGGATTGTTATCTCTCTGATGGGAATTTTGAGGTTGGTCATGCTTTGGATGTCTATCCTTTTTGAATACTGCTTGCAGAATGATAAACTGTTGGTACAGAATTAACACATAGCAAATATATGTGTAAGTCTTAGTGTGACGACTCTAACTTAATATGCAATAAACACTTAGGATTGTGTGCCAAGTGATCAACTAGAATATGGCAGGAGAAAAACTCAATATGTTAAAAAATACTTCTACTCTTACTTGTCTTGCACCTACTTTTTTCTCTGGTTTCTTGCTTCATCAAAAAGAGATCTTCTGAGCATTTGTAAAACCGTGTTCTAGCTGAATAATGTTTTATATGAGACATGATTGTCGTTACCTTTTGTAATATAAGAACTAAGTTATTAAATGTCAGCAGGTGACAGGTTCCACATAAACATAATAAGATAGTTTTTCACATGAGTTAATGAAATGATGAAACTTTTTATCAGAGGATGCTTCTATATGCTAAAAGTCTTCATGTGTTGTAAAAGACAAGTTGATGGAAGAAAAATCTGCTGAGGGATATTAAACACAAAGTTGCCATCTTTGGCTCAGGAAATGCCTGAGCTGAAATCTCCACTGAAATTGGGAAGACATGTGAAGAAAAAAGCATTACAAGTTTGGCCTATTTTCATCGTCTCTTTTAGGTCTCTCTTACTGGACGCTGTCAGAAACAGGATAGCAGATTAAAAACCTTCAGTCTTACACAGCATCTTCCTTTGAGTAATAGCTGCATTATATTGCAGAAGAGTAATAGCTGCATTATATTGCAGAAGGGAAAGGGTTAGCCAGCATTATGATTGCTAATTATTTATTTACTTAGATTTTTCGCATCAATTTACTTATTTACTTTTCCATGTCAGAAAGTTGCACATGGAACATTCCCAGTGTAGAGTCCTTGGTTCTGCCTCACATACTTGCTTCAAAAGTTTCATCATTTCTATTTCAGTTTCCTTTTTCTTATTTCAAATAGAGAGTTTAAAGTGGGAGCAGCAGAATTTCACCTTGTTCTAAGGATGTTTCTAATTTGTTCTTCGCTACGTTTATCTGTTTTTCTATGATGTTCGAGGCTGCTGGGTTACTCTAAAAATACTCACCATTCTTGAATGGAAGTAGTTCGTGAACTCTCCTCCACAGGGCTCAGTAGCATCTTCATGTATTGAGTAAAGGGTTCTCTTTCATTCCTAGTTATCCTGCTGAGCTTGCAATAAAAGTTGACTCTTCCTCCATACAGCCATTGGTTTTTAATCATAACCTAATTTTAAGTTGATTCTGTTCTCTTTAAACAGCTAAGAGCTCAATCCAAGCAAGACTGATAGATGTAAAGTGGGGCCTAGGAGGAATTGAAGTGTCAGAGTCTAATTGTGTCATCCTAACCTTTGCCAAATTTACATCAAGCCCCAAATCTATAAGCACTTTTAGCTATTGTAGCTCCAGTTAAATTCCCTCGGTGCCTGAAAGTCTGCTTGTGCACACTTCATAGACTCATAGAATCACAGAATGGTTAGAGTTGGAAGGGACCTTGAAGATCACCTAGTTCCAACCCCCCTGCCACGGGCAGGGACACCTCCCACTCGACCAGGTTACTCAAAGCCCCATCCAGCCTGGCCTTGAACATGTCCAGGGATGGGGCATCCACAGCTTCTTTGGGCACCCTTTTCCCGTGCCTAACCACTGAGTTTCTGGCACTGCAAGCAGTCTTAACAGAGTAGTTTGTACATCATACACAGATTTGAATATTTTTGAGTATCCTCCTCTCTGAAGAACCTTTGAAGTGTATCCAGATCACCCTGTATACAAGTGAGGGAATGAATGACATATATAATGTGTTCACCATGACTTCCTGAGAAGCAGAGACACTTCCATAAGCGTTGCAACAGAGTAGTCTCACTCAGAAGTGTAGTGTTTAGGATTCATAAAACGAGAGGGAGCAGTTGCACATTCCGATTTCCTTGTCCAAACCTGTTCATATCCTTCCCTGGTAAGGCAGCCATTGGATAATAAATAAGGCAGGGTAGTTGATGAGCAAGAACTCCATTCCCTTCTCAGAGAGTGCCTGATGTCCTACTGAGATCTTACCCCTCTGGTTTTTAAGTCTTGCAAACCTTTCTGCCATAGGAGCAGAAGGCACCGTGTTCTCTCCTCTGTCCCTATTTGGGAGTTTCTGTGGGGTGTGTGTGTAACAGTCTTGGAGATAGGATGGTGTTGGTCCTCGTTAAACCACCTTTGGAGTGCAGGGTAGAGGAAGCTACATCTCGCTGCATCTGTATTAACACACACATAGTCAGCTCCAAGTGGGCTATATCTAATCTTTCCCCAAGTTTCTAATCCTGTATTTACTTATAAAGCAAATATTAAAACAAGTAGAGAACCAAATTTCCAAAGTAATTTTCGTTAAGATCTATGACTTTGATATCATCCTGAAATTACAGCAGTCTACATTCTTAGTCTAAAAGAACCTCAGTATGTATTGCTCTGTTCCCCCCAGCAAGTAAGAACTGTTGCATTACTTTAGTTAATCTAGATTAATTCCTAGCCAAACCACAGTATTAAATGATGATTAGGCCTGGTATTAACCATAAATACTGTTTCAGGTTTATTTGTTTCTAATTGCCGCTTTTCTTTACTCTTACTTTGCTGGGGACCTGCCCTGCAGCTGATTGAATATTGATGTGGAACAACGGTCACATAAAATGCTTTCTGAACTTGGAGCAACTTTGTCTTCTGTTCTGGTCTCTAGCTAACGTTTCTTTTGCCTTGTTTATCTTGCCTGATAAATGGAAAACATCTCAATCACCCAGGTCTTACGCGATTTCATGATGTTCAATCTCCTTTCTTAAAGAACATTTCCATAGTTTACCCTTTCTGTCTTACAGCTGAAATAACTTTTAAAGCACAATCTAACTTGGAACAATCGCTTTTTACCCAAAGCCCCTTTCCTTTTTATAAAGTTGATGATGTTCCTTGAATGAGCTGCAGCACTTCAGGAACCACACATTATTCAAATGCTTGGCAAGAAGATGAAGGTCTGCAGGGCATTGAAGTATTAATGAATAAAAAGGCAAAATTACAGTGCTTCATTTCTTCCAAGCTGCTGTGCTTTATTACTCATTCTGAGAAGTTCTGTCTGTGTACTCTTTGAGGTTCTGACATACACAACAGAAATGCATCAGTTTTATATAGGAAAATTTAGCCTTATAGATATATATATATTTAAATTTATCTAATAATATGAAAAAAGCTTCTCAACAAGGAATGCACATGTCAGAAATCATTTGCCAGTTACTGTGTTTGAAACTAAACAATTCAATTATGAGAGTTATTAAATAATCAATAGTCTTTGCCAGGACAGGTGGTAATTCTAATAAATGGCTCATGGACAAAATCATTTGATTCAAACATTCGTTGTACAGTTGTTTTAGACTACGGTATGGAATTTGAACATAATTTTGCCTTATTTCTATTCTACCTTAGTGCTTATTTCTAATAAAATGACTTGTAACTCCAAATTCTGCTAAATTTAGAGATGATTTATGAAACAGTTCTTGTTTCTTATGGATAAACTAGATCTAAAACCAAAAAAAAAATGAAAAAAGAAAAAAAGTGTGTGGGTAAGGCTGTTCAACTCAATAAATTCTCTTTTAGAAATAGAAGGTAAACTTCTTGATTCTTATTTTGGTCGCTAGCCATTTCTACATCTTAGTGTAATTTGAATTTCAGGAGGTTTTTCTTTTTAAAATCTTATGAATTCTGGGCAGGGAAAACTGTTTCCCACCTCAATATAAATACAGGGAGAGAGTGAGGAGGTACAAAAATAAGACTAACTCACAAAATGTTCTGCAAACCTCAAATCTTAGGAGGAAAGTCTGTGATGGGACCACGAATGGAACAGGTACGTTGTGAGGATGTGTCAAAGCTACTGCTGCAATGAAATTCCTGAATATGCTTTTGGAGTGTGTCGAGACAGGGTCTCTCAAGTCAAACATCGCAGTAGTTATTAGGCAGATCGATAAGTAGTGTTATCTCTGTGGATTAGAGTGAATTTCCTATAGTTCTGCAATATAGCTAGGATTTCCTAGCTATCAGGGTTATTACAAAACTAATTTGACTTTATGTAATTTGTCTAATATGCCCTGAGTTCTTGAGGATGGTGTCTGTTTAAACCAAGGTAAACATGTAAAGCATTTTTCTTTGAAGCAGCAAGTAAAAATTAGTTGGAATGAAGCCTTTTCTATATGCTTAAAAGTCTGCTTGGGTGATATGTTATTCAGACCTACCAGGCAAGATGCAAACTGTATCTCCAAGAAGCTGTCTTAGACTCTGATTCCTGTGTACTGTGGTGGACAGTTTAAGGCAATTGTTTCTTAATTACAGGGTTGTCCTTGATAACAGTGAGAAAAAATTAGTTTGGACAGTATCGATTCCAAGCACTTCTGTTCCTCTTTGGGGATATTCCCAGCCAGCAAAACATTCACTGACGGTCAGATAAAACAACTTAAGTTCACCCCATGCTTAATTTAATCAATAGGAGCTTATTTACATTGCAGAATGTTGGCCATGTTAATTTACTCCTGGAAATACCATCATCATGTGCCTCTTAGGTACAATAGAAAACAGGTTTCGGTTAAATATGTACAAATCTATCCAAGTCTTGAATTTTCCCGTTATTCTTTAAAAGACTATAGTTTTTTCATAATACTAATTTTGGCAAGTTTTATCCATCTTTCCTTAGCTGCATGTAATGATTCTCTCTTTGTAAACATTTGGTTTGAAACATATTCATTTTTAGCAAGAGCTGTGTGTCATCCCTCCTTTATCACAGGGAGAACTGGAAACAGCCATCGTGGACTAATGCTGGGTTTGGGTTTGGAAGGTCTTTGATGCAAAATTTCCCCTTCAGAGTGTTTACCAACATTACTTACAGATTCTGTGAGATGAAAGCAATAGTATAACTTTCTAGAGAGAAATTGGGATTGAGATTAATTGCTTTGCCCAGGGTCACTGTTCAGCTCTGTTGTGTGGTCCAAAAGTAAAGCTCTACAATGGATAGGACTGAAGTACTTTGCGTAGGTAGTCTACCAGCCTAATTATAGAAGGTCATCTGCGTGATATCATAGAATGGTTAGAGTTCGAAGGGACCTTAAAGATCATCTAATTCCAACCCCCCTGCCATGGGCAGGGACACCTCCCACTAGACCAGGTTGCTCAAAGCCCCATCCAGCCTGGCCTTGAACACTTCCAGGGATGGGGCATCCACAGCTTCCCTGGGCAACCTGTTCCAGTGTCTCATGATCCTCATATATTTTCTCATAATCTGAAGTGAATGATTAAAATTCAGAATAAGACTTAATGCAGATGGATTTAAAAGGAATAAAAAAAACCACAACAAAATAAAATGGATAAATATTCTCATACAGATACATCTGATGTTCAAGCTGCAATGTCCAATTTTGTCTTTGGGGTTTCTTTGTTTGCTCTCGGCATTTTCTCAGCTGTGAACGTTTTTACTTGCTATAGTAACAATGTGGTATAGAAAGCGAAACATTTTGAGATTGCTTTTTGGGGACTTGAAATTCCCTGATCATACTACTATTACTTTTATGTATGCTGTGGCAGCAAGTCTGTTAGCAAAACAAACAAGGACTGGAGTGGGAGCTGGTGAAATGAATACAGAATATAGGCAGAAGCAGATAAGACAAGCTTGCAGCGCAGTCCATAGTTTAAGACAGTGTTTGAGCCAAGGGCCTGTTAGCAGCTGAGAAATCCCTTAGAGGTGAGAAAACCATCAAGCTAATAATAATCTTAATTACAAGCATAAAAGTAACTGTCATCTTACAATTTTCTTCTGAGAAACAAGAAAAACATGGAAGAAAAATGTTCCTGTTTTGGAGCATAAGCAAAACTTGTTCTCAGCAGTATTGCTGTAGTGACCAGTGGAGTTCCTCGGACAGGTGACATGGATCAGTGTCAGGAATCAAATGAAGGTTGATTTGGCTGCAGTGCAGATCACATCACACGTGTCAAGATGCGGTACAGGTTGGCATTTATGAGACTTCCTTCATAACTATTTCCACCATCTGATGTGATGGGGAAGGATATACAGAAAGCAACAGGATGATTTGCTCTTATAGGCTTGTGCCTATAAAAAAGAATCGTAGACTAAAATTGATTTAAAAAAAAAAAAAAAAGACTCCTCCTGTTACAGTCTTCCAAATAGAGCCTTTGTAGAGCAACTGGCTATGGGGTTTGTAAATAATTTTGAAATTCATACACCAAAATATATCTTGCATACCGGTAAGAGCTGTTAAATGATAATTGAGTGGTGTCATATTGTGCTCATCTTTCATTTTTTGACCATTTAGTTTCACATTAGGCAAGAAATGATAATGAGCCAATTTATTTCCATGTGTGATCCATTTCAACTTTAAAAAAAAAAAAATTATGGAAATTAAATTAATACTGCTTTTTGGCTCTGGTCTGCGGATTCAGTGATACATTTGAGTTATGCTGCATCTAGTGGCATCACATTTAATAATAACAAAACCTTGCAATTACAGAAAAGTTACATAATTTGGATAATGTGATTTTAAATTAGCTTTCTCTGGCCAAAGGACTTGCTTCTCCAGTTACGAAATGCACAAATGAGAGAAAAATACTATATTTAAAATGTTCTTTATATATAACTTTTGTAATGAAGTTTGGCATTGCGAACATAAATGAACATTAACCAGAAATTTGGATTTTGAATGGCACTGCATGCTTCAATTAAACTCTGGTAAATGTATTTACATTTCTTTTCTGTTGGTCTTAGCTCTTTTTTCCCTTATAATTCTGCTTTTTGAAAAAAATTATGCTGTGCTTCTGTTTAATACTCATGTACTAACAATTTGATCTTTAATAGATTGGGTTTTTTAACTTGGTAGTGAATGTAGTAGCAATCTACGATCTCTAGTGATATTTTCAGGTACTCTGTGTTCTAGTCAAAAGTTAATGTCCTCATTTCAGGATCCCAGGTATTGTTCAAAGATCTAATATTATGCTTCTGGAGAAGCACAGGTTTGAAAACCTAGCTATTCTGTTTTTGTCTAACGTTTAGCTGCTGTTCCTGCAAACATTTTGCTGCAGCAGAAAGTGCAGAGCAGTCCTCGATTTTTCACCCTGTAAATGTCCAAACTGTAATTACAGCTGCTTTGACAAGTTTTCTGCAGTGGCTCCTGCTACTGTCATATGTAAAAGCCTAAACCACAATTTTACATTTGTTCTAAATAACTTCTCGTAAGCAGATGTTAGGTTGCCTTTTTGGTTAAAATGTTATTTCTAGTTTTTCTCTCCATCCTATTTTTGTGTCCTCCAAGAGGAAAAAAGAAATTCCTGATGATAGAGAAGCAGCAGCTCTTTCTCTTCTGTCTTAAAAATAAAACCCAAACCAATACAGCAAGGAAAGGAAGACGTATTCTCAGAAATTGTTTACATAAAATACCGTTGTCAGAAAGTGATAAAGAATAACTATTTTTGTAGCAGCTGGAGAACATCAGAATATAGTCTTCAATTCCCTTACGTGTTTTGTAATGCAGATTCCCTTTAAAGTAGCCTCACCAATGTACCTTAAATATATTTTAGAATTATTTTACCATGAAATTAGTTTTTCTCCATCATTGGCTTAGTTGAATCCTTCTTTTTGATCTATGCTGGGACATTAGAAGTGAAGCCGTGGCTGCACATACTATTTTAGTAGGTTTCTATCAAAATGTGTTCTGCAGCAGACCATACGTACCCATTGAGAGCGGAGGTTATTAGCGTAGCCTGGCTGCTGTGTGACTGGCCTCTCCGGCTCTCACCATGAGTCTTACTTAATTCCCACACTCTGCACTTCTACCACCAGGTTGTATTTACATATTTATTAACTGGAGGAAGAGCAGAGAAGAGAATTTCCATCTCGAGAAGTGCAGAACGGCAGAAGGCTCTTCAGGCTGTCCTCTTGCCCTGCTAGTCATCGCTCAGCCCGATTTAAACTGCAGTCTCTGGAGTTTCCTCCCTAGTAAACAACTTGCAAAATATTGTCTGCCTTTTAATCTTATCCGTTAGAGATTGGAAGCAGGGTTGTTTGGTTTTTGTTTTGTTTTGTTTATTTTTTTTTAATTTTTTGTATTTGAGGAGGGTTAAACGAAGCACTTAGAGGAAGTAAATTGGTCTGGGTAGACAATTTTGGCTTACTAATATTTCAGTATCCGTGTCCCATTAATGGCTTTTTTTCCTTTTCACTTGCAGGTAGCTAATTTTCTTCTCTTTGTTATTATTTTATTTTAAAGCATTACTTGACAATAGCTGTAGAGAAAATTGCTTATTGTTCTTGATTTACACAGCCTGTTTAAGAACTTCTATACTAAAATCAAAATGCACTTTATTTTATGAGGAAATTAAGATTACATTGGAGCAGTTAGATCTTATGTTAATGGAAATTATTTTTCCTAAAACTTCATGATATTTACCTGCCATTTCATTTCTGGATATTCTATAGTATTTTTAGGTGGAATGCTTTTTTCCCTCTTTTTTTTTTTTTTTTTTAACAATAGTTTCATGCCTGTCACAAGGAACAAGTTACACAAATCAGTAAAAGATGGGCTAGCTGGATTTCAGAGGTTTGAGCGCGTTATTGCAATTTTTGTAACTAGTTTTCCTCTGAGGTGAAACGCCACAAGTGACTTTCTTTCAAAGAAAGAGTGTACGGGTTTAAGGCTACTCTAATGTGGGTCTTGTAAGAACCTGAAATTCAGAGCATAAGGAGAATATGGATAATTTCTTAAAGGCAATCCATGGCAGAATCTGATCCACATGTGTGGGATCCTAATCTCTCTTATATTCTTGCTTATGCCTAACATTGTGTGTATATAATCACTGAACATCCACGAGGGCCAGATTTTCCATGAGTAGTATTTTAAGAATAGAAAAATAAACCTTATTTTTGTTATGCTATCTATTGCAGTAGGTAACATTTGGGCAGCACGTGCAGAAATCACCATGACTCCACTTGTCTATACTTCATCCACCATTGCAGGCAGGGGGACTAAAGAAATTCGGCATCTGTTTAGGATAAACACCTTGGTTCAGACACGCATTAAAATTTAGTTCAGTTTAAGTGTTTGTAACTGAAGAGTATTTCTCTAAGCAGCAAACCAGTGGTTAATTCCTACGTGTTGAAGTTTTGTGCCTTCTGAAGAAAGGGAGGCTGGTTAGAGGGTGATGTTGACCGGTCTTTTTTCATATCTATTCTTGGAACAGAAATATAAATTGACATAGACATAGGAAAAACATTGCTTGCAATCTCTCTTTATGGATAAAAATGCTGTTAGTAACCAACAAATACTAGTTCTCACCTGAATTTCAGATGTCTCACTTCAGCAGGATCTCCTTACTACCGTTGCCTGTGTTTAGAGTACATGAATTTTTTGCAGAACTGGTCTATCAGGGTTACAGTCAGAGACCCTCGTAGGGTGTGTGCCCACCCATGTCTCCTCTTGGGGTGCTCACTTGGCAGTTCCTTATCACGAAGGCTGGGCCACCTGGAGCAATCTGGACCTGTTGCATAGAATCATAGAATGGTTTGGGTTGGAAGCGACCTTGAAGATCATCTAGTTCCCACCCCCCTGCCATGGGCAGGGACACCTCCCACCAGACCAGGCTGCGCAAAGCCCCATCCAGCCTGGCCTTGAACACTTCCAGGGATGGGGCATCCACCCTCTCCACCTTTTCTGTAGGCTCCCTTTAAGTACTGAGTAGTGCTGGGGTGTTGCCTGGCATGTGGACTCAGAAATTTAGAGATGTGGAGGGCTGGTATCAGACATGTAATCTTGCTCCCTAAATTTGGCAGCCTGCATCTTAACCTGAATTTAAAGATACGTCTATTTGTACCCCGCTGTTGTCCAACCCTTTGAACAGCATACAAACAGTGTGACTTATTAGTTCAATAATTTGTAAAATAGATTTTTATTTTAACACAGCCTGCTAGTGGTAGGGCAGTTTGGCTTTTGTCCAGCAACTAAAATGTGACATGATGCATCAACATACAATTTTTATATATTTTTTTTTAAATATGCTTATTGATATTTTTAGAAGATATGGACATCGAGCTGAACAGGTGGCTGGGTGCCTGCCGGGTGCTCCTTTCTGGACACCTCTGCCCATAGCGTGTCTTTGTGCTGCTGTGGTGAGCATGGGAACAGCAAAGAGCGATGGTGCCCCGTGTTGGGTTTCTGTCCCTGCTGCCTGGACAGAGTCAGCCTATGACTTTGCACTTTCGGGAAGCCTCTTTTATGGATGCCAGGTGTGTCTGCCTCTGGGATTTGGCTTGCAGGCTTGGGATCTTGACAGCTCCGCTGCCGTCGCGTGCATCAAGGAACAGCAAGTGTGGATTCATTTTGTTGGGACTTTGACTTGCTGTTTGGACAACTTAATCAATCTTGCATGTAAATCAGCTCTCTGCTTTCCCAGTTAATTTTTCACTTGGTTCAAATTAATTGTCTTTCCTAACCTGCTCAGGCCTGATTTTTCTTTCTGTTCTGTGGTTCTCTCCTTTCACTTTGCCATTTGCTTCAGCAGGTCTAACCTCCCCCAGGCAGCTGGGCTTTCAGTTTTGGCTTCAGGATTTTTCCCGCCTGTTCTGTGGGGAAGAAAATGTAGTGGCAGAAGCTGTTCTGCTTTCTCCCCAAAACTCAGTGGTTTCTGGAGGTCACAGCCGTTGCTTTTCTCCTCTCCTTGCCTCCTGGGAAAGGGGGCAGTGGGTCATATAAGAGCTCAGGAATGAACGGTCTCTCCATTCAACCCTCTCCTAGTGAGGAGGGTTGGTCGCGTCTCTGTATGCGAGGAACAGTGACTGAGGGATGTGTGTGTTGCTGCAGTTATTAGTCCCAAGTCTGACTGTTACTCAAATTAAGCTGGGAAGTGGGGCAGCTTTTGAGATGATGCTTTGGGCGGTCGGAAGAGTTGCCCGATGAGAGCAGGCACTGCCAGGTGCCCGGCTGCTCCTGCCACCCTGCTGCAACGCTCCGGCACCCAGCCCATCCAGAGGGTTTGCCTTCCAGTCTCGTGGTGCTGCGATCTCAGGCATGGCCCTAAGCCCAGCGTGGTTATTCTAAAACCTGCAATATTCTCAGAAGTTCCCAGGTGTGAAGAAGGAAATAAAATTAAGAAATAAGCAAACAAATAAGTAAATACACCCCTCACTCTCCCAGCCTTTGGGGCAGGAAAAAGCAGGAAAAAATGTAAGCAAGGTTTAAATTCCACAAATAAAACAGTAAAAATTCTGGCAGTCACATATTTTTTTAGATACCTTTTTATTTATTTATAGGGGTAGATATGTTATTTATTTTTAGAGGGTCACAGAAGGGAAAACTACCTATTAACTCCATGTTGTGTTTTCGGTCACCACACTCAGCTCACTTATATTCTCACTAATGTATTTTGTTACCTATTCACGTTGACTACCTCCTCTGCTATATTTTCTGGTGTGTTAGCTGCTGATGTGTTGTTTTGCAGGCAGAGAGTCAGCTTAAACTGATTACCAGGAAAACAAAGCATCTGTGAATACTTGAAATCATACTTGTATGCTTCTTAGCTTCATTGGACAATAGTAAGCTGTTAGTGTTGTTTTGAGCCTGTCTGAACAAATTTACCTGGAGGGAAGAAAGAAAAATCTACCTGGATCGCACTCAGGCAGAATGGAACACGCCAAGGTATTAGAGCGCTGTGTAATAGCAGTGTGTGAGTAATAAATCAGCTGAGTAAACTTATACTGGGGGGGGGAAGGGAGGGGAGGAGGTAACACTACTTGAGCTAACAAGTATTTGTTACTTGTTTTGAAGGTTTGGTTTCTGCTAAATGTAACCTAAGCTATGCAAGCTCACTAAGTGAACAGTAACGTGTAAGAAGGATCTTTATTCAACTTAATACTAAGTTGAAATACGTGATTAGAAGCGTTGAGTGCCTGGGTGATAGATGGCAGGTGAAATTCAGTTCTTGTATGAAATATTAATGTGTATGTTGAGGTGAGAGAGGAGGAATTATCCTAACTTTGTGTGTGTGGCAATGAGCTCTGAATGTTCTATTTCCATTCAAGAAAGAAATCTTGGAATTGTAACAGGTATTTCCATAAAAGCATTATCTCTGTGCTTAACAGTAGTCAAAGAAACAGAATATTGAGGATGATTATGTGGAGAATAAAGAACAAAGCAGGCAGCACTGCAGAAATCTGTGACTTGTGTGGTTCTGTCCCCCCATCTTGAAAAGGATGAATAGAACTGCAGAAGGTACAGTGCAGAGTAATAAAGAAAAAAAAGTTATGGAAGAGCTTCTGCACAAGTAAATGATTAAATAAACCAGGATTTATCATCCTTGGAATGAGAGGACTGAGCAGTGGAAATAGCAAGCACAAATGGAAAAGGTGAACAGCAAGTGGTTCCCATTCAGGATGTTTGTCTCCCACCAGATCTCAGAGGCAACAAATGAAGCTGGCAGATGGCAGGTTCAGAACAAAGGGAGATGCTTCATGTGTTCTGTGATCAAGGATAATGTATGTTCCAGACGTTTACATGGGTTCAGAAAATGAAGTGAAATTGAGTAAAATGGAATAAAAATGTGTAACAAAACAGACAAATCTCTGTCAAAGCACACATCCCTAGAATGTGTTTTTGTGTCCTTTTGCTGAAGATCCTGAGCTAAAAGACCCTTTGGTCTGACTTAGTAAGATTGCTCTTCCGTTTCTTTTGCTGTGTGTGGGAGGCTAAAGTTTAAAAGATCAGCGCAGTCAGGTTCAGTCAGTTGTAACAGACACCTGAACAGATCTTTACGATGCACCAGCCCATCAAGGATTCTTGATCAGAGCCTTGTCATCTCCTGCTTCTCTTCTGTTCTTTACCAGAAATAAGTCTAAACTTCCTTTCTTTGTCCTCAATAATGTAGTATAAGAGGTTGTAGAGCATATTAGACTTGTTTAGTTGTTTGGGTTTTTTTAGTTGTCCATGGATTTTACGCTCTGAAACCCCTCTGCAGGCCTAAATAACATAGCTACAAAAATAATTAGTAGTAGAATGTGTGCGTGTGTGCAGATGAACTTTTTATCACATAAACTAACAGAAGGAAGGAGAACTTCAGCAAGAATAAGGGAGGGGGAAGAAAGTCTGCCAAGATCTGAAATGAGATGGAAAGTGATTAAAGCAGAGGGGGGAAAGGGAAGTCTGATTAAAGATAAGGAATTCGATGATGTGACCTTTCATGCCTGCTGCATCTTCGATGGCCAGTGCAAAGTGAAGAGAAGGGTTGATTTAAAGGCCAGCACAATCTGAGATCGGTTGCCACACATCAGTAACAGAGATCAAAAACAAGGAGAAGGCAATTTTGAATTGCGCATTAAAACAAAGGAGGAACAAATGTAAATGTGAGGGACTGGTGGTGTGGTGGCCCTCATCTTTGTCTGAGGGTTTCAGAGCTGGAGAGCTCTGACATGGGTGTGACAAAGCTGCAAGCAATTTCACTACAGCTGAAAATGTAGCAGGGGCTTGTGCAGAGACTATTATGGAGGCAGTAATGAAATAGAGACAATTTGCTGTTCATGCTGTAGAATTCGGAGACTGAAGCTGTAATTCAGCACTAGAGGGTAATATCTGTTTGCTTCACAAATAAGATGTTAGATTTACCTGGACTGACTTGGCTGAGAACCTCTCACCTGTTAAATGATGTATTGGCCACTCCTGGTGGATGTGCAACCGCTGCATGAATTTGCAGAGAAGGGGATGGAGGGCTCCACAGCTGAGTGAAACCCAAAGTGTTTGCTGTAGAACTTTTCAGCTCTCATACACACACACAGATGACTTCAAGGTCTCTTTTCTCCCAGAGCCATCATTCTGTGCTGGAATAAAAACTGCTATTAAAAGCCGTAATTTCATGCAGCCGTCGTGTCCCTATCATTTCTGTCCCCAGGATCCTCTGGGTGACCTGCCGGATACCAGTTGAGCGCTGGTTGGTTTTTTCCTGACAGAACAGCAGAGGTGGCCAGTGCTGCAGGGGAGGAACATACATCTTCACTGACCTGTGGGGGTTCGGGGTGAGAACACCAGCTGCATTTCCTTTTCAGTGAACTTCTGGGGGGGAAATAAAGAAACCAAAATCCTGTTTCACTATTGTCACGTTTTGACCCTTGAACTCATGACACATGCTTTCTGTAAATATAGCTGCCTCGTGTGGCAAGCATCCATGACTCAAAACTCAGCGTGGGCTGTTAAATACTCTGACTTGGTCCCTTCCTGGCACAATGGCCTCCTGTTGCCTTCTGCATCCTTAACCTCTCTCTGCTCTGCCTTCTAGTTGGGCTGGAAGGGGGCAGGATTTCTGGAGTAACGATACTGGCCAGTCTCTGATGACAGTGTTGAGGGCTACGGGGTGGGTGATGTTGGACGGCTTTTCTCTGCTGATGACACCTCTAAAAATAGCTTCCTTGAGAGGGAAGTGCTGCCTTCCAGCCTTCAGTGGACTGACATCCATCCTTTGTCATCCCTTCAGGCTTTCCATTAATTAACAGATTTTCAATCATAAATAGCTGGCTCAAAAGCCTTTCATGTGTTATCCCTGAAAATCCCTAGCTTTCATATGAGCTATTGTCCTTTTTCCTACAACTCTGAAGTTGATTATTGCAATACTAAAGAATTTCTTTTGTGTAGATCATCTTCTTGTTGCCTAAAAAAGGCTTATATTTGGGCCCTTCAACACAGTATTACCCTTTCCTGGATTCATTTGTTTCAAAACCTTTTTCAGCTTTGTGATGTTCCCTAAAAAGGCCAGATTTTCCATCTCCTTCCATCACACAGGAAACAGTGATCCATGCCTAGGCCATGCAAACTGTCGGTGAGGAACTGGGAATGAGAATTAGATCCTGAAAATTTCTGAGAATATGGGGCCATCTGATAATGCCAAAGTCATAATCTAAGCAAAAATGGTTGAAACGCTACATACCTATGCTTTTCTTATTCTCAAACTGAACTAAAACTAATGGGACAGTAAATGGGGTTGCCTATTCCCTGACTTTCGTCAGTGTCATTGGAGAAAATCAGGAATGGCTGTGTTGGAGCAAACCAATAACATCTTTTGTACAATATCGCACATCTGGTGGCGATGCGCAATAAGCATCTGTCTTGGTTTATTCTGTGAAACACTGCAGGGGTTTATGCTCTTTTTATTTTATCTGTTGTAATTGTGTATTCCCATCATTTTATGTAAGTATGTAATCTCATTTAAAATCACTCTAAGCTTTTTGGGTAACAGATACACATATGTCAGTATCTTTTCCATATATATATGCTTGGAACAACTTTCATGGTTAATTATGCATGGTTTAGAAATAAAAAAAGAACTTTAATAAATTAAAAATGAAAATATGTTAAATTAGGATGTCTTTATTAATTTTAAATGTATTGTCTTTGCCTTTCAGTTTCATTCTTTATTCACTTGCTCTGCTGAGATTATAAATAGAAAAGAGTCACTGTATTTTCTCTGCATTGGTTTATGTACCCTACTTTGCTTACTTCTGCCTTTCCTATCTCTCAGGTTTCTGTTCCTTATGAGGCACCTTAAATACCTCTGTGTTTTTTCATTGCCCACTTTTAAACTTTACGTATTGCCTGCTATAGCTTTTTATTTCTGAGACAGATGACAAGAAGTACCAATCGTTTATTCCATATTAACCTGTATTACAGCATGATAAAACCAGACACAGAATTAGATTTTGTTCATTTGCCAAGTATGACCAAGTTCTTGGGAAATATATTGTTGTAAGTGGACAGAAATTGTGTGCTGCATTACACAAAAGCTCATGGAAAAAGTGAGCATCAAACTAGATAGTTTGCTGAGGAATTTTAGGTTCTTTGTTCAGATTTTTAACAAGTTGTTCGGAGAGCTCTCTTTTCAAAGTGAGCAGGAAACGCCAGGCAGGTTCTGTAGCAAAAAGAATGATAACTCATTGCACAAATCATGATCAGTTTAAGAAACCTGGTCCTTCAGGGGGTGGGGACTCCTGTACCGCACCTACGAGATATTTTCTTCCAATAACGGACTGATCTTACCCAGCCTCCTGCACGTACTTTTACGACTACTGCTGATCAGGAACAAGTATTGCTTAGTCTCATAAGCATTCCCATGGAATTTAGCACATATAGTACTAGTCTAGCATTACACACACCTTTTCCTATCTTAATTGCGAGCCAGATTACGCACTGCTTCTAGGAAAAGAAATTTATTGTTCATAATGCCTGTGTGCCTGCCTCCTTGTTTTGCCAGGACATGCAGCATATAAACTCTGCGTGTTGCCTTTGGCCATCACCCCTGCTGACTGCATCAAGCAAGACCTGAGAAGGACTGCACCTTTCAAAAGATGGGTAGTGGCAACTTGCTGTGTCAAAGAGAAGAGAACCCTTAAATTAGACCTTAAATGTATAGAATGAAAGGAAAATACACTTCCATCAGCATCTTCAATGCTTCTTCCCTCTCTTTTCTATAAAGTGGTGATAAAAGTCCAAATTTATTTTCACTAGTCTCACTAAAAGTCAGCAGTTCTTTTAGCATAGAAAAACACCTGTTAAATTATACCCTGAAATAGGTTAATTATTAGCTTTTTGTAATTATAATCAAATGCTTTTGTATTTACTAAGGGAAAGTGGTATGTGGGAGTTTAGATAGTATTACTGAATATAAAACTCCTAATTTAATTTCATCTTGTTTTCCCTTTGATCTGATTATTCTGAACAGCAAATCTGTTATCCACGTGAGCACTGGGAACGTTGACTTTTACTTGGTATGTATTCAATTCTAACAGGTAAGATGCTTGTAAATATTTCTGCAGCATAATTTTCACCTATGCCCTACTTAGAGCAGATGACAGTGTTTTCATCTTGCACCATGCAAGATGCTTTTAATTAGTTTAGTGTAGTCGGCTATGAATCATTTGCTGTCCTTGAACGCCAGAATTGATGACTGTCATTACGATACTCTGAAGAAGCGTGAAAGAATCCAGTTAATGAAATAGCCATTTGGGCATCCTTATTGCTTCCATTTACATCTTTGTTGCAGTAGTAGCAATAAAAAAAGTGGTTCATGGTTGCTATAGTATTTAGATCAAATAGATCTCATTATATGTAGTGTGTATGGATGTGCATGCAGACAGTCAGATACCTAACGTGAAAAAAGTTATATAATTGTTTCAAGAAAGAAAAGATCGCACGGGATGGTGATTTTCTGACGTACAAGAAGGTAGTAAAGAGCTGCTGGCTATTAAAGCTTAAACTGTAGCTTAAACTGGTAGCATGGGGACTAACTCTTTGACTGTTACACAGGTATTTTCTTTCCTCAGCTTGTTTCCTTGGTTCTTTCCTGAATATAGTTTGCTCAGAAGTATATCTTCATCTATTTGAAAATGCTCAGTGTAGTGTACAAACGTTAGAAAGTCATGAGATGGTGTGAGCTTCTCAAATGGTTCAGGTTTGAAACTCAAGGAAAAAACACTCGTGTTCATGCCACACTTCAACTTACATGCTTTAAAACTCCGCTTTGTGTCTAGTTGTGTGAGTACCGTAAAATACTATATTGCTAAGGCTATAGATATTTATACAAGGACAGTATGGACCATGAATTAAACTCTGGATCTTTAAAGGATGTGTTAAAACACATTTGTTTTGGCATCATCTTCTTTGATCTGAATTACTCTCAGAAAATTAAGTGTCTGAAAGTAAATTTGAGAAAGACAAATGTGATCTGCTTCAGTAAATAATGTATTTACTTCTTTATGAGGAAAGTGTGTTTTCCTGTTGATTTTATTATTTGATTAATGTGCCCAAAGTATTTGGGGAAATGATAATAACCGAAAGTCAGGAAGTCAAAGTATTATGGAGTATGTGTTTGATCAGGAGTGATGATATATAGGAGAATGCATATAAAAATTACTTTTCTTGCTGCATTTTACTGTTAGGCTGTACCCAGTGGGCGCAGGTGTGAAGGAGACTATAACGCTTTCCCTTCACAGTCTTCTCAACTCTCTTCCAGCAGCATTTGGTGTAGGTGCTTCCATGTGGTTTCACAGTTGTCCCTGCCATTGCTTTTGGCATTAGATCTATGATATATGTTTGAATTAATAGTAATAGAGAAGAAAACCACATTCCTCTCCTTGTACGCGACAGGCAAGGCATGGTACAGAGTAAACACGCTGCAAGGCATAAAGCCCACAAGGCTAAATTAAACAAGGACTCATCCTAACTGCTGAATATTTGCTAGTTGTTAAATATTTACTTATTTGTAGTATATTTATATCTGCTGAATTTAAAGAGGAGGAAGAAAATTTGAGTGATGTTTGTATTCACCTGTGCTTTCTTAAGCGTGTGGATTAAAAATAAGGATCCCCAAACAGAGCAGGAAAAATGGGAGCTCCAAAGGTGACAGTATTGGGACAACTGGTGTGTGGGCACCAAACTACTTAATGCTTGCCTCCAGTTAAAACAACTGGATATATTTGCATCTGAAAATGTTTGGGAAAAATTATTAGGAAACCAGCAAGAAACTGAAATGACTTAAAGAAATGGCTAACGTACTTAAGGGATAATCAGTGTTTGTATGCAAGTGTGTTAAGTTATGTGTATTACAGTATTAAGTGTTCTTGGTTCAGCACCCAAGGGCTTGTGCAAACATTTCTCTGGTGAACTTCTGAAGCATTAAAGCAAATGCCTGACAAGGAGAGAAAGGGAATTTGAATTCAATAGCCACTACTGGTCTGAGAGGAGAATACCAAGAAAACACTGAAATAGAATGGTACAGCCACATTCTGGGGTTGAATTCTTGCCAGTTGTTTTAAGAAACTACCAAAATGATGAAATTTGAATATAATTAAACAAAATGGTAATATTTACATACTTTGGAAAGGTAGTAAATAAATAGCAAAGGTGTATTTGAAGATATCTCAGTTACAATGGAGGAAACCTCAGGCTCCCTGGGAGTCATCTCAACAGAAATGTCTTAGCTTGCGCTCATCTTCTTAAACAGGCCAGTGCGATCCTCACAAACCTCCCCACCATTCTTCTGTAATGTGTTTGATTTTGAATGTGCTTGCGTGGAAAGTTTGGTACTTCCTCCTTTTCAGTACCGTGAACAAAACAACAGTGGTTAGATTTATTTGTAGCTAAATACAGGAGGTCTCGTGCAGCCTTGTGCTCCCTGCTCTGCACCACGCAGTGACTCACGAGAACAGAGCTGAAGGGGACTGGTGCAGTAAATACCTGGTAGCCTCACAGCTTCTTCTGTCAAATTGGAGGCAGATATTTTTGTGGCTTTAGGTAACTGGATGCAACTGAATCAATGACAATTTTGAGAACTACAAAAGCCTTCCTCACGGATAGAAATAACAATCTATTTTTATATAAATATTTGTTAGTCGTGGAAGTCCTGGATATAAACTGTAGGTATTAGGAGGCAATGTCAATCCAGAGCAAATACTCAGGTATACGCTGGCCTCTCGAGAGGCAGAAACAACATGAGGTCAGTTGTCTCCACAGCTATAAACTTATTTTTCTGTACCTTTTCTAGATGCAGTTTTATTGCGATACCTGGTTATCAGTTACACTTTGTCTTTTTCTGCAGTTCTGCTAGGGCCATCGTTAAGTGTGAACTGGTTCATTTGACTTTCTCAGCATCAGACTGGATAATTTCAGCCTTAGAGAGCTTCTATAATCTACACCCTTGATGTTCTGGCTACAGTCTATACTACACCTAGACTTACGGGTTTCAGCATTGCAGCATTTAAGCTTCACCCGTTTGGCCCTCTAGACAGAACTCACAATCTGGAGTTGTATGCCCTCATCCTGTATGTAGTGAATTGGACCTAGGTGCTTTGTGGTGGTTTTCATGACAGGCAGCATACCGATAATAACCAAAGGCAAATGTGCATCTCTGCAGCTGGGACGCTTTTGCTTCTTATGCAGACAGGGTAGGAAGAGATGACTGTGGCTGCAGAGCGAACATTCCATGTGGAGCATGGCTCTGAAGCCCCGTGGTTGGACATTCACCAGGAAGAAAGGGGAGCCAAGCTGTCCGGCCCATCCTGCTCTCAGGACTGCTCATGCAGATACCCCTGGCTATATACCTGTTCTTAATGCTGATTGCCGTGTCCTTGTCCCATCTACTTACTGCCTTCTTGGCCACAAGGGCACCTTGCTGGCTTATGGTCAACTTGTCCACCAGGACTCCCAGGTCTCTCTCTACAGAGCTGCTCTCCAGCAGGTCAACCCCTAACCGCACTGGTGCATGGGTTTATTCTTCCCTAGGTGCAGCACCCTACACTTTGCCCTTGTTGAACTTCATTAGGTTCCTCTCTGCCCAACTCTCCAGCTTGTCCAGGTCTCTCTGGACAGTCTTCTGGTGTGTCAGCCACTCCCTCCTAACTTTGTGTCATCAGCAAACTTGCTGAGGGTACACTCTGTCCCCTCATCCGGGTCCTTGATGAATATGTCGAACAAGACTGGACCCAATACTGATCCCTGGGGAACACTGCTAGCTACCGGCCACCGACTAGACTCTCCACCACTGATCACAACCCTCTGAGCTCTGCCATTTAGCCGGTTCTCAATCCACCTCACTGTCCACTCATCTAACCCACACTTCCTAAACTTACCTATGAGGATTTTATGGGATACTGTGTCAAAAGCCCAGCTGAAGTCGAGGTAGACAAAGTCCACTGCTCTCCCCTCATCTACTCAGTCATGCCATCATAGAAGGCTATCAGATTGGTCAAGCATGATTTCCCCTTGGTGAGTGCATGTTGACCACTCCTGATAACGTTCTTTTCCTCCATGTCCTTTGAGATTACATCCAAAATGAGCTGTTCCATCACCTTTCCAAGGATGGTGGTGAGGCTTACTGGCCTGTAGTTTCCTGGGTCCTCCTTCTTGTCCTTTTTGAAGACTGAAGTCACATTGGCTTTCCTCCAGTCCTCAGTTTGCCTAAATGATCTCTAACCTGATCCTCCTCAAGCAAGGGAAAGTCTTCCTTTCTCCAGACTTTTTCTCTTACCTCCAGGGTCTGGTGATCCCCAGGGCTGGCCTTGGCAGTAAAGACTGAAGCAAAGAAGGCATTCAGTAACTCTGCCTTCTCTGCATTCTCCATCACCAGGACACCCACCTCATTCAGCAGCAGGCCCACATTTTCCCTAGTCTTCCCTTTGCTACTAATGTACTTGAAGAAGCCCTTGTTGTCCTTGACATCCCTTGCCAGATTTAATTCCAAGTGGGCCTTAGCCTTCCTTGTTTCTTCTCTGCATCCTCTGACAACGTTCCTATATTCCTCTCAGTGGCCAGTCCTTTTTTCCCCATTCTGTAAGATTCCTTCTTCCATTTTTCCAGAAGTTTTCCAAAACTTTCCAAGTTTTTCCAGAAGCTCCTTGCTTATCCATGCAGGTCTCCTGCCTCCTGTGCAAACTGTGAGTCTGCAAACTGTGAGTCTGGCCTTCACTGAAAACTCAAATGTACACCACAAGGCAGATGCCAAGCTGCAGCCAGGTGCACTCCTTAATGTCCCTCTCCCCAGTGTTTCCTGCTAGCAGGTTTACTCAACTTCTGTTGAGTATAGGGCATGTAGGAGGTGATGCAGATCTGGGAATATCCATCCAGCACTTGAGGATGACAGGACACAGTTGCTGTTGGCATTACCCCACCTGAGCTCTTTGTGCGACTGTCTTGAAAGCTGTCACTGATGCTGACCAGTATCTAAGTGAGGACAGAGCACACTTGACTGGTGTCAACTGATTGGTGTTGCTCCATTGCTATTTCAATAGCAGTCATCAGTACAAACCCCAAATCATTCCAGGACAGTGAGCTTGGAAAGTCCACAGGAAGTTTTTGCTTCTCTGCATGCTTCCACTTACAGTAATTCGTAGCAATTTGGTCCGTTTAGCAGAGGTAGATAGTTTTGCTGCCACCTGGAATATTTGTTTGCTGACTCAGCACTTTGTTACCTGAGAGCTAATAATCTCTCATCGATATGTGCAGGCTAGCACAGTAATACTTTTATCTGCGTTAGGAGAACGGGGGTTTGTCTACACAGGGTCATTCAGGAAAACTAATCCAAATTGATTTTTAAAGTAGATTAATTAAATTAGGTTCCATCTCTTCGAATTCACTAAATGGCCAAATTTATGTTAGTTAAATTAGATCAAATCCTTGTTTAACCTTTCTGGTTCAGAATTGCCATGGCCTTAATTTGATTTATTTTAATTCACTTAAAAATTGAGACGAACCTAAGTGTGCTCACTTATATTTCAAATCAGAGACTTTGATCTAATTTAACTAAAGAACTTTAAAGACAAATGTTCAGTTAATTGGGATTCAAGTTTGAGTGTCCTGAGTGAACAAGTATTTGGAACAAAAAGTACTCAGCAATTTATTTGTTCCATTTTTTTAATTGTAAAACATAAATAATGTCTGATGGCATTTACCTACTCTTGCTATGGCTGAAAGCCTTGTTTGTGTCCTCAGTAAGTATTTACTGCATGGATTTAAGGATGAAAGAGACCACTAATATTTGACAACAAAAGACTTAATTTTATCTGCTGATAAAAATCATACTGTTAATTCACTGTAATTTGAAACCGTGTATGCAAAATACCTGATGATAGAGCTATCAGAGCTTGTCCAACACTAACAGCCAAGGGTTATCCAGCTGTATCTTATATCTGAATGTGTTATTGTGTGTATCAGTGTGGTACGTAAACTCTATGCAGTATATTGTCTAACCTTCACAGAATCACAGAATGGTCGGGGTTGGAAGGGACCTCTGGAGATCACCTAGTCCAACCCCCCTGCCAGAGCAGGGTCACCTTAGAGCAGGTTGCACAGGGACGCGTCCAGGCGGGTTTTGAATGTCTCCAGAGATGGAGACTCCACCACCTCTCTGGGCAGCCTGTTCCAGGGCTCTGCCACCCTCAAAGTAAAGAAGTTCCTCCTCATGTTTAGGTGGAACTTCCTATGCTCCAGTTTGTGCCCATTGCCTCTTGTCCTGTTGCCGGGCACCACTGAAAAGAGCCTGGCCCCATCTTCCTGACACCCACCCTTTAAGTATTTATAAGCATTGATAAGATCCCCCCTCAGTCGTCTTTTTTCCAGACTGAAGAGACCCAAATCCTTCTGCCTTTCTTCTTAAGAGAGGTGTTCCTTCCTATGCTTGAAATGCAAAAGAGATGTGTGTCACGAGAAGATCATACAGGGGCTGGTAACAATATGTATGTGACAATTCCCTCATTCCATGTGCCTGCTGCCTTTGGCACTCTCAGTGGCCAGGGAGCTGGCCCGATCTTGGCAGGGGCTTGCAGAGCAGAAGGACGAAATATTTGGTTATGAACACTGGGAGTGAAGTGAGGTCTATGATGTGGACTGTTAACTAAGGTATTAGTCAGACTAACGTTGTCTCAGCCAGTCCTTTCCTGATTCATGTAGCAAGCCTTGGTGGCATACTGCTTATTTATCACTGATAAACTGTTCTTGCACAAAACTTTTTTTTTTATATATATTCAGTCTCTCACTGCTGTGGGCTTTTGATAACATTGTGATTTATATTTACCCGTGTTTTTGCCTGACAGTAGTTGAATAACAATAAAATTCCTCTTGATTTTGGGTGGTCAGATGAAAACTTAGAGCTACAACCAATGTATTAATCACTGCCGCCCATCAAAATGCTATGGGTCAAAGCAAAAATTGATATAAAAGTTATTTTATTTTGTTATCTTAGTGGATGGCATAAAGTATTTCCTAGGTTTCCTTATCACTGGTAGTGCATTAATGTTGGCTCATTCTCCTTCATAGTCTGTTGCTAATCGATAAATTATTTTGATTTGTGTTTTTTTTTTCAAGGAGTGTATAATCTAGAACCAAATTAATCTTTGTGGAAGAGTGAACCTGCATGCTTCCTGGATTCAATTATTCACGTTTCTTCAAATGTCTGGTTTTGTTTGGCTGGAAAACTGCTTTCTGAATTTATAGATGGTTTCAGAACATTATTTTACCACTGCATAATGACAGAAGTAATTTAAATTCACAGATTATTTTGACATGGGAAGCCAATAGCGCTGGTAAATTGTATATAGTCTTCCCAGCTGAGCAGATAGGTTGCTTGTAGAGTCCAAAAAATGGAAACAAAACAGGCATAGCACACAACGCAGTAAGTCTGCTGTTATCCCAGAGAAACACGTCATACTCTCTAGAACCATGATAACAACGAAGTTGTTGCACTGTTCAATGCCTTAATGTTATGCAATGCTGTGTGAATAACGTCAGCTACCCATGCCTGTAGATCTGTGTCAGAGTTTAAAAAGTCTAAAGAAGCTTGTTTGAAAATTATACTGTATTTTTTTTCAAGATGGAAACATTAGATGGCCTGTTTCCCTTATGAAATTCAATTCCCGAGCTACTCTGATGTTGCTGGCTTTCTGAAGTGTTGGCTAATCAATTAGAAGCAGTGGATAAGAATTGGTGACAAATCATACATAATTTGCAATTAAATGGGAACATACCAAATGTTCTGAGGTGTGGTCGACATGCTAAGGCTTATTCATTTGCTTGGAGCATCCTTAGCTATGAAATTATTAAAATGGAAATTAGTGTCTTGAAATTAAAAAAAAAAATTAAAACCCAAAAGCAGTATTCAATAGCTGAGTGCATGTCAAAACTAGTGAATGTCTTGTCAATTCACTTTTGAGTCTTTCAGTATCCCTCTTTATGTTATTCTCCTCATAGACTGTGATAACCCTCAAGTATTATTCATGTAGTTGATGTCCTGTGTTCGAAAAATGTCCTTTTCTGTCTTCTGGGTGCCACTGGGTGCAACTTTTCCATGTTTTTGTTATAGTGAAAATGTGATTTTTTTTTTTGTGCCTTACTGGAATTCTGGTGTATGGGGTATAAACAGCAGGATTTCAGTAGCAGGGTGCTGCTGGGGGTACCCCTTGTAGGAAGAGGCCAAGAACTGTCCTGTACCGGACACAGGCAGTTCAAGCCAGCTCTGAAGCACCCCATAGTGTGCCAAAACTTAGCCAACCAGGGGAGCATATGATACCTCTGCCTAGACACGTTTAAGAAAAAGCCTCAAATGCTAGGAGTAGGAGACATAGGAGGAGATGGGTGAGGAGATATGTGAAGAGATGTGTTTGGAGAACAGGGAGGAGGAATGGAAGAGAGGTGTGGAAGAGGACATGGTTGCAGACGCGGCTGGAGATGCCCTTCTGGAAAAAGATACTCCATGGCAGAGGAGGGGCACTCCCAATAGAACTGTGGCCTGTAGGCAACCAGTGCTGGATCTAGAAAACTCCTGAACAGGGACTGTGTCTTTATGGAGGGGCCCATGCAGAAGCAAGTAAACCCCTGAAGGTACTGCAGCCCACGTAGGACACATGCTGCAGTAGATATACCTGCAAAGGGATTGCTGCCTGTGGAGGACCCACAGCAGAGGAGGTACACCTCTGAAGTGGAGGACCCACACTGGTGCACAAACACCCCTGAAGGTGCTGCGGCCTGTGGGAGAGACCACAGGAACCCACAAAGGAGCAGAGGAGAAGGAAGACGCAGGGGATGAAAATTAAAGTAAAATTCCCTGAGTCAAGATTCTTTTGCCCGCAACATCTGATTAAACTGATAGTCAGTGTCAGGTTTCAAAAGTGTCCCCTAAATACTGTTTTTGGTAAGAGAAGCTCAAAATTGTGATTCTGTGGGAAATTCAAAAGCTGTAAGAAGTTCTAAATTCAGAATGGAGTATCATAATTTTCAAGTCTTTCAGGGGAGCATAATTCTGTCTTTTTAAATATGTAGCTTCTGGGAAGCTACATATTTACCCCTTCCAAAGTAAAGATGATGGATAGCCATCTTGATTTCTGCAACAATTTAAATGTGCTGCCGTAAATAAGAATTAAATTGGAAGGAATAATTAAAAATTGCTTGTGCAAACAGCTATCATATTATTACAGGTACTGCTGGCATGATCACTATATTGATTTTCTTATCAACAAAATAATATTTCATCCTTACTCAAAATTTCTTTTTAAAAATGGTGGTTTTTTTCTATTAACCAAATGAGTAGATACTCTTGTTTTGTAAGGCTTGTATTCAGAGGTTTATTTCTAGTGAGTTTATTCCTATAAATTCTCCTTAAGGAAAATGTTTGGGCTGATACATGTAGATTTTTTTCTTTGTTATCATAAGTTTTTGTTTTATCTATAGGTTTTTCATATAGTGGTTTTCTTCTTTCTGTACCTTTCCTCTGTCTGTCCTTCCATCTGCTATTGGTGATAATGTTTTGTTCTGCTTTCATTAAATATTGCCCCGTTTTTCCTTTAATTACTGGAGGTGTTTCTATTTTGTCAAAGATAAATTTGCTAGTTCTGTTTGTGTTGGTGTTGAGAGAACACTACTATTTCATGTCTTCTCATTAATTTATCTCTGAGTTTTAATGCTAATCTGGTTAAGACATGATTAACAGTATTCTGTGGGCCTCTTTTTTTTTTTTTTTTTTTCTGTCCAGAGCCTATTTCGACACTCAAATTAATGCTTTCTTATTTGCTGTATATTTACACAGAGCTTAAGTTTGATATTTTTCAATACCAGTGGTTTCGGTTCCTCAAAAAATATTTTCAATAATTTCAATTTGAAAATATTCACAGAAATGTAGGCAGATGGGGGAATTAATTATGAAAGTGCTCTTGAAACTTCTAAAATTAATGACACAAGAGTTTAAGAATCATTTTTGCAACATTTTAGAGTGAAGCTTTTTAATTGTACAGTATATCATTGCATAAGTGCTGGTGAAGGTGTCTCAGGTTTCAGTGCTAATTTATTGGGCCAAAATTCTAGACCGCTCATAAAATAAAACAAGGTAGAGCCAGTCTTATATTTTAATACTGAAAAAGAATTATGTACTGTTCGAATCATGCCTCTCATGCCAGCTAGAGCTTCTTGTCTGTACCACATTGTCTCATGCCATTTCTTTCTACTTAGAAACCTTATAACAGTCTTTATAACATGTCTGATAATGACAAGTTTCTCTCATGCCCCATGAAAATTAGACGACGCATTTGAATGCTCCAGAACTACTGATTTTAGACCTTTGAACATGCTGTATCTCTTCCAGGTGATACTGTGCCGGACCACACCAGGCAACTGCCCCTTCTATATTCTTCCTGGTAGAAACTTCTCAGATACCTTATGTGATATTGCCTCTTCTTACTTGCCTGGTGTATCACTTAGTCACTAAAACATCAGCCACCTCAAATACTTATCACAGAATCACAGAATGGTTAGAGTTGGAAGGGACTTAAATATCATCTAGTTCCAACCCCCCTGCCATGGGCAGGGACACCTCCCACCAGACCAGGCTGCTCAAAGCCCCATCCAGCCTGGCCTTGAACATCTCTAGGGATGCGGCATCCACAACTTCTATGGGCAACCTGTTCCACTGCCTCACCACCCTCAAATACTTAATGTAACTATAGCCTTCAGATTGCTCAGTTTTCACACTCTTCTGGCATAATAAAGGGCAAGAAATCTCACCAAGAAGGCAGATAGGAATGATCTGCTGGCACAGTGCTTCTTGTGAGTAGACCCTTACCAGAAGCTGGGATGGATGGATAGAAATTTTGAGTTCTCTGTTCAAAGCAATATGACTTTGCAATTGCAGGATTTAATTCCTTCTAAATGGTCTGGAAAAACAGGGTTCTCGGATTTGCCCTCAAGACATTGTTTCTTGAAGTGCATTTGTTCTGTTACCCTGTCTAGCATTAGGCCTGCAAGACCATCTTGGAGCCCATTAGCCCAGATAGAGGAGGGTCAGCACCGTCATCCCACTGCCATCCCAGAGCAGTTGAGGACTGGTGTTCCTTGTCTTATTGAGGAAGCCCATGGAGACCTTATGTTTCTCACAGTTACATATTTGTTCCAGGCATGTTTATGAATGGACACAGGTACAAAATGTAAACTTCAGGGAATGCAGATTGTTCAGATTGAAACATGTATGTTGATTTATGTGGAGAGGGAGGCTGTAAGAGTTCAGCTCTGACTGAAACAGGGCACTGTTGATTACCTACTCAAGAGATGCTGCCTAATCTAACATGGAACTTCCACATATCTGATGAAGCAAGAAGAGGAGTTATTTTCAAGGAGGGGCAAGACTCTCTCCTGAATAAATTAGAAGTAATTAAATTATGACGCGGGTGGAGAAGTAGTAAATACATTTCAAGGGAGGAAACATAATTCTGTCTGGACCCCCAGGGGGGCGCAAAGAGGACATTACCTGTGAAAGTGAATGCCTGCCACTAGGAGGGGGGTCTCTTCTAGTTAAGGCTATCTTTAGAATAGATCATGCAGAAAGTCTCGTAGTGTGTGTCAAAGTCATCTAGATAAAAAGGGAGAGAAAGCTTTCAGACTTGATCTTGGTGTAGGTAGGCTAAATCCTCTTTTTCCTTCGGTTCCTTACTTCTGTTTCTTACAGCTGTTTTGTAGCTACGGTGACTACTTTGGATATGATAAATTAATACTTTGTTTTAACCTCAGCCTACTTTGAATAAAGAGGGATTTCAACACAACTAGCTGAAAAGAAAGCAAGTTTCCTAATTAAAGTGCACCAAAAATTTACGGTATGGCAAGAGCCATGCTTATCCACCCCATTCTTCAAAGTGGATGAAAAAGATACCACCTTCATAGAAGACATACACATCAGGATGCCCAGAGTCAGGAGAGAAAGAAATGCCTTCCAGTTGCAAATAATAGCAAGAAGAGATACTGACTGCACTTTCACCTCTCCACAGCTTCATCCAGAGAAAAAAGGCCTGTTGAACCAGAATCTGTGTGAAAACAGATTAATATTCTAGAGAGCAAATCTCCAGAATATATATATATGAATATGTAAGATGGTTATGGAGCACTTGACATGTCCCCACCACAGTGAAAATGTCTTCTGTGGAACTGAGCAAGTCTTCAAACAGGGCTGCTGTGGAATTAAGAACAGCGCAATTACAAGGACGTAGGCCTTATTGACTTTATTTCCCCCCCCCCTACATTTACAAAACTGCATTCTTTTTGACCCGAATTACTGTGTCTCACCAGCATAAGTGCTATGAATGTATTAGCTTGGGGCTGAGCTGCCTGGAGCATCTGCATCCTGTAATGCATTAGTTGATGTGGATGTGCCTTCGGCAGCTTTAGAGAAGTTTGACATAAATTCTATAAATAAAACTGTTTTTTTCAAGAAGTCACAAAACATAATCAGCAAATTTAAAATAAATTGTAAAAACTTATGACCCATTTTTTCACAAATAAAGGTATTGACAGCAATCTTTCTGGTTTGAGTTTGGGCTTAAATCTCAGGCTCATCTGTTCATCCTTCTGAATCAGCACACTAAACTCTGAAAGCAATTTTTTATGTCAAGATTAAGCTACTTTAGTGAATCTTTTAAAACTTTTCTGTAGGATTTGTATTAATATGTACAGTTTTTCTCTTGCACTGTCTTTGTTAGGGACTTGTTGAGTAGGTGGACTCTGGATGTTGTCTGGCATGGAATTCCGTGTTTCAGCTCCAAGTAACTTGACACCAGTCATACCACAAGCAAACAAGGAAGCAGGTATTTCAAAGTGATGCAAACATGGATGTACTGCTTACAAACATGCTGAAGCTGCCATATTTCAAGATTGAAGTAGTTTTCTCAAAGGCTCTAGATAATACTTAGGTTGAAGACTAGGTTGTTTTGTTCTGTGTGTGAACGGCACTGTATAAGCAGACTGGCAGATTTTTGATCTTGATGAAATTTGAGATACTAATTATTGTTCTGTTCAGTTGGCATGATCTTTCAGTGTTCTTCAGTGCCTTGACCTTTCTCTTCATGATCAATGTACCAACACCAGGTGTGTTAAGCAAGACTGTGGACAGAGAAACTGTCTCAATATAGTTATGTTTTGGACTGGAGTGCAGTGTTGGCGAGAAGGACAACAGTCTCATTCTGTTTTATGCTGACTGCAAAAGTCCCCGCATAAACTTATAACAACTTGGAGTATCTTTTCATTTTCTGTAAACAGAAAGCATTATTCCATTATGGTTTTCTGACAAACCCAAGCACTGGATGCAACTTGTGTTAGATTATGTGACCGTGAGCCAAGGGCTTTCAGCGTTCTCTTGGTGTAATTTGAATTAAATCTTCTCATTTCCTCTTTCTCTTAGGAAGGAGGCTGTATTAAATCAGATTGGTTTTTCAAGTTCTGAAGGTCTGAATAGCAGAGGAATAGGAAGAATAGGAAGTGGTTGTTAGTGCTTATTAGCATGTTTTTTCTTCTCATCGTGATTCAATTAAGCTTAAAATAACCCTGTCTAATTGCTTCGCCGTTTGACACTGTCAGAGGGCTGGGGCTTGTTTTACAATTTGGTCTCCATACTACGGTGCTAGACATCCTTTTGTTTAAAAAAAAAAAAAAAAAAGAAAAAGTCATTACACTGATGTTTTAGATTTTTTTTTTTTAACAGGATATAGTCAGTATATAGGCATACCACTTGCCATGGTGATTTGCTGTGTGGTGAGGAGCTGAACGCTGAAAGCAGAGATAATATTGGGAGCATCACGCATGTATGGTTATGACAGCTGACAGGAGAGCTCAGGCACTGCGGAGAGGGCAGGAATGTCCACAGAACTGCTGCCAATAAAAATTAGTGAGGAATATCCCAATTTCCTCCAAACGAAGGGTAAAACTAAAAGGTTACGTAAGGGTGCCTGAGCTCAGTGCAGTCAAAGATCTCTTTGTCGCTGTGCACGTTTTGCTGACTCCTATTCGCCATCAGTCAAGGTATGAAGGATGCCTGTTTCTGAAGGCAGTGTAGGTACAGTATTTTCAAGTACTGGGATAATAGCCTTTAGATAAGCTGTATTCTTAATGCGATTTTCTGCTCCCTTCTCTTCAAGCAGTAACACGGGAAGAGAGGGTTTTGGTAGGTTGTACTTTCATTCCCTAGCACAAGTGGATGGTGACAGGTTTGAGAAGCATCGAGTGCACTGAAGCAAAAATCTTCTGCCGACCTTGTTACTGGGGCTGACTGAAGCTGTTGGGAGGACCTGGAGAAATAACTTATGACACATTCGGCTTTGGCAGTGTTTACTTCTAAACAGCTTCCCGTTTCCATGCAATTTCCAAGCTGAACCTACTTGATATTGACAGGTAATATTTTAATGGATAGATTGATTGGACTGGCAGAATGAATTAGCCATCAGCTTGACAACCATATAGCATTATGTTGTGTATCTGTTTACTCAGCACTGGGTGAAATGCAAGAGTCTATTGAAAATCAGATTTCCGTGCTGCTTTGTCAAAGCAAATTTAATCACAGCTAGAACATGTGGCATCCATCATTTCCACTTCAGAAGGCATGAACAGGCACAGATCAGCAACAACAAGCAGTGCTGCCACTGCTGTCTTTGACTCACATGGAAAATTAAATTTTACCATAGATTTTTGATAAATGATGCAGTCTCGCCCATCAAACATGATTACTTAAGTGTTCTCTATTAAAGTAATCCCCAATAGCTTTGTATCTAGAAGGAAGGTCTTACTCCATTTGGCTTTGAGTCACTCCTCCTGATGTGGGATAGGCTTTTGGATATTGCCTTTGCAGATCAGACACTACTTTCTGTTTGTTTTTATTCGAAATCTCAGATCTGCCTGGCTGCCTATTTTTACCTGTGTTTTAGTGACCAGCTCAGCTACATACTGTAATTTCTTCTGTGGTTTTCTTGGAAATTTTGCATTAATGCATCTTTGTCTACCCATCGAGATCAGGGTAGCAATTTATATTGTAAGAAATGACAAGGTAACTTAAGGAGTGAAACAATATAGAGGACATGTAAAGATGTAACCAGTTGCTTTGTTCATGCCTCAAGTATGGTGGAGAGCATTTGAAGTGATCAGATTTACATAAAACGTTGAAAAACATAAGTGTTAGTTCTGCGCATTTTACTTAAAAAAAAAATTTCATCTCCTTTAATTTATTACAGAAATTAAAACTACTCCAGTTTAAAAGCTAATTAATGCTTTATTCGGGGTGATCTTTTTTCCCCCCCTTCCACTTCCATTTAGAATGGCCAAGCATGTGTTTTGTAATACCACTGTCTATTGCTATTATTCTTGTTAAATTTTAATCTGATGTGTTAATGCCTCCATAACTGTGAGTCCAAAGCCGCCTTCTTCCAGACATGAAGATAATAGCACAATTTTTCTCATTCCTACTAATTGAGCTATGATTCTTTAAGATTGTCTCATGTCTTGTACTGTCTCTTGTAATGTCCTCAAAAATTATGTCATTAATTGAGAGGAGCTCATAGTCATTAATAGGTCTTCTGAAAATCGTTTCGCATTTACTGTTTTGAATTACAGTACTTCTCAAAAATATCTTGTGTATAGACATTGCGAGTTCAAATAATAATGCTTTCTGTGTTTCTGTGTTTCCTCAAGCATCAATATTCAGCTGTTTATAAATATTTTTTGTACTTAAAATACGATTTCTAAATTGCTTTCCTTTATAGTGTTGCTATTAGTGGTACCAGTATTTTGAATCAAATGTCTGAATATTTTTTTTTTGCCTCTTTCCTTGAGAGGCATTTCCACTGATAAAAAATTTATATAGGTATGCGGTGATAACCTATGGATGCTGATTAAAATGTAAACTTTTTTTCATCAATCTAAAGCAACATCTTAATTAAAACATATGGCCGTATTTGTTTCATGTAACTTAGAAGTTGGCTAATTCATCTGAAGCAATTCACTTATTTATAGTCAAGGGGGAGAAATACATACTCCAAGGGATGATTCACCATTCGAAGACAGGCACCTAAAAGAGGCCAGGTAGGTCACCTTCTGGAGGTATTATTCTCTCTTGACTGTAAAAGGTGCCTGGGATGAGTAGTGTTACCTGGTAATGTTAAGCTATAAGCAGAATTTGAGGAGGAAACGTGCCAAACAAGCACTGCCTCTTTGATATATGCCGCGATACAGATGTATTGCTGGCATTGCTGGCACCGTACAGATGTGTCGCACACCTGCTGCTGGGAAAGCTGTAAGAAGTTGTGAGCGATGCTCACTGGGTGATTTGTACTGATGCTACACAAATGCTGCACAAGCAAAATGTGTATTTAAAGGCTTATGCACCATAATTTGTCCCTTACTCTCCCAGGTAGTTGCCTGGCAGACATACTCTCTGAGTTTTCTGTTATCTGCACTTGGACATCTGTATCAGGGACATTTGTGTCGAGTGACAGGTGAATACATACAAGAACTAATCAGTTCCTAAGGGGGCAACAGTTTTTTCTCTGTCAAACTGGTTTATTTCTGTTTTTCTTAGAAAAATATCAAGCTGATGAAGTATAACTTACCTTTCAACACCGAAAGCTGTTTCTTCCCAAAGGGTGAGAGATATTCAAGATTTATGACTTTTTTTCCTGTCTGATTTGCTGGTCTGCATGATTTATGATGAGCCTGTTCCTACGCTAGCTATCAGATCGTCCTTTTCAAACCAGAATCTCTCGTGTTAATAGTCAGTGCAATTCATAATTACTTGTCACTGGGCCTGACTATTATCTGAGTGGATTGATATGCATCCACCAGGCAGCAGGTCTTGCTTGATGATCCACTTTCTTCTATGTAGGCCTTATAACTTAAAGGTACGCTCAGAGCGATAACAATAACTCAAAATCTGGAGAATCGAATTTTAGATACCTAAATTATGTATGATGGTTAGCTGTGGTGTCTGATCATAAATAACAGGTGAAGTTGGACTGGGATAGCCAAGCACAGTATGACTTTCCATCCCCATATGGATGTAGTCGCTCCCATATACAGCTAACCTAGTTTGTGTGCTTCCTGATCTTGCCCAACATGAAAATTCATTGGTTCGTCTGGTTTTGTTGCCTGAATTGAGTGTTAGGCTGCTGCTTTGGGAATGAAAAACGTGGAGAAACTGCTCAATTTATGTATTACCTTACTTCATGCCAGCAGAGTAGGTTCTCTGGATTTTCAGAACAAGGCTGTTGTTGGATGCTGAAGCAACTTGTTAATGCAAAGTCTGCAAACTTGCACCTGAGCAATAGTAACTATGAACTGTCTGGAATGGTGATGGACCCGTGTGCTTGGGACTGCTGCCTTGCCCAGCATATTGAGTTTATTGAGACCATGGACGTATGGGGTTTTTTTCTTTGATATGAGAGAAAATATCTTTTAGTTTGCATTCTTCACTCATTTCCATTCCTGAGAACAGCCTAATTAGAAATGTCGGAAATAAAAAGATGAGTTGAGGGAGGAAATTCATTTTGATTGTAGCCATCCAGCCTAACAAAGAAGTAATAGTGGTGCTTAAAATTTTTGAATAATGGAGTAAAATAGAGATAATGTAGCTGAAATGTATATATAAACAACTTTATTCTGGCTTATTTTAAAACAAATAACATTTTCTTAATTTTTTTATTGCAAAATTTCCAAACAGTTTTTGATATTATAGTGTCCCAAAACAACTAAATTTATGAAACTTTAAAGTTTCATGACAGTTTTGCTAATGTAACGCAGTAAGAAAAATAAAAGTTGCTATTTTAGATTTGATAACTGCTTTATGTGCAGTGCAGAAAAGAGAGGAATAGGCTTAGTTGGTGTTTTGAGCAAAGCGAAAATATTATTCTTTCCTTTGCGTCGTTTTGTTCAGTAAAGAAACTTGTGTCCAGTTGAACAACATGGGACCTTGTTGGGATATTATTCCGCTCTACTGAATCAAAGGATTTTTCAGCATTTTCTGAAGCTTTCTCTAATCACATGGTCTCTTCAATCATTTTAGCAGTAATGTAACAATTTCTTATGGCTTTTTGCGCTCGTATGTATGCATCCATCAAGTTTTAAATTATATGCAATCTTTTTACAGCAGTTTAACAAGGGAGGAGTAGCGCATGAAGCAGCAATAAACATTTACAAGCCAATGTTTGTTAATTATCACTTGGATAAATACATTTTAAAGACCAGGGCATCCTGATTTGCTCCAGTGGCAATCTCATAATTGAAGCAAATACAATTTAGAGTACACAGTTCTGGAAGAAAAGACGCTGGGGAAACCTAGGGGGATGGAGATCTAGGATTGGAAATAGCTGCTTGATTTCTCATGGAAACCTGTATTTTTAAGAAAGCAAGATGTTGCTTTCTCTGTCAGTTTAAGCTTTTTTTGGTTGTTGTCTTTTTTACAACATGGGGTGAAAGTGGAAAGCCTTAATGAAAGCACACATCTATTGCAGAGGAGACCACTAAGACTTTTAATGTAACTGGTGACCCAAGTGTAGCATGACCTATGTTTTCATCTGTCTCTGAAGGAAAAGAAATTTCTCTTCCGTTTGTGTTTTGATAATTACAGACCCTTGCACTTCACAAGTCTGGGCTTTGGTTGTTTCCTCTCATGCGAGTGATCCCTGAGCGTACGGTCTTCATTTCGGAGTCATTCTTACTCATATTGGAGTCTCTTCAGGGAACTCCAGAGGAAAAGGAAAAAAAATCTTCATCACCACGGTACATGACATCTGCCATGAGTTGGCAGGTGAATTCCATCAAAATCAGCTTCCAAATCATCCTTTCCTTCTGAGTAGTTTAATTTGAACCAAAGGTACTGGACTTCACTCTTGTTTCCAAAAAACTTGTGTGCAATGACTCTGGTACTGCACATGGTCTTCTACCTCTGCCTTTAAGTTGTCTCTATTTCCCACAAAAGTTCATACCTACAGTTTCTCCGCAGTTACAGCATATCATTCAGACACTGTGTTAGACTTTATTATTATTTTTTCCTTTTGCTAAACACAGGAAGTCACAGAGGTTTCCTTGAAATCCTCCATACTGGCTCCCTATACATTAGGTCACTTGAGTAAGCTCCGTGAGGCAACATCTCATCAGGAGCAATCAAGCTAGTCAGGCCTGGTATGCTGTGATCCAAATCACAGAGAAGACCTCTCTTCCTCTTCCAGCTGCTGTCATTTCTTGTCTCTTACAGTCAGTATTTGCTCTTTTCAAGGGCAGCCAATTAGTCAAGCTTGAGCCCTCTTTCCCTGCACAGCTGTTGGAAACTATCGTCATTCCTTGGCAAGCCATGGGATGGGACCGAATTGCACTGGACAGTATCACTGTATTGTGTACTGCTCTGCCTCAGGTCTGCACATCTCCCAGGAATTTCTGGATTGAAGTGAGCTTAATTTCTAGCTTTCTTTTCCTGCACGAACTTGGATGTGTCCTTATGCATGCTTACGCAGCAGCATGCTCTGGCAAGGTCACAAAGCGGCAAAGTTAATTTTTAGAAGATCCTACATGTGAATCTCTTCATGGCAAAACAAGGTCTTCTCCAGACAAAGGCTTGTTCCTGGTTTCCTCATTTACACTGTGAATAAAGCCTTGAGTCGGACCTTTGAGGTAGATGTGTGTAGATATTTGTCCTATAATAAGCTCCCTGAAGAAGACGACAAGCTTTTGAACTCAAGCCAGATTTTATCTGAGTAAAAGCTAGAAAAAGTAACTTCTTAAATCCAGAAAACCCAGAGTAGCTAGATAAAATGGAGTGAAAAGAAGCATACAGCATTTTTGTTGATTTACAAAATCTGCTACCCACTGTGGCTGTTCAAAAGGTTTTTGCTTCCAGGCAGTTTAATGGCTCTAAATCACAGCAAATGCTGCCCTGACTCCTCTAATACTGAGGAGTTTGCCTTCCAGCTATCTCTTTGAAGTCTGGGTGTTTGCTTCTGGCTCTGGGCAGTCTATGTGAGCTGCAGCATCCCCAGTCTGAGCTGGGACTCCCTTTTTTCTTGGCAGGCGCTGCAGTCTCTGGAAGGTAGGTCCTTCTCTCAATGCTCAGTACTTCTCCAGAAGAAAGGTGGTCTCCCCTCCTTCCCTCTGCCTTACTGTTTGTTTTTTTTTTTTTGGAGGAACATCACACACGTGTGCAAAAATATAAGCAAGCGTACACAGGTATTTGACCTTTCCTTTTAAGGTCTAACATAAGCTTTTGCTGCAGTCTCTCTTATACCAAAGTAAAGTTTATACTGAAGGAAGGCCATGTCAAAATTATTTCATAGCCTCAGACAGATGAAATGCTTAGGCTCATCTACCTTGTCATGCTGTCTGTAAAAAGATTAGGAACCTACCTCTAGGCATGAAGGATCTCATATCTCTGTATTAGGGCAAGATTCTTTATTCTAGTTCTGCCAGAACCACTGGTTTGTCCACAAAGAAACTGGCAGGTCAGGGTGTTCGGCTGAATTTCAGAAAAGGACCCATCAGGATCATGTGCTTTATTTAATGGAGATTTTTTTTTTTGCACTGCAGTCATAGCCACAGGTACCTCCTTATGAGAACACAAAATGTCCTGAACTACTACTTCCATCTTAAAACATCAGAGACATACTTCATCTAATATGTAAATTTTTCAAGATCACAACATCAACAATTCATCCCCATTCATGAATGGGTAAAATACACTTCTGTCCTGAGAAGACTATTGCATCTTACTAGAAACTGTGTGTATTTTTAGGGGTCAAATTTTGTCCTACAAGTTTGCAGGGGACATTATATAAACTGATAACAACTTGCTTGCAAAAAATGTATCTTTTTCATATGCATCATGTCTTCTAGGATATAGATGTCATGGAAGTCCGTATATCTCAGCCTTCTGAGGCAATATCACATAGAGACAGTGTTGAGTTTTAACTCAACAATTTCCAAACAAATAATTTTCTTCTGATTTTACACCTCCCTCTAGCAGGTATCTTTTTTCCTTTATTAGAGCTCCAGGCTACTCCTGTAGTTGGTTGAGAAACTTCAGTGTTGGGGGTCTGCAGAAAGCCTGGATGGTACTTGTAACTTCCAGAAATCATTGCTCCATTGCTGTGGGTGATGAGGGCTTGAGTAAAGCTCTTGTGATGTCTCTCCTTACGCTTTCTGTCTTTTAGACACTCATGGACTCAAAAGTTAAGTATGTGCGTCATACGCATGTGAAAGAACAAGAGGCATGTTTAACAGCCTTGAAAAGTGTGTACAAAAATGACGCTTTTATGGAGCTGCAGATATTGGTGGAGTCAGGAGACCAACTGCATTGTTGAGGAATAGTGAGTGTGTTTGCCTGTGCACCCAAAATTGCTGCCTTGCTGTACAGTGCTAGTGATAGATAGCTTAGTGAACTGATCTGTCGGTCTTTGAAAAGGCAAAGAAAAAGGAAATGGCAAAAGGGAGCCCAGATGAAAAACTGCTTGTCGCATCTTGCAAAAATGATTGATAGTTCAAAAGGAATCTCACGTTCCACGAATGAATATAGAAACGCATAAATCTGAAATAAATAAAATGTTGTGACTTAAATGTTGCTTTCTGTTTTCTGGATTTCTGTGGTGTTTTTTTCAGCCTCTCACTCCCCCCATGCCACACCAGCCCTTGTGATTCCCCATTTGCTTTTCTTCCCTGTCAGCATATGGTTATTCTTTATAATTTTTATGTTCTTTGTGGGTATCCCACATTGGTATTTTCCTTCCCCTTCTATCTCTTCTGCCTCCGGTTGGTTCTCCGCTAGTCAGTCATCTTTTGATAGCCAGAGGAATCTTACTTCCCCCGCCTATGGCAGCCTGCATACTCTGTCTCCTTGGAGACTCTCTTTCCTCCACCATTTCTGTATCTTCTCCATTATTCTCGGGCTACCTGCTGGAGAACGCATCTCCAAGGCAGATAATTCTAGTCTTGTTGGATCCCATACTGCTTGCCATTTCAGACTGCTTAGGCTGAGTGAAGACTCGGAGTTTTCTTGGATGTTCTCCGACTCCTCCGGCATTTTGGGAACCTCACGATGATGTTCCCTTTCCCTTTGCCGTTCCAAGAGCACCGTGTCATATGGACTTCTATAGTACTCGTATGTCTGCCTCTTGGACCTGCGTAAGATTTAAATCCTCGGTGAGGATGATGGCATGACCTAGAGTATGACCTGCTAGTTGGGTCTAGCTCAATGAGGCCTGAAACTACAGCTATTAACTTATCATTAACAATTATAGAACTGCAGAAGCTTTTGAGTGCATAGTAGATTAAAAATAATAATGCAGACCAGAATCAGTGAAACTAATACAGCATATAACTATGAGCTGAACAAAAGTTTTAATAAAAATATCAAATTTTGCCTGTACAAGTAGATTTTTGAAAATGAGAATGTATAACTTACGTAAGCTAAAATAATTAGTCTCAGAACGGTGAAATTTCCCATCCCATGGCACAGTAGCAGAATTGTGTAAAGCCTTCCTCCACTGAAATTAACTGTTTTATTTTTGTACTAGGTAATCATATTTTGGTATTCAGCTAATACAGAATACTTTTTACTCTGAACTTATTAACAGTTAGGAAAAGTAACAGGTTTCTTGTGCTGTTACCATAATTATAACTTCTTATGCTAATTCTTAAATTTAGTTTTAAATACAGAGATAGGTCTTTAAATTTAAACTGTGTAACACTTGGAGAAAGTTGAAGGCTTATAATGGAGCTTTTCTAGATTATTAGACAACTCTTTTTTTTAAATTTTAGAAAATGGAACAAGGCTTTATATAATCTCAATGTGACAGTTTTAATGAATCCATATTGATTGAATGCTTATGGAATGTTCCTAATATAAAATATTTTGGGTAGAGAACACTATTTTAACCAATTTTAGCAGTAATTTGTCTGTGAGCTGTTTTATGCTATACTAGTGTATCTTTAAACCTGTCAATAACTAAAAGGATATAATGTAACATTTTTTTTGGAAAGAGATGCTTGTACTGGTTTTAAAAAAACCCAACAGATTGTGAAAGTGTTTTGCTGTATGTATCCACCCCAAATGACTAGTTCATTTGTAGATGTCTATGCTGTAGAGCTCTGACAGACACACAGTGAATCTCAGCTCTACATTCCCACTACTTTCACTTGAGTAAGAGAGATGCTTTCAGGGGGGCAATTAATCCGCCCTAAAATAGCCAGCCATCTAAGCCATATGTACTGAGTCCTTTTATAATTAGCAAAGGTAGCATGGCAAGCCCTTAGGAATAAAAGCCAACAGATAAAGTGGGTGAAGACAAAGTGTGTTCTCCTCACGGTGGAGCAAAATTTTTTGGAAACTTAGCCTACCTCAAGTTGGGAAGAAAAAGCAGTAGAGCATGAGTCCTTGTGTTCTGTGTTTCATTTTACCTGTGCCCCTGTCAGTGTTACGTGAGTGGTGTAAGGTGTGCTAAGGCTCCTTTGTATTTCTTCTTTACAGCAGCCTAACTGTCTCCTCAGAGGTTCTTCATTGGTGTATACCGTAAAAGTAAGGGGCATGGCCAACAGGTGGAGAGGAGCTTTTATTCATTTCCACATGACCCTGTGAGGCTGCACTTGGAACGCTTTGGTTTGGCTCCCTGGTGTAGTAAGTATGTTGAGAAACTGGAAGGGTGCCCTGGGCGGCTGCTGTGATGCGCAGAGGCTAGAGTCCACATCCTGTGTGAGGGATGTTGAGGGAACTGGGCTTTTCTAGTTGTGAAAAGAAGGCTAGGAGCACTCTAATATCAGACTTGAAATGTGTTTACAGAAACTACAAAGTCATCTTAGTAGTGCTGGAGAACACATCAAGTGGCAATGCTCACAGATGTTGGATGGGGAGGTTTAGGTTGGACATTAGAAAAAAGAACTTCAGTAGGTGGGTTTTGACTGGAACAGATCACCTAAAGAGGTGTTGGAGTCTCCATTCTTGAAGATTTTTCACAGAATCACAGAATAGTTCGGGTTGGAAGGGACCTTGAAGATCATCTAGTCCCAACCCCCCTGCCCTGGGCAGGGACACCTCCCACTAGACCAGGCTGCTCAAAGCCTCATCCAGCCTGGCCTTGAACACTTCCATGGATGGGGCGTCCACAGCTTCTCCGGGCAACCTGTTCCAGTGTCTCACCACCCTCACAGTAAAGAATTTCTTCCTGATATCCAATCTAAATCTACCCTCTTTCAGTTTGAAGCTGTTACTCCATGTCCTATCTCTACACTCCCTGATAAAGAGTCCCTCCCCATCTCTCCTGTAGGCCCCCTTTAGAGGTACTGGGAGGCTGCTAGAAGGTCCCCCCGGAGCCTTCTATTCTCCAGGCTGAACAACCCCAACTCTCTCAGCCTGTCCTCATGGGAGAGGTGCTCCAGCCCTCTGAGTATCTTTTTTTTTTGGGGGACTTGACTATCAAGCTACAGGTGACCTAATGATATAATGTTGGTAACAGTCCTGCTTTGAGTGGTTGGACCTCAGAGTTACACGGTTCCATGACAACATTCCTACAATTTTGTGCTTTTCCTTTTTAGAAGATGGTGTTACTGTGGTGTTCTTGTTTCTGGCTCGCCCTTAGCTGTGGAGGATAATCTTACTGCTTATTTGCAACCTGAATGATTGCACATTAGAAAGCATTAATGCAAAAAGATGAGGACAAGAAGTGGCATAACGGAAGGTCCATGTGTTTTGGCATTAACATTGTTCATTTCCAAAAAAAAATGCAACTGAATTTTTTTTCTGTTGGTGGTAGGAAGAGTCTCAGTATGCAAACTGTTTATAAAATTGCAGACTGCATGGGAAATTTGCAATTGCAAAATGTGATTTTAATTGCAAGGTAGTAGGAGAGAATGGTAGCTGTTGTCTCGGGCCCTGGACCTGCACTCTTTATGTCTTCCTGTGTGTACTTAAAAGCAGACAAATAATCAATGGACAGTCTTAAGTGCAGGTGTTATAAATTTACTTTAGTTCCTATCAGCCAGGGGACTGTTGGTATATAAAAACATTTGTATTTAAAACTTGCACATCAAACTTTCTGAATCCAACCACTCCTCTAACTGTAGCCGACATAAAATGTTGGGGAAAAAACCTTAACGGTATTCTTTTTACTAATTAAACAGTCTAACTCAGTATAATAACCATTTGAATTCCTGGGGAAGGTCTTCTGTAAAGAAGTTGAAGTGTAGTAGTTGACTTCAAAGTGCTTCTGTGAAAGGTTTTGAAATCTGTCTCCTTTTAAACCTTGTCTGACAAAATTAGTTCTGAAAAAGATGATGTTTGATAAAGTTTATGTGGAAAGCAGATGCTTGCTGAGTCAGAGTTCATGGGATTAGAATATTGTACACTGATTATATCAGGCAGCAGCTGTGGCTCTGATTCATGTGCCAGGTTCACATAAAAAAGAATATTTCTTCTGGGACCAATCAAAAATACTAATATTTGATCAAGGAATTACTAGCTGAATCTTTATTAATTGCATAGTGAGATGTTCAGTGACCTTTATTTAAGATGATTCTTTAGAGACTAAAAATTAGCTAATCTAAGTGTGTTTCATTTAGAGTAGACTAACCTCAGAAATATCATTAGGAACGAAGCATCTGTTCATCAATCAAAAAACTCTTTATGGAAAGAGCTCTCAGTTGATACTTCTTACGAAGTCAAAAGAGACTTCTAGATGAAGTAAGTCTACCAAAATAGCAAATTCTGCAGAACATTATAATACATGAAATGAAAATGAAGGATATATTTCAACTAAGTGCAAAGGTAAAGATAAAACTTCATTATGGAGGATGGAAGTAATTAAATTCCTTTTTTCAAGTTACTGTGGGTACCTGGAATATGTTTTACACCATTTTTATAACCTCTGTAATCTTGAGAATAATGGGTTCAATGAAGATGGAATTTCGCTGTAGGATTTTACTTACTTTATTCTCTACACTTGCTCAAGAAATTTCGTGTAAGTGACTTCAATCTCCACTTGGTATGTCTGGCTAAAATATGATAATAATTATTTTCAAAAAATGTCGAAGTAGTATAGGGTAGGCAATGGCAACAGAATTGTGTAAGTGATGCTGTGTGTCTAGCTCTGTCTGGAGTAAAGTCCGTTGATTTCAGTGAAGGTTTAATGCAAGGTACAGGTGAGACTAAGTCAGCATTCTTTCAGTCTCAAGGTCCATCTTCATTAACCTACAATTTCTGAAGTTTAGTGTATTTTGGGAAAAATTTGCCAGCTCCGTTCGCTGCCCAAGTATGAATTTGCAATATTTCCGCAGCACTAATACCTTTTTACTGTCATAGGAAAAGAAACATTCCTTGTTTTATTTTCATGGGCTCTTTCTTTCATTTTTCATGAACTCTTAGTTGGTTTGTGAATTTAACTTCCTCCAAAAAAGATCCTTTATAAATTGAAAATACGACTCTCTGTCAGAAAACTTTAAGAAATCATTGCCATTTTTGTAGGAAATAGTTTAAAAGCTGGAGAGGGGAAGATTCATACCTGTTAACTGTAAGCTTTTGTTTTACCTACGCTAGCGATCTGGTCATGTTGGGCTTCCTAGAGAGTGAGCAGAAATGGGGTTCAGAAACAGGTCAGGATGGTTCAGAAATCATGTGGTCAGCTTTTAACATAGGTCTTTCATTTAAGTTACGTTTGCATCCAAAATTAGATGGAAATAAAAATTACTCCCATGAGTTTGCACACTGATTTTATTTTATTTTTAAGTACTTCTCCAGAATGATGTACTTTTGAACGAGTCAGTCCATGGGGAAAGTTTTGCCCATTCTTCTAAATGAAATGTTCCTGGCACACAAGCTGGAGGGGTATTTTCCTATTTTGTTCCACTTGTTACTCTCCAGACAGAAAAATCAGTAAAAAATGCAGCATTTTCTTTCACTGGTAGAATGCATTTATAGTGAAAGTGTTGCCACTGTCTGATAAATTGTGGAATGCAGTGGGGTTTCTTTTTTATTTTCTTATTTTTTCTGCTTGAAATGCATAGAAAACTTACCAGCAAAATACAGTAAGTATTGTGATGAAAAACTTAAAAAGCTGTAAATGCAAAGAGAGGATTCTCTGCTTCACTTTACTGCTCCCTCCTTTTGCACATCCATATATTGCAGTCCTTAAGAACATGTTTCCAGTGAGACCCATTTTCCTTTTAGTGCGCAGGTTGGGAAGTGAATGAGGATGTATATGGAGTTCAGCAATTTCAGGGTCCGGAATGAGTGTTCTTATTTTTCCCTTTGTAATGCACACCTTACTTGTTTTTTGATAAATGTAATCTCTCTTCATTTTGTAGCAGCAATATATAGGAAGGACAGGTATTTTTGAGTAGCGGAGAGAACATTGAAAGGATCTTGGCTACTACTCCAGCATTTCCTTGTGGTAGGAAACACCATCTAGGAGGAAAATACAGTACTCCTTGCTGAAGGCAGGCACCGGCTGGTGAGCAGGGCATGTGCAGTGGAACTACGCCTCAATCAATGGGAATATATCTTTTTCTAAGCACTTCACCTTCTAATTCGTGGCCTTACTTTGAAAAAAAAACAACCCTGTCATTTGTAGCCGTGTTTGGTCTTTGCTTAGGTAGTATAGTAAATAGAAGTCATCAAAAGCATGTGCATAAATATCTCCAATGATGAAAAGGTTCTGTAGAACAGTGTCTGTGGCCACATACTTGAATGTGTTCAAAGGGGCACAGCCTGAACTTTGTCCTTTCTGCCTCAAAGGCAGTTTTAGTTGCAAATTTAACAAGGTATGGAGGAGGCTGGGGATTTTGCTTGTTTTCATTTTGCTTTGCTTGGATTTTTAAATTGTAATACAAAACTTACAGTTGTGTTCTATGGAAATTTGACTGCAAAATAGACTGTATATAAAACAACAGTATTTAGAACAAAACAGTGAGCGGTTTATTTCCTTTTCATTGCATCTCTGGTATATAGTAGGCTGGCTAGTCAGTCTGTGAAGAATCTGATAATCAAGGGTCTTTTGGACCTAGAAATCAAATCTTTTCAGTAACTATCGAGATTGTATTTGTGTTTGCACTCCAGAGGATTTCACAACAGATGCATGGTTTACTAAACTGTTAAGCTTAAGTTATGACGAGTCTTACATGTTTTTCTCCTGTTTTAGTCTTTGAAGCTACTAAAAGGATTCTGTAAAAAGGAAAAATACATTTAAATACATTTAAATGAATAAATAGAATGTTCCTCTGTATAAAAATACATTCATAAGCGCAGAGCATGCAGGCCATGAAGATAACTACATCAGTCTTTTTGTTAGCAGCAGGTAAGGAAACAGGAATGTATCTGTTGCTTCTTGCTAGTTTGGGGTTTTGGCCTCAAAAAAATCAATACCAAACTTTTGAAAGACACTGAGATTTTTTTAAAAGAAAAGTATTTTTAAAACTTTCTCTCATCTTCTTTGGGTTGGTCCTGGCCTCTCTTTTCATCGAAAGACGAGTAGATTGCAAGCAGGAGTACACTTGCATTTCCCTTCAGCCATGTGATTGCCTGCCAAGCCTTGCAAACGTACATTTTGCCACACTGTTTGAGTTTTCTTTTTGATGCCTGTAATGCTATAGAACTTGAATTAATGCAGAACTTGACAGTTGTTATGCTTTAAAATAATTGGTATGGGTTTCTTTGCTGGTAAAACCGGGAGAAGAAATTAATGAGAGATCCCTTTTTATTTGCAGCTTTAGTGCTAAACTGTTCTGGACTTTTTTTTTTTCTTCAGTTTCCTGAATTCTTCCTTATCCTACCTAATAACAGGCTTTTGAGTGCTAATTAGTAACTGCAAAAAATAGCTCATACTTTTAACAAGAGATGAGCTTTCTTGTTCTGATAATATACGGTAGAGCAGTTTTATTTTGCATTGTGTCTGTGGTACAGTTTGTACCTCAAGAATTCAGTAATTAAGTGAGGGAGGGGATGGGGAGGAAATATCCTTGTGGGGAGAAGGTGCTATGAGGTTTCCTTATTTTTATCAGTGAAGACATGCAAGACTGCAATTCTTTTTTCTTGCTTAATTTCAATCAGCGAGTTTAATCATAGTTCAATATCAAATTAAATGATGGTGCATTTATAATTTGGTGCATTTAAAATTTGCTTCTGTTGTAGTATAAGTTCTTTTGTCAGCATTCCTATTAATAGGGGAATCTATTTTTGCAGTTTAGAAGGAAATGTTTTGGGGTTTGTATGTATTGTAAAAATGAAATACAAACACTAACTCAGAACGAGCTCAAGCTTGCAGGTCTGTAATTATAGCATCCAGTCACTTTAATTTCAGCAGCTTTTCTTAGCAACATTTTATTCTGTAGGATCACTCAATTTGCTTGCGGTTTCTGTCTTTGAAAGACAACAAGTCTGATTTCTGTTCTGGCAAGAGGGTTCACACAGAAGTCAGGCTTCTAACTTGCAAAGGCTTTGGAGTCCTCATAGCACCTCTTCTTGTGAGATTTGATTAAACTTGTAGGCTTAAAGTTTGCAAAATACGTGCCCTTCACTTACTTTTTAAATATAATGAATAGTCTTAGCTCTATGCAAGTGTAAGTCTATGGGAGGCTCTCGTGTGCGTGAGAGCTTGAGCAATGCTGGGCAGAGCTGGGGAAGAAGAGCAGCAGGATGTAGACGTTCATAAAATCCTCCGTGCGTAAGACCATTTACAACACAATGGCTAAGTGAAAACTGAAGAAGTGCTATGGTGGGACCCAGTGGTTGTGTCCACGCTGCTCCTAACCACTGCTGCTGTGTTCAGCTGTCTCCCGTCTATACCAGGTCAGTCCAAGGATGCCTTTGAGTGTTCCTGGCAGGATAAGAAGCCACTTGAGTGCGTGTTAGTGGCATATTAAGCTTCAGGGTATGTTTGGGCTCATGGGATCACATGCATTTCCAATTACGCTTTTCAAAAGACAGGAGAATACAACCAGCTTTGCTAATGTCCCTTTCTTTTCCTGCGCTATCGGAAGTGAGAACGTTTCTACAAATAATTAATCATCTCTATTTAGTGTGTACATCACTGAACTCCAGTGACATACACTATAATGTATGATTGAGGGAATGGTTTGGGATGTTTAAAATGTAATGGCCTAGCACTTTCTTTGAAGAATACTTTATTCACTGATGTTTTCTGGTATGAGAATGAAAAGTTAGTAAATGCAGTTTTAAAGCCTATGAATTAATTTACCTCCTGTTCTCATTGAAGAGATTCGAAGCCTGGTATGTTAACTGCCTTTAAAATCTGTAGTGTAAACTTCGCAGGAGATTATTTTTCCAACTAAACCAAAAGTCTGCAAAAATGACATGTCCGACAGAAAACAAATAGAATAATGTCTTCTGTTTGTGGGGCGTTTCAATTCAAAATAGGAAACTACAGTTCCTTAATAGTTTTCTTCACTTTTCAGAAACTGTAGGCAATCAACTGTTTCTCCTAAATGCAAACTGAAATAGCTGTAAGCACTTTTAGAGAAGTTAAGGGTACAGAAGTATTTAATCTTAAGATTTCTATTCCCTCTCTCAAAGTTTGTTATCTGTTTGGGTGAGTTACCCAGATCAAATTTAGTCCAGCAGAAATAAATACGGCTACAGGTATTATAGTACCGGTAGTTAAAACTAATGATGAAAAATTCCTGTGCCAAGCAAAGTGATTATAGATACTAAGTAATACAGGCCAGTATGTAAAGAGCAAGATTTGCTCATCTGACAGCCAGAGCCACGTGTAGTGTAGAATTTTTCTGGCCAGTCTCTCCTCCATTTGCAGGGAACTTTCCGGATCTTGAAGTAATGCTTCTGAAAACTTGGTTGGAGCCCAAATACTGCCTATTTCTAGTTTTTATTACTTTCTTCAGTTCCAGCAGAACAAATCTCCCATCTTCCTTTGCAGGAGGAACAGGCTTCTCTGTGAGTCTTGATTATGGTAGGCATTTTCATGGTGCAGAAAACATAAGAGAATCTGACTTTGCTAATGCCTTTTTCTTTTCCTGTATTGTCAGAAACGAGAATGTTTCCCTAAATGATTAATCATCTCCATTTAATAAGCCTATGTCTTCATTTCCTGGGAAGAGATGTCTGTCTCTATTCTGCTTTGTTAGGTCTACGGAAACTTAAGAGGGCTAAAGCAGATTTTGGAAATTAATTGATTTGTCCAGTTTGTCATGAAGCAAGGTCTAGCAGTTGTAGCTCCAGAGGCCTGTCTGGTATCCATCCTTCTGGCGGATGCTTGATCCAAATCAGAAGGGATTCCACAGAGCTTGCTAGGCAGCATGATACTCAAAATGGTCCTCAATGAAGCTCTGCAGGATTTCGTAGTGTCTATTTTACATGACACAGATTGTTCCCATGGTATTACTGGGACTTAAAGATCATGAGATCAGTTCTTGTTCTACATCTCTTTTTTGAAGGCAAACAGTTCTCTCCACCTTATAGAGAAGTTTGAAGTTGTGTGGTTGTAGGATTATTAGGTTTAGGAGATGACAAAGGTTGGATGTCGAGATTGCTGTGTATTTGTCCACTCTGCCTGCCCTTTGTATGATAGCATTGTGCTGGGCGTCAAGTGCCTTGTTGGCAATCTCTGTCAGACTTTGCAGTAATCCAAGTGTAATCTTTGCACACAAATTCCTTTCGAGACCCTTTTGTTTCTTGTAATTCACCGGGGATTCTTTGCACTCCTTATTTTGTCAGTAGAGGCTCATGATGTTGTAGAGGGGGTAGTGTGTTGTATAGTGTGGACCCTGCCAGTAAATGGCTGGCTCGCTGCAGGCTAAAGGTCAGAGGTGTAGGTATAGTACATAGATGCATCCAGAATATGTACAGTAAGGATATCTTCTTTAAGTGATCATGCATTCTGTTTGCCATTTAATATGGTATTTTCCTTTATTTTTTTCCCCCCACTGCCCCGAAGTGCTGGTTTGCAAAGTTATTGAGTGCCCATAAACAGGGAGCAGTGCCTCGATTTCTTGTACGTTCATAGTTTTTCATGGCTCGGAGTTATAGTCTAATGTCAGAGAAGTGGATTGGCAGAACTGTTTCTAAAATACAGCAACAAACTCAAAAATCACCGAGCTTTCACTCTCTTTTTCCAGTTTGTGTTAGGGGTGCTTGCGTTATGGAAGCAGTTAGACAATCACAAGTGATGTGTGCACAGTATGCCATACAAAACATGCCTCTGGCTCTTTCCTTGAGGACTCTGGCATCATGAAAAGCTAATCTGCAAGAAAAATTGTGAGTATTAAAAACAAATGAATAGTTACTGTGCTCCCTTGATTTCTCACTTATGACCCTCATCTAGCCTCCTAAACAAAAGAATGTAGCAATCTGTCACAGAAAGTATTCTTGACATCCTCAAAATGAGCTTTTCTCCCCCCCCCCCTTTTTTTTTCTTGTTTAAATTTAAGTTGTTGCATAATTAAAATCTCTTTGACATCCTGCTTACACTCATATAGTCATCCTGTCGCAGGATTGGTATCCATCTGGCTCACAGCTGATAGAACTTTATAATAACCCACTCTCCTCGTATCAGACACCACTGGGAAACTCATGACCTTAAATGTCACCATGGCTATACTTTTTCAGCTCCCACCAAGTGTAATGATCAGTAGGCTGCACAGGTTTTTTGTTTGTTTGGTTGTTTTTTTTCTCTTAAAAGGCATTTAATTTAAAACAACTTGCTCTTCTGCCCTTGTTTTGTAGGTAGAAATGTATTGATTTTCATACATATTATAAACATCATAAATACACTAACAAACGAGCAGGGATCCAGTGATTATTCCAAGGCTGTTTCTGGGCATGTCGCCTATTTTAGCTCTTATACATCTCCACTAGCTAAGAAATACAAACTCCACCTATTCAGAAAGGATACTCACATTTCAGTGATGGAGATACAGCCCACGAAGAGCTGTGTCTGCCCATTCAGGACCTACTGGGGTAGGTACACAGACAAGAGGTCCACTGTACAGCAAATATGCAGTGGTCCAGTGAAGCTGCCATTTGTTGTGCATATACACTGTATGTACAGTGAGGCTGACACAGCTGGGGACCACCGTGCTTGTGCGTATCAGCGCAGTGTTTATTCAGGGGGTCCCGTTCACCCAGACCACCTTGTGCATGTGCGGTAGGTCTGAAATGTCTCAGATATTTTAGAAACCCAGACACAATTTTTGTTTTTTCCACCTGTTATGGTTTGAGAAACCCATAACAATTTATTGTCATTAAGACAATTATTCTATCACCTGATGACCCCTCCCCACCCTGGAAGGGGAATCGGGAAAAACAAGGAAATAGGAGGGTTGAAATATAAATAGATTTAATAGGATAAAACTAAATAATTAACAGTAATACTAAACCAGTATTGATCCCCATACCAATATAACATACTCAAGGATTACACTCAGCCAATGCTGTCAGCAGGAGGCTGTGCACTCCCAGCAGGGGACAGGAGATGTGGGACACTGCGAGCGCTGCGGCTCTGGGAGGAAGGGATCAGGGATCCGCCACCGGGACAAGACGTTCTCAGGATCGCTGCCATCAAGGGAGAGAGCAAACTCCTCAGCAAACTTTCTAATTTATACTGAATGTGACGTTCACGGTATGAAACAATCCTGTTGGCCGGCTTGGGTCAAGTGCCCAGGTCTCGCACCTCATCCCTGCACCCGGTGAGCTCCAAAACACTGAGACCTTGAATCCCACATACCAGACACTGCAGTCTTCTAAAAGTGCAGTTTTCTCAAGCATCAGAAGAGAAATTAGTCCTGCGTCACTCAAACTAGGATACCACCCAGGCACAAATCTCCAGGAGGAAGAATAGGGCAGATCTGGGGGAAAAGTGCCCTGTTTTTGTATTGTATCAATAGTATTCTTGTCACCAGGTTAATAAGTTGAAAGCAGTTCCGCTGAAAAGCTATTCAAATGCAGTGAGCAGCTGAGCAATGGTGTAATTTAAAGGTGGGCTGAACTTCATGGCAAACAGGGAAGGGCAAACGTCTCGGTGAGGCACCGCGCTGTGTAAGTTTTGATGTTTTCAGAAGTTTGTCTCTGGTTGGAGTATGCTTTTTTTAGCTATCGTGCATTTATAAAGATCTATTTATGGAAATCCAAGAGTTTCATGAATAAATGAGATGGCATATTCCTTTCTTCATTTCATGAATTACAGTATCAACATTTTAGAGCCTGTTCATGAATTAATAATTACTTTAATCAATAAAAATAATTACAGTGCTAAGAACATTTTAACAATGAATGCTTTCATGCCGTTTCCACTCCTTTTTAATTAAAGCATGACAACTCATATTTACCGTTTTCATCATGATAGCTCTAAATGGTGAAATTTGTCATCTTTGACTTGGCCTCTAATTATAATTCTTTTAGATGGTTCAAATTTCTTCTCATTATTCAATTATGCTTGCTCCAATTTTAAACCGACAAATTTTTCCCCTCAAAATCTCTTTCATGCTGTAAGAATATCTTTGGCTTCATAATACTCATTTTCAATGTTCTATACTATTCAGAATAAATGCAAATTAAATATATGAAATAGAAAAACAAATATAAACTGATGAATATAAATAAATGCAGCAGAAGACCAATTATTTCCAGTTTAAATGCATCTATCTTACTTCAGTATAGCATGAAATATTAATATAAATTTGTTGCAAATACAGAAATGGCTAAAAGACCATAATAAGCTTGCCAGAGCAGCATACAAACTTAATTTTTATGCCTGTGAAATAGGCTTCAATTAAACGATCTCTTATTATTTTTTCATACAGAATCTTTTCCTTGCTCTTTCAGTAGATTGCATGGCATTCCCTTAAATATAATAACTTACTATAATATTCTTGTTCAGCCTGTTCTCCATATCTTAACTTTACTAATATTTTTTAAACTTGGCTATGTGAGAATAAATTTATTTTCCTCATCACAGTAAGGTCCGTTTGCCTCACAAATATGGGGGGTTTTTTTGTTGGTGCCTCAGAGAACTGTGTTTTGCCTGGTGTATAGCTAAGAGTGTGAGCCACTGAGGAGCTATGGGGAAAATTGTTATGCTTGAGTGGACCATATTCGTGCACACAGGACCTAGGTTTTTAAAGTCCTTGCTTTGTAAAATATTGCATAATGCTAAGACATTGTACGAGCACTCTAAGACAGAGCTTTTACTTATTTCAGACACAATTGTGAGAGTATTTCCAGGAATCAGCGTAGACTGAGGACTTCCTGATGTCAATTCATGCCATCTGAATTTAAACATGTAATTGTGATATATATGTCAGGAGTGAAGATCTCTTTGTACTCCCCAAAACCACAGTTGCTCCTTTTCACTCCTTGCTGTTAGTATTTCTGTCATTATATGCCTTCATTACAAGTCTTCTACATTTTTCCTGTGCATCAGATTCGCTTGTAGTAAATATAAATAAGAAGAGGGGTATTTGGGCAAGTATCATCATGGTCCAGTTGCTGTGCCTGTCAGATGGTTTTACCTATCCTAAGGATGCTTTCAGTTGACCTGTACGGTTTTCAGCCACTGAATAGTATCTGCCTAAAAAGCCAAATGCCTTCTCCTGTGCCCTTCACAAACTGTCACTTACGGCCAGTCTGCTGCTACAGGATTTTGTTGGGCATTGGCCTGCAAATAGATGCCACTGTTGGAATCCAACCTCCGTGAACTACTGTGATCAGAGAATGAAAGAACTGAATTATAGTGTGTGTGCATGGGGGCAAGTAAGTTAGATTTGCAGATGGAAACCAATTCCTGCCATTTTGTCTCTGGAGTGCTTGACTTAAAATCATGATAAGGTTGTTTCAACAAAATTTTATGCATGCAGTTTTCAGTAGTTTTAGACGATCCACTGGGAAGAAAGCAGCAAATAAGCCAGTATACACACAGATCATCAGAAGGACTGAAAAATTTGAGATCCGCTGTGCAGAGGTTTGCTATTAAACCTAGTTCAGCAGTCAGCAGCTGCATCCTCTGAATGACTTACCCTTTTCCAGTAGCTTCATGCAAACTGGCTTCCCGTGGAGGAAATCTCGGGGTTCATTCCATCTCTGGAACAAAGTGTGCTTCTGGATGCACACATCCCTGCCTCCTTTTACCAAAGCACTTCTGACCTGTCCTGTTCTCTCTTTTCTTTCTGCCCAGTTCCTTTTTCGGACCCTTTGCTTGCCTCTTCCAGCCTGTCATGGTTTTGGCCAAATTGGCCAATGGCTGACAACAGATGCTCTCCCTCCACCTCTCACACGGGGAGAGGAGGAGGAGAGGTAGAGAGATTTACGAATTTAGAAGAAACTAAACTACTTTAAGGAAATATTAATAATAAAATATAAATGAAATAATGAAATAGATAGAGTACATACAAAACCATATTAAGCTCTCAGGATGACATCACTGGCAGGCACTGGGGAAGTCCCAGACTGGACTCAGCGACGGGTCGGAACTGGATTCCACAGATGGAGTCAGGAACACACGGATTGGGATCAAAGGCAGATGAACAGACAGGGTCTTCCTTGGACGTCAGCCACTGAAGAAAAGAGAGACTGACCCTTTGATCCCTCAGCTTTTATACTGAGCATGGGGCAGATGGGATGGAATACCATTGTTGGTCAATTTTGAGTCACCTGTCCTGTCTGCTCCTCCCTGCAGGTGAGACCCCTCTTCCGCTTTTCCGCTTCCGACACTCCAACGGAGCAAATAACGAAATTAGCTGACCTTGGTTGTTACAGCAATAAGTATAAGGAAGAGCCTCTCTGCAGACCGTTCGTTGGCACTAATTGTAAACATCGGTCTTATCACTCTGAGAATGAACCGTTTTCGGCACAACATGCTGTTAATTTCAGAGAGTTAGAAGAGGCCTGGCTAAGAAGTAAAATTACTGAACAGAAAGTTGGTTCTGTTTTACCTCAAACCAGGACACAGCCTCTTCTCCATGGAGGTTCTTCTGGCTCTGTCTAGACACTTCTGTCTTCTCCTGGGTGCTGTCCTGGTTGCACAGTGGAGTGGATTACACTGTGGTAGATTAACAAAGTAGTAATAAAAAAAGGAGTAAAAGTATAAAACTTGATGATGGTTATACTCTATTTTTTACCTAGAGGGCAATACCCCATTACAAAATATATACATAAGTGCCTCTTTACCTGTCAGTATAATTGAGATTAGTTGGTGTATAAGACTCATACTCGCTTTTCGCACACAGCAGAATTAATTTCTGGTATATTAATTGCACTTGGTCTGTTAATGTCTTAGTGCATCTTAATGACAAAACTTATTTTTAGAAATTGGTAACTTCATGCGGGTCTCAGAACAGAGGAAGTGTATTTTTAAGCTATTTAAACAGTCAACTTTTTGCAAGGAATATAGACAAGCTTTGGACTTGGTTGTCATACATGCAGGCAACTAAGAGACAACCACTGATTTTTATATGGACTTTTTTTAGTGACAGAGAATATGTTCGTATCAAATCCAAAGTAGCAGTCGTCTATACTCAGCTGCTATTTCAGTATGAATTGTAATCACTTTAATGAAGCAGCTATTTCCAGTTTATCACACTGAGTGAGAGAGGAGCTCAGATACCTTTTTTCCTGGCACGTGTGTTTGACAAAGTACTACATACTTGAAATACGATGCCCAAATCCCATGTCAAAGTGCTTTTCCTATATTATTTCTTGAACCCAGAAAATTAAGATACATCCAAAAAGTATCTTGAGTAAATATTTGCATTTGGTGGATTTATCATTTGCTGTTGGCAGCTTTTTCAAATTATTTCAAGATATCTGAGATCTGGGAATAATTTGCCACAAAATGATAAAGCTTTTCCTTTAAAAAAAGGCATAAAAAATAATTGCTCTATAAGATGTAATGTTTATGAGGTCATAGGAATGGTTGCATAATGTGCACATGGTGGGAACTGTGCATTTCATGTTAAATACAAGAATGGCTGCGCGCTGGGAAGGAATATTTAAGAAATCAAGAGAACTATAAACGGCCATCTGCTTCATTCTCCATTTTTATTTGCTGGATTAACCCACTGCAATATTTTAATGGATAATGGATCACTGTTCCATCTGCTCATTAAATTTTTCATACCACAAAAGTACCTTATCATGAAAAAGGGTTCCTTTCTGTGCAGGGAGGGGACGGTTGTTGGGGAAGAGGAAAACCAAAATATAATATGACAAATGGCACGAACTATACCTTTCCTGTTAGCCTTTGCTGGGATTCCAGTTTTTCCTATACTTGCTCCTTTCTTCAGCACAATGGTCCTTATGTTGCTATGGGGTTACAAAGGAGGAATAAATAATGAGGTCCTGTCACTGTCCTTCCCCCTGTTCTGCTGCACAATCCTCTGCGCTGCAAGTAGGACAGCAAATGGTCAAGGCATTCTGTGTGCGGTTACTCTCGGCTGCTTTAGGTGGACCTTCTGTATTGTTACTGCCAAAGTATTAATTTGAATAGAATCATGGAATCATGGAATGGTTGGACGTTCAAAGATCATCTAGTCCAACCCCCCTGCCATGGACAGGGACGTCTTCCAGTAGAAGAGGTTGCTCAACACCTTGTCCAACCTGTTTGTGAACACTTTGAATAGCTCCTAGGCTGCTCTGACCCTGCTCTTCACTGAGATTAACAGAGTTGACAGGCTGAGTAGCATGAAGCTTGTGCAAAACATTTTTCATTTCTTCCTATTTTGCCTCTTTTGTACCAGACAGAGGCAATGGAGAAGGAGCTAGCGTGTGGCTGCCTGTGTGCTCTGAGGCTGGACCTCAATTTTGTGCTTTGCTGCAACAGCAGAAGGTATTTAAGTCTCTTAGTTCTGTAAATATGCATTACTGCTCTGCCTATTCAAATAAGCAGTGTAACTTTGTTTTGGAGGTGTTTCCAGGGGGTGTTGTTTTAAGGAATAAACATTTCTAGGTACTTTCCATGTACCCTTTCCATGAAGGGTAAGTCCTGGGTCAGGGTGCAGATTTTTTTTAAAAAGGGGAAGTGATCATGAGTGTTGTGGTTGTTATTTTTAAGATGGGAAAATGGCTGAAGAACAATTTACCATAATACTATTATTCTAAGATAATAAACGGCATAGTAGGATTTACCTAAATAGGCCTAATAGAGCTTTTTAACCGTTCTAGTGTGATTCTGTTAAGAGTGCATAAGCACAAAGCAAATTATAGCCCAGGCCTCAGAATCTCATGTTTGCAGCAGAGATGCGTTGCAGAAATGCATTTGAATACATTGTTTAAAAGAAAAAGACATCTGATTCGGGTGACCCACCAACCCTGGAGCATATGCAGTTGATCAGCCCAGAGCTTATGTTTTAATAAAAATTCCTGTAACCTTGCGGTCTCATTCCTGAGTGGAAACAGCCCATTAAGATCTCATTGCTAGGCTGAATGCATGGCTCAGATTACTGTTTTCCCCATGTGCACTGCGTTTGTTTACACTGAATTTCACTTGCCATTTTATTGGCTAATCACTCGGTTTCATGAGGTTTTTCTGCAGTTCTCTTCCCTCACAGCATAAATTGCAGGTTCCACAGTGCTTTTGCCTAGAGACAGGCTGTTTGGTATCTTTGCTCTGTTTGAGCTGTCGTACCATCTTTGACGCATATTTCTGAAATGAGACCTTATCCTTTGGTACCTCCCTCTGAACTTAGTTAGTTTTCAGGTACTCAAGCTCTTCCCCTTTTTCTTTCCTTGTTTTGGTGAAAAGGATATTTAAACATTCAAGGTCTAAAACGCGTCTTCCCAAATTCCCTGCCTTGTGTGAGAGCATTTCCCTTTCGTAATGGGCAGGTTTAGTGTTCATTTTGTTTAGGAAAATGACTTACCTGAAAATGTATTTTGTCCAATTTAAGCAAGCGAGGGTTGGCATGCTCATTCCTGGCTATTCACCTTGTCAGCCTTTTATCACCCCTGCCTAGGCTGTTCTGCTGGGCCTCTGTTAGAAAGAGCTAAAAGTAAAGATGAGTCTTTCCTTGATTCTGAGGACTTCAGTAGGAAGATTTTACAGCCCATGTCTATGAGGAAATCGCCCGCCACCATACACAGATCAGAAAAGGCAGGTCTCCTCGTTGGATCTCTGGTTCTGCAGTCAGGAAACTGCAGAGCTTTCAGTAGGAACCCATGAAGCTTCTTGGCAGTACATCATCCATCTACAAAGGGGTTGTACATGTGATGAGATTTTTTTCAGTACAAACATCCTTGAAAGTTGCAGAAGCTGCTCTTTTACCCTGTCACGTCAGAAAGGCATAGTCAAAGTGAGCTTATACCTGACCACTCGTTCCCTGCTGCTCCTACAGTCAAAATTAATTGAGTACCACTCAAATAAATCATACTGAGTGGTGTGGAGGTAACTGGAATGTGGTGTCCCTTTTCTAACTACTAGACAGCTTCATAGAGCCGCACTGTTCAGTAGAAGGCTTTGGCAGATTACTACTACTTGTTTCTCAGATACTGGCTTCAGTTGCAAGGATTACATCCCTCTGAGCTATTTCTGTGGGTCACCACTTTTTTTTTTTTTTAATCTACTCAGGCTCCTGTGAGCTTAATGACTACAAAAATATTAAAAATTAACTTTAAAAGGAGTGAAAAAAATTTGACCCAGTTTAAAGATGTTTGCAAGATTGCACGTATTAGGTGATATTTTCTCTCTGCAGTTATGACTTGTTTTTTCAGTCAAAGAAACTCTCAGAAATATATATATTACTGGATTAGAGTAGAGAAGATGACTGATGAAAGGGATGTTATGAACTTCCAAAAAAGAGCCGGGTGTCTTGGTTGCCAGCTGGTACAACTGCTGCAGACAATACCATTTAAAAATACTTCTAACTGAAAATGAGGTGAATTGGCTTTGATCTACTTGTTCATAAAAATTATTCATCAACTCAGAATAATTATGAAGCACTTCTGGCACACCATAACTTTCCCAATTGCAGTGAGTTCATGGACTTCATTGACAGTGGTCAGAAGAACATAAGAAGCACATCGGTTATTAATCAGGGAAAAGTCAGTTAAAAGCAAGAATTCCTAATTTTCATTATATGACACATACTCTCTGAAAGATTTAGAGCTAATACAGCAAGTATATTTTGTTTATCTGTCAGATACTGAGAAAAAAACCCCACTCTCCAGTAGAGATTCTCTCATTTAAAGTTCTTAACATTTTACAGAGTGGGTGAAGCCTTCCAAATATGCAAGGTTTCTGATGATAGCGTGTCCTCCGTGGTTACCTGTACTCCACAAACAAAATGAAATACGCTGTATCCCATCCTCAGGCTGTAGGTAATGGCTCTGCGTGCTGGTTGTTATCAAGGTTTGTAACATCAGACTGTAAAATCAAGGTTAAACCTCCACAGGTCTCATACTGCGTGGTGGTGGCTGGTTTGGGGGGTCTCCCTTCTTTTCTCTGTCTGTACACAACTGGACAGGAGTTACATGGACGAAGGAAGAGCCTCTGGGCTTTAGATCATGAGGCCAGGAATACGTTGAGCACATTTGAAAGCTTGAGTCACATCAATAATTGAAAGCGCTTTACAGATTTTTAAATCTTATGAATTAGTAAATAAAACATAATCAAGTCTTTTGATGTGAAATAAATGAAAATGAAATACAAAGTACAGTTTGCTTTAATAATTATAATTCTTCATCGTGTGCTTCAACATTATCCTATTAAACCATAGCTCTGAATTGCTGAGACTGACTTTTTTTTTTTGGTGCCTAAATTACGGCACGGTAATGAAATGCCTGTTTCTGAGATTCTAATGATTCTAATGAAAAGGAAAAATTAGGAAAATACATAGTGTGTGTCATAAAATGTTTGCTCTGCAGTGTTTGGGACGCCATTTTAAATTTGTTTTTTAGTGCATTACCTCATCTTTCCCTATCCTTTGATTTTAATGCAAGGAGGATCTTTTTGTGGTAGGTGGAAGTACTGTGAATTCAGACTTCAAGTGCTGTGTACTTTTAGTGCTGTGATTCTCAGACTATTCTTCGCATACCAGTGGGAAAACATTGGCAGAGGTCTTTTGATTGTCTTTTAGAACTCGGGGAAAATAGTACGCTTTGAATTGCTCTGAAAGTCAGAACCAAATAACAAAGTTGGGGGTTTTGGGGGTTGTTTGTTTGGTTGGGTTTTTTTGGTTGGGTTTTTTTTTTTTTTTTGCCAGCTAATGGCTTATTAGACTCCAGTTGTTTCAGCGCAGGAAGCAGGAGAGCACTGCGAGGCCATTTCAGAGTCTGTGCGCCTTTCCTCCTTGTGGCCTCAGAGGATTATTTTGAGTGTGTGCAACTCAGGGCTAATATATGTGATAAAAGCATTCCTCCAAATGGTTCTGATGCCCTTCCCGTGCTGACCCCGGACTCTCTCTCCACCTTTTGTCCCATTTCTAAGGGATCTAGTTTTGATGATAAGGTCATCTTAGCAGTCACCCTTTATTTTTTCAGGAGCGAGGCCTTCCTGAGTTGTGCATCATGTTCCTAAAGGCAGGTGGTTTTACCAGGTATGGGTTCACCTTGTTTGGGGACAGTTCGCTCTAGGGACTGCTTTCGGACAATGCTGTGGATAAAAAGGCACAAAGTTTATCTTCTTCACTTCCATGCAGTTCTCTGACACTATCTGAGCAGACTCTCAAGGCCGTATGCCCGCTTGTTGCCTGCCACGGCATGCAAGCGCCTATCCGGCTTCTTGCTATAAAGCCCCGTTTGTGTTTATTGCAACACAGCCATTTCAAGTGCATTGAAAACACACAGAAATAATGTTGCTCGGTCCAGTCTGGGCTAGATGGGAGTAGCCCAAAAGAAAACAAAGCTACTAGTGGAGTGGAAAATCACACCCTGGCTCTCCTTTTGTACTGTAGATGAGACTTCAAACATCTATGAGGTTAGGTGGGATTCCAGGTAACGTGCTCTTAGATTTACGTGCCATCCTTCCCTGTAGATAGTGCAACGTGCCTACTTCCTTTGTCCTTGGACCTGACTCCTCTTGTGAGAGATAAAGGCTTCGCAAATGGCGTATCTTCAATGTCTATCCTAGGTTGTGTAACTATTTTATGTTTAATCACCCTGTTTGCTGTTTTTGAAATGGGGCTTAATCCAGTCATGAAAGGGATCACGGGAGAGGCACCTTTTTCTCTAAGGAACTGAATTTGAGAAACCAAGAGATCCTATCCATGTTTCCATTTCTGTTGGTTTTTTGCCTTTTTTTAGTAAGTTTTCTGAAACAAGGGAACAGCGAGCACAATGCTTAAATAGGGAAAACACTTGTATTTTTTAATTACCCTGATGTTGAAGGCTAAGCATCCGCTGAAGAGGTTTAGTGTGTCCTGTCGTCCACCCATCGGTCTACCCCATAGGCTGTAGAGCCAAATTTGAATTCCTGCTGCAGCTGAATCCATTTTGTGATCTTGTTGCTTGTCTTTGGTTAGCCAGATTGATCTAGATTTCATAACGTGTTTACTTTGGTGTCTGTTATGCCATTAATTTCCTACTCAGGTATTCATAGAAAAGCTATGTGTCAATGTGAAGCATTACACCTGCATCAGCATTGTATTTGTCACTTTCTTCAGGTCTAAGGAGTTACGTATTTCATTTAAAAAAAAAAAAAAGACAGACATTAGAGTAATTTGGGGGTGTTGTCATAATCCATAACATTGCTGAACTGTATTTTTGTGTTTTTAGCAGCCTGGCTTGCAGTTTATGTTGTGGGCGTGTATTATATTTAATTAAAAAAAAGTTCCTTTAATCAGTCTTAAATGTATTACCTTTGAATTTGATCTTGTGTTTTAGGAAGAAAATACAAATACAAGCATCATTTATCATTTTAGTAATTTATTTGCTTAAAGAGATTTCTCATGTCTTTTACCATTCTCGCTGTGTTTTTGGATCCTTCTGACACTTGTGTATTCTTTTTCAAAGAGTATACTTTACTGGAACTGAGCAAAGGGATTCAATGCTTGTTTGCAATCTATAACATAAAATAAAGATTTAATATTTTATTAATTTTCAAATTCATTCCGTCTTCTTAGCTGAACGTCTGTTTGAAGCAGAGATTCAGTGAGCTATCCGCTATGAATTTCACTTTTTTCACATTAGAGTGGTTTAAAGAAGAATTCAGAAGTATGAGCGATCCAAGTAGTTTTCTAAGCGTTATGCATTGTATACAATAATATGTGTAATATTTTACATTGATCTGAGTGAAGTATTTCTAATGACCTCAGGCCTTTTTCAGTCATGATTGACTAACTGAATTTTTTTCTCTGATTTGCAAATTTTGCTGCCCTTATTAATCTCTCCTTGAGACAGACTACAGAATTTGTAGGTTTTCAAACAGGTCATTTCATGGATTGGTTGGGGACATTTTTCCATGGGAGAGGTCATCAAAATGCTAGCACGTTGCATTTAATATTCAGAGCAGACTCCTCACAAATTCTTATGCAAATTCAACTGCAATGTAAGCAAAATACTGGATTGTTGAAAAATGGAAGAAATGTTTCTGTAGCTGTACTACTTATTTTATAAGAAGACTGTGCAAGGGGCTTTGGTCTGAAAATGTCATTAAAATCTCTTTTGGAAATACCATATGCTATGTACTTAGATATGCCTTGTCTTGAAGTGAATCTTGATGTGGATGTGGACAGTTTATAATCAAGCCTAGTGAATTTTATTTCATTAAAACTCAAAAGAGGTGCTATAGTATCTTTTCGTTTCAGTCACATGTATACAAATGTTTTTTCCATGAGGCTTCTGAATCTGTGTTTAATGTCCAGAAGACTCCTAAGATGGTATACGGTTCGGTATTTTCTCAAGTACAAGTCATTTTAAATGATGTCAAGGAAAATGCAAATGCGTTTCTGTGCCTGTGACCAGGACCTGGTTAACACGATCTGCAGTTGTTTTCCATTCTGCCTCTTTTCATCCTTGGGTTCACTGTGCTACAACTGTGTTGTAATTTATTCTGGGTTATAATTTGGAGGAATACAAGCTGTCAAATGTTTGATCATGTCCACGTCAACCAGCTGTGTGGTCTTGTTCAAGACTTGCTTTTAGGGGCCAAACCTTCCTTTCAGTGGCAAAAAAATTGATACAATATAATAAAATAAATGTCCGTGTTATACAGTAATTACTCTTTGGAAAAATACATGCCACAAGCTAACAAATTCTCATTAGTTTATTTTTTATATTGCTTTAATGTTAGGTTGGTTCCTTTTGTTTACAGTGCGAGGGAGTATTTCTTCTGGGAATTGTCACAACTTGCACTGAAGGGGGGGAGTCTATTCTGGGGGGGTGTTCATCATCTGTAGTCTTCAACCCACTGTATAATTTGCTACGAATGTCAACGGTGGTGGCCAGCTTTATGTCATGTACCCTAGAAACCAATTAAGTCTATCATATCATTTCAACATGCAGGCCAGTTAATAAGTTTGGGTCACCGCTGACGTGAATTGGATATGAATTGGTGTTCTGGAGGGGAAAGACTGGATATTAAATTATTAATGCTTTGCAGTCTTAAGTTTCCTCACTGAAAGTGTCCTTCCCTCCCTTCTGCTTCCTGCAGAGGTTTGTATAAAATACACGTGCCTGGTCAGGTCTGTTCTCAGTAGACAATGCGGGATAAAATACACGTGCCTGGTCAGGTCTGTTCTCAATAGACAACACAGGATTTAGGTTCCGTTTTCCTGTTCCCCCCTCCCTACCCCCAAAGTATACCAAGTCGACATGTTTTTTTATTGTTTTCCAGCCACTGTCTGCTTTTACAGTATTGATATCTCTTCTATTCTGCACAGGAATCTGTGGCTTTATAGCTGAGGAACCAAAGACCAAGAGTATTCCTCTATGTTTGGAGATTTAATTTTGTCTTGCTCTATTTCTCTGTGGAGTAGTGTCTCTAGAGGAGCAAAACGTGATATGCCACAATAGGATTTTGTTCATTATTTCTTTTAGTAGCAACACTACAGGTACTCTGGTTTGTAACACGTCAGTGTAGTTGCATCTTTAAAAATAATCCCTTATAACCAAGAAGGGAAACATCACACAAAGACAAAGTCTGCCTTCATATCAGAGACAGGGAGAAAACGTCTTTCAACTTAAATTTGTATAAAGCCTGACAAACGTAGTTTGCAGTGATTTTACTTTCAGGGAAAAGCCTTTTCAAATAAATAAGAACTTGCTCCAGATTCAGATGACAGTGCCTCTGTAAAAGTCAGATCTGATTTTTTTGCCCTTTTCTTGACAATGATTATAGTAAGTGACCTGAATGTGGTCTGTTCCTTTAAAGTGAGCAGCTTTGAGACGCGTTGAGGAGGCTCCTTCCTTTCACCCTTCGAAAATTAAACCAGCAGGATTGTAATGTTCCCATCCCCATAAATGGGAGCGGTGCATGTGTCTGCTTGCGTGCGCCTTTCAAACAGTACCCCTGCGAGCATGCTTAAATATATTTAGTAGTTTATCAAGTAACATATGCCGAGTTTGTTTTCCGTGTTTTCTGTCAGTGCCTTTTCAATAACTGAAGTATATGAATAAATAGATGTTTATTATGATTAAAGGAGTAACCACATATTCTAAATTTATTGAGTGCTGACTGGAACTTTTTGGTTGGAAGTTGGTTGGGAAAAATTACTGTCAAACTCATTTACCACGATTGCAGCAGAAGTGCAGTTCCTTCTGGGAACATAGGCATTTGTATAATCTGACTCTGTGGCACTGAGCTATGCTGTGTGTAGTGTATTTATGATTGAACAGAAAGTTTCAAACAGCAGCCTGTGAAATTGGATTTCAGATGTAATGTACCATAAATAAGTGCTATAAAGAATGCCTTTAATGCTATAAATCAGTTTTTATTGGTTTCAGCTATCTCATTCTGGTTATTGTATTACCCACAAAATCAATGGGAATCAAAGAGCTGGAATATATATTATTTTAATGTCCCATCTCCCATGGAAATGGCATATGAGCCCTTAGATCACCTTTTGGGTAGGTTGGGCAAGGCTGATACATTACAGGCGATGAGAGTGTATTCACAAAAAGGTCTGTGTAAATAGTAGCCATGTAAGACTTGAAATGCTTTGGTACAGCACTTCCTGCCTGTACGGGGATACTTGCCTGTCTTTCTGAATGTCCTTTACTTTTGTTGTTTCAGTAAATTTACCAATGTGATTTGATTCCTGTAGCTCAGGCTTTAAAAAAAATGGCATCACAAAGTTACGTGAACCGAATGTCACCACCATTGCATCCAGAATGGGGGAACGGTTTGAGGGTGGGAGATTTGGTTTCTTTGTGCCTTTAAGCATTCCCTTTAGCAGAGGCTTGCTTGTTCCTGGTGTCGTGGTTTGAGCAAGAAACACTTCTAGCAAGAAACGAGCAAGAACACTTCTAGCAGCAGTTGTGAAGAGTAAAATATGGTGTGCGCTCCATTTAAGAACATATTATTCTAGTGGAAAAAAGGAAGGTCATGCATCATAATTCTATGAATAGACTTTTAAAACGAGAAACAAATCATACTGTACTGGGAGAGTGAAGAAATAGGATGAAAACCTTTTTTCTAACTAAATAATATCAGATCAATTTAAAGTGTTAGCTATGCTTCCTCTGTGTTTCTCCTTTGCTCATATTAGTATCTCATGGTAGGATGCAGTTAGGAGAAACGTGCAGCTCTGGAGCTCAGTTATTTAGGGCTGGAAATCTATGGTGGAGGACAGAATACTTGTCTTTACATGTGTTAGAAATGTGCACGGTGTTAAAAGATGGAAGTACAAACACATTGCAGTAGGCTAAGGGTACACTGCTAAATGTCTCCTGGAATACTGTGCTGCTTCCTGAGGTTACGTATGCCCATCAGTAAAGAAGACTGAAGAAATAAGCTTTTTGATAGGTATTAAATATGGGTTATTTACTGTTCTACACATCAGCATTGAATTGTCCCTTATCAACTCAAGCTGGTGTAATTTATATGCCAGTATTAAGAGGGCAGAGTAGACAAAGAGGAATGATCACTGGGGATTTGAGTACTGCGTAATAGGTTATTCTTAGTAGAAGTCTGCGCACTAGGATGATGGTAGGGTAGAGGAACCAGGAGAGCCGATTGACTCATCTTTGGTCCCACAAATAGTGTTAAACTGCCTTTGAGTCCAACTTGCTCATGTTGACTTACACCCACATCGCTTCACGTTGGATTTTAAGCTTTCATTACAAGGCTTGAATGACACGTTTTATTATTTGCAGTAGTATAAGCAGTTATTCTCACTGGAGCGCAAAGATGTGTGGCTTCACAAGAGGGGAGTGTTAATCATTTACATGCAGACGTGTGTGGTTATCTGTGGGAGTGGGTTAAAGAGACAGATGTCAGACCTGGCTGCTTAATAGGAATGTAAGACATGAATGATACCGAGGAGGCAGAATAAAATGCCCGACTGCCTCAGAGATGGTTATAAAGTTCCCTACTCCTACAGTAATTTTACAGGTGGTGATTATAGGAGATGTAATGATTTCATGCAAAATACAAGATAATTAAAATGTTTGATTTGATCTACAGACCTGTGGTCAATTTGCAAGCCAGCTGCTGACCAGCACTGCACCATGACATCCTGAGCATCGCTCGGAATTATGCCCTTGGTTCGAGTAATGCTGTGTCAGGCGTAAATTTAGATGGTCTTGTTGCCGCTGCTGATTTGGGTCCGATCAAGTAGCTGGGCTGATTGCTAAGTTCAAATGAGACAATAAATCTATTTCTCTGGTCAAAGAATGAAACGTCCCAGGGTCTTTGGGTGCTGCTAACATGCAAAGCAGCAAGTGCAGCGTGTGGTGTCGCAGTGGGGAGGGAGGTGGATGAGGAATGCTCTGAGCATAAGAGCTTGCTTAGAGGTCAGATGGGAAAATGAAGGACTTCACAAGTACTTAGGGTTCGGTGGGCAACCAGCTTCCTGCATATTAAAGAGAAGCATAGGATGGTGCATTAGTTGCTTTCTTCTCCTGAAGGAGAGAATTTAGATGTTAGCATCTGAAACACAGATAGGGCCTTGTCCTTACTTACTTCAGGTACAATTTCCTCAATCAGTGAATAAAACAGTGCTTCTTGAGCCTTGTGTGAGGACGTGGTCCTACACATCAACTATATGGTTTCACAGAAACGCTATCCAAAAAAAGTCAGTGACAGACAGATGAAGATAACTGAAGTGTAGAACTAAAAAAAAAACCCTTTGCAACCATGTGCTTCACCAAAGGATAGGATCAAGCAATATGGTTTTGATATATGTAGAAAAATTACAATTTATGGAATACACATACACATGTGGAATCTGATAGTAGGTTTGCACATATTTCTTCTGTCTTTGGTGCAGTGAAGTACAGTTTGGAGCTGTGCAGTGGCCCATCTTCCCGAGCTGGATAAGCCCCTATGCAGTTGCTCATAGCCCTGACGGGACACTGTGCCCGGAGGTGGGAGCTGCAGATCAGGCAGGAGACCCAAGTGTCCCGCATCCCAGGAGTGTGGTCCCAGCAGTTTGCTGTTTACCAAAAGGTAAGCTGATAAACCAGAGAATTAACTGGGTTAGGCCCTTGGGTGGCTTAAGAACAACAGCAGCTATATGTGACTCCTGCGGTTTCTTGGCTGAGAATGGAGTTGGGATACTGCCATAACTGGAAACAGGCAGTAACCGAGCTCTGGGGACATCATCCCCCATGTGCACTTTTTATGGTCGGCTCTGCTGAGTGCTGCAGTCTTACTTTAGGCATTTCATTTTAGATCTGTCCACTGGAACAAAGACCTATCCTTTCCTTTTGCTCCTTGTGGCTATGAAACCAAGAAGAGAGCAATATAAATGATGCAAAATGGCTATCTGAGTCTGTCCTCACAGAAGACTGTTCTAGTTCACCGCAGTTTTTACTCATTTTTTTTCCCTTCCACCTGAAAGCTGATACGCATCCTGATACTGATGATCATTATAAAATTAATGCCAGTTTAAGAGAACACATGGACAGAAAGACAAAACCAAACCAAGGGAAACTACAGGTGACTTTAGGAGGCCCCATCTCAGGTTAACCAACAGGGATGCAGCACCATGCTGCTTCGTCCATGCTGCCTGCAGGTTCAGAGCTGAGCTCATGACTTTTCTGGGCATTTCTGTCAGGTGCTCCACTGGATGGGCTTAGCATGGCGTTGTGGTGTGTAACAGTAGGATATGTCCCAGCATTTGCTGGTTGGTGCTTTGTCACAAACTAGTGCTGAAAATTACAGTGGCAAGGAGGTGAACAGGACCAACTATCAGATCTGTCGGAGTGGGACCAGAGGAGGGTCACAAAAATGATCAGAAGGCTGGAGCACCTCTCCTATGAGGACAGGCTGAGAGAGTTGGGGCTGTTCAGCCTGGAGAAGAAAAGGCTCAGAGGAGACCTTATTATGGCCTTTCAATATATAAAAGGAAGCCTACAGGAAAGATGGGGACAGACTTTTTAATAGGGCCTGTAGCAATAGGACAATGGGTAGTGGTTTTAAACTAAAAGAGGGTAGATTCAGACTAGATATAAAGAAGACATTTTTTACCATGATTAGGGAGGTGAAGCACTGGCACAGGTTGCCCAGAGAGATGGTAGGTGTCTCATCCCTGGAAACATTTAGGGTCAGGTTGGACGGGGCTCTGAGCAACCTGATCTGTTCAAGGCCAGGCTGGATGGGGCTTTGGTTAACCTCGTCTAGTGGGAGGTGTCCCTGCCCATGGCAGGGTGGTTGGAACTAGATGATCTTTAAGGCCCCTTCCAACTCTAACAATTCTATGATTCTATGAAGTTGTCCCTGCTCATTGCAGGGGAGTTGGACTAGATGACCTTTAAAGGTCCCTTGCAATCCAAACCGTTCTATGATTCTTACTGGCAGATCTCATGATTTTACAGGAATACCACATCAGAACTCTAATTCATGAAGTCCCAGTATGTCAGTCTGTGTCTTGAGATAGAGTGACAGCCAGATGGCAGAAGGCTGTGAGTGCGAGGGTGTAGCGTGAGCTCATGCTTCCTAGAAGGGTTCCTGTCGGGATGGTGCCTGCTGGGAAGCACCCAGTTTGCAGTACCAAGCAATCCCACGGCCTCTTCCCAGCTCCAAGGTCCCATGCATCAGTACAGCTGGCCATCGGTGTCAAGCATGTGGGATTGTGAAGCAAAAAGAAATAAAAGGACACAATAGTGGGTTGTTAATGCATGAGGAACATACGCTGTTATTTAGGAATACAAGTGGGGTGGTGGTGGAGTCTCTGAATGATGTTGGTGTGCGTGACTTCTGCGGGTGTGCTGCAGAGGGACACGCAGATGAGCTGATGAGCTGCTGGCGTGGTCATCGCTGAAGTGTAACAGAGCACTCACTTAATGCGTATCGGTTTGAAAGTGTAGCAGGAAAAAAAAATCGCAGGTTTTGTAGCATGTAATTTTTCAAGGTGTTAGCAACAATGTTAAATAGCTGAAGTTAAAATTGCCCTGCTAAGAAACAGCTTAACCTGAAGTCTGCAGGACCAATATTCTGCCATTAGCTCCCACATCCTCTCTGTTTCTTGCCTGAAATTGCCATTGCCAGCTGCAGAAATAGAACATTTTCCATACAGAGTATATACTGTTTGGGCCAGCTCTACCAATAAAAAAGCAGTTTCTGCTCTTTCACCCCCTGTTCTGTGTTGGCATGAACCCTATGGAGGCCAGACAGTCGTCTTGGTTAGGGACTGGAGCTGGCTGAAAAATAGTCCAGCTCGACCCCACAGCCCCACCAAAAACCCCCAAAGCTTTTCAAGAAGTACAAATCCTGCACCAGCTCACACAGGCACATGAACACCTGATCCAGCACAGTCCTTCAATTTAATCCTTTATTTTATACCTTGCCTGTCTTGACTTTTTGATTACCTCTCATCCACTAGCTCACTGTTCTGTTCTTTCCTTTATCCAGGTTGCGTTTTTTTTCTCCTATAAATTGGTGAATTTGGAGGGGGAGAAGAAATCTCTTCTTTTGCAAGTCACAGAAGTGGCTCTTTTTTTGTTGCCTGAGCTGCTCTGCCTGTTCTTTTCTCTGTCCGTTTTAGACAGTTACTTTTAACGAGCGACACTCTGCAGAGTTATTTGAGTAGGTCTGTTCCCTGGTTCTGTAGGGTGGCACAGATCACAGGCTTTGCTTCTGAGCAGGACACCCAGTTTTAGTTGTCAGTTTTGCCTTTTTCTCCTGTTAAGTCAATGGTGGGCTCAACAGTGCAGGGTAACCTTTATTTTTCTCTGTACTTCATTCCTTTATCACCACTGACAGTGCACAAAAAAAGATGAAAAGAGGAGCTTCTCTGAATCCTCAGCCAGATAAGCAGAATCCCCAAAATAGAAAAAATGGTGTCAAACCGACAGACTCAGCACTTTCTCCATTCTATTCTGTTCTTTTTTCTTTCAATTCCATTTTCTCCTATTCTATTTTTTCTGAAAATTAGAAATATTCTAAATATTCCTGTTTCCTCTCTCCCATCTGAAATTAAAAGTGTGTTTGAATATTGACAGTCTTTATCAAAGTATCAAATTATTTGCCAGTTAAAGGGAAAAGGTGGGCATAACCAAACTAGCTGCTCCCCGGGCAAAATTTGGTTCTTGAAGTGACTGTGGATGCTAAGTAGGGATTACAGCAAACGAACAGATTTCCAGGGGTCAGAGTACAGTCCAGTTCCAGGGTCCAGTACACAGAGCAGCCTGTGTAAATGCTGTGTGCTGGGCCTGAGAAGCAGTGAACTGATGCTGTGTCAGGTTTCCTATCGCTGGATGTATGTCACTGGAGTGTGCCCTTTCTTTTGTGCGTGTGTCTCTGGCTTTGATGAATGCCAGGGCAGGGAAACATGAGCTTTTACCTTTGTAATGGTTGGGTGAATACTAGTAAATTTGCCTAGTGATGCTGATACAGTTTTTCTTCAAAGTCAACTGAGAGGAAAGTGTAGTCCAAATGAGGTCAGCAGCTACTCTCTGTGTGTGATAAAATAAAATGCAGAGAAAGAAGAATGGGCTCAATTGATGCTAACACTCACAATCTGGTGCAATGTAAACAAATAACAAGCCCAGACTAGAATTCTGCTTAGAAACTGAGACTTTTCAGGCACGTCTTAATGAGCTCAACTTCACAGGCAAAACAAGAAACTCTCACAACCTCCATTCTTCATCTGCCTTAACTTGCTAAATTGCATTGACATAGAAGGAACGTGCGTTCAGCACGTCTCCTTAGACATAAATTATCCCATCACCCTTTTTGCAAAAGCACTGTGCCTTATTATTTTTCTTTACAATGTGGTAGATTGGTAATCATGGAGTAGGATCTGAAACTATTATGCCACTCTTAAAATGAAAGGATTTTACAAAATAGTTAATACTGAGATTTTAATTGTCTCTTATTTATCAAACACATAAAGTTTGGGTTTCCAAGCTTCACACCACAGTAACGAGGCATATATTCAGCTTACCTACTTTCACACACTTCGCCAAAGTACCTGCATTAAGGACGCAATTGCTTATGCTTTCCTTCTAGTCAACAGAGGAAGATAGGCCCCTTCAGAATTAGGTAACTGAGATGTGAAAGACACTTTGAAGGTAGTGATAGTGCTAAATTAGTCACCTTAACTTAATGATTAAGCTTTAGTGAGCTAAATCGGTGCTTAGCTCTTTGTTTCATGTGAAAAGAAAGATCACTGCAAACGATTTTAACTCCGAAGGGAGTTTTTAAAAGAATTACTTTTAAAGTTGCAGGAAAATCCTCGAAGGAGGTGGTACGCTAGGCATAGTTTGCTAACACTTTTAACAAAATGTTCTCAGTCTCTGATAAATCCTCAAAATTTATAGGGAGGGTTGAGAGGTACTATAATCTTCTCTTTAAAAACAAATTTGTTTTATACCCCTGGAGCAGCAGGCTGCAACAGCTATTTGTAATAACGTGCATGACAGTAGCCATTGGATAGAGGCTCTTACAGTCACGTAGGCTATATGTACTAATACAGTTTAAACAATCAGAGAACTTCAAGTTTAGGATTATGGAAGGATTCAACAGGTAGATAAAATGTAGTTGCTTAGTGGCTTTGGGAAGCCCGATGACAAGGGAGTTTCTTGTTTGGGGGGGGTGATGGGGGAAGGATTGCATGAATAAATCAGTAGTCGTGAGTTATCAGTGGCCCAATTAGTGCAAGGGTGTTGTGTTTTGCAGGAGACCAGAGAAGATACATTTTCATGAGGAATTTGAAGGACACAGATGCTATTTAAAGGCTTTGGTTGCACTTCCCTTGTCTGCCTAAGGGACAGCCAGGGAGAGGGAGCTCCAGAGAGAAATGGCACAGCACGTCGTTAGGCAGAAGGAAAACGTGGCTCATGCTGTGGTCAGGTAGTAGGTTTGGTAGGCAAGGGTAAATAAGATGAGATTGATGGGCAAGGGGCAGTGTCCTCACTGACAGTCAAGTAATGACTTGGACATTGGGAGGTTTGAGTCAAAAAAGCTCTGGAACAAGCCCTCCTTATCTGTATTCTGGTGGGACTGTAGGATGACCTCTGGCGTGATGATGATGGATGGGACTGATCCTGCTGAAGGTACCCATATAAAGTGTAAGTGGATGGTCTGAGCTCATCATCTAGGTGTCGCCTTCTGGTCACTACCAAGCGAGCAAGAGAGAAAGCCTTTCCAGAGGACATTTCTTGTCCACCCTCACATGGATGTTAAAGGTGATTGTGATAAATTGCCTTGTGACAGGTCTCTGTCCATCTCCACAGAGTGACTTAAAATGGGTACCAAACTTGTATGTAGTTGGGTGAAAAGTACTCTGCTCAAAAGATGGAGTAAAATTAGTGAACTTACACAGAGTTATGCAGGCTGGGAACATGCTTGTGTGATTTAAACACTATAATCTCACCAAAACTGTGTACTTTGAAATATCTTTAGGGGAAACAAGTGTGACAGTATTCCACATTTAAAAAAAAAAATTGGGGGTAAGGGGAAAAAAAACAGAAACTTGAAGATAAAGGAGAAGGTGAAAGCATCACATAGTCACTTGAATTAGAGATTTTATCTATTGTCCTTCAAATCAGATAGAGGGAAGAGAGACAGATCTGTATGTAATAGAGGAACTTTCTAGAATTGTACAGTTGCCTATGGTTCCTACAGAAAATAGAAGAAAACTATTGTAATGACAGCTGTAATGATGTATCTGCAGAAAGCTAATGCAGCAGAGTCTTCTGATTTCAGAAGTAACCCGATTTGCCCAGCATGGCTTAGAAATAAAAGGAAGTCCTTCAGGTTTGTGTAATCCTTGGTAACTGAAGATGGCTGCTCTTTAGTGCTTTATCTTCTCTCCTACTAGGACAATAGAGTCTGACCTGCAACTTTTCCTATTTCTGCTTGGGAGCACCAAATTGCTATCGCATTTGTTGGCCTGCTGAGAAACAGTAATAGAAATCTTGAGGGAACCTTTCACTTCTAAGAGATACAGGATTCATTTTTAATGTCCAATTCAAGCATTCTTTTTGCCCATATTCCCACACTTAATAGCAGGCACCAGATCTCTACTTTTTAACAGAAAATCTTATTATTGGAATGCCTAAACTGATTATTTTAATCAGACAAGTTCTGTAACTTCAGAAGATGAACTTTCTTTGGTTTTTTTTTTGTTGTGTATGAGGGAAAACCCAGGTGCTGTGACTTCAGGTAGTTAGCTCAGTAATGGACTTCAGGTACCAAGGTTCAGCATTTGTACATTCTTCAAGTACTGGCAGTAATTCTGAAGAGCCCACAAATTTATGCTTTGTAACTTTTATGTTTTTATTATTTTTTTCAGAAGCTGGTGGAGTAAACATACTGCCTTTGCTGTTCTTGTGTGGGTTCTTTTCTTGGGTTTGGTTTGTTTGGGCTTTTTTTCTCTTCTTTTTTTCCCCCAGATCAGCCACACATCTTAAATTCTTTGCCAATTGCTCTCTGGCCAGGAGGAGCCAAGAAGGCTGTAAGCCTCCAACAAACTGAATGAGTACATTTTTCCTTTAATAAAGAGCTCCTTCTGCTGGTGGGAATAAAACCACATACACTAAACCCAGCAAAGAACATACAGTCTAGGTTGTGTGGTAGGTACAGGCTGATTTCTGAGATATTTCTGATTAGGAAATGCGTTACATTTAACTTTTCTATTAGCAGAAGGGTAGGCACATGTGCTAGGGCTGTTATCCTGTGGCTCTTCACTAACATTGTCCCTCTGTCATGCACAAGTAATGTAAGAGAAATTAAGTTCTTGTTACCTGTCAGTCTGATGGATGTAATGGATAATAACATGCAGACTTATATGTGTTAAAGATGTAAATGTTGTAGTTTTGTTGTCAATAAAATGTGTTTTCTGTATATCATGAAATAATGCAGTGAAGACAAGCTTGCTGAAAGAAGTGGGTTTCTCATGCACTAAAATGAAAAATAAATTCTGGCGTACCAGCCTTGGGTAGCAAGCTGTGAGGGAGTTCTGGTTTTCGAGACATTTTCCTTCTGTTACTGAAGTTGTTGGGACTGCTGTGCTACCATGGTTTGATATTGTCACGCAGCATTCCGCAAATTTTGCTAATGGGACAGGCAGTAAAGATGAATACTACAACAAAACTGATATTCTTCTTTGATGACTGAAAATTTTTAATTTTAGCCAAGTTTATTTTCACTAAACTAAGCTCTTTCCATTGTTTCTACTCTCTGAGGTGCCAACTTAATAATAGGACACTGCTGTGTCCTGAGGCTGATGTTACCTGTGATGGGGGGCTTTATCAAGATGTGGGAAAATCCAAGTGGCCTATACCCTCTTCTTAGATCCCAGGATAGAAGAACCTAGAGTCTAATCACTTTGGGCGTACAGTCTGTCAAATAATTAAGTTAGGAATATAACTAATATAATAAATAAGCTGTGAATAAACAATGTGCATCATCTCCAGGGTTGCCATCAGTGTCTTTGTCTAGCTTTTGTATACATGTTTGTAGGAAATCCTCAAAGAGTAGTGAGATTCACCTCTGATGCATAAGTTGTGTGGTCCAAAGTACTCTTTGACTTGAATACAAAATAATTTTTCTTTGTTTTCTCGGAAGTTCTCCAGAACCTCTGTTTTCAGACAGTGTAGCAGTACTAAGGAGCAGCTCCTTCCTTTGCTCTTTACAGCTGATTCTGATGTGGGCCAAAAAAGAGATCTCATTTTCTTTGAATACTGCTGCTGTGTGCAGCGTAGCATCTTGGTCAGATGTTTACTTTGGATGGTTAATTCTTCACGTCCTGTTTCTTTAGAACTCGCAGTTCCTCCTTCCTGCAGCACTGTCCTCCTAGCTTATGAGAGAGCGTGGACACTTTTCTGGGGAAGAGAGGAACGAAGGGGTGGTGCTTATGGGAGTAGTTGTGGTCCTTTGAGAGCACTGTTTTCTTCAGTCACGCTTACCTTCTTCCTCTTGGGAAGGAAGGACTTGGTACTATTTAGCTGAAGAGCCCAAGGCAATCTGGCCAATGTAGCTTTTTATATCCACTTGGAATTGTCAGTTCTGTGGAGGACTGTTTGTACTGTTCTGCATTGTTCTGCTACAAAGCAGTGCTCAGGGATGTTTATGAAATATTAATATAAAAAAGTAATGCTACCAAAGTGTCAGATGTACTTGCTTAGTCACTTTTGGATGTATCAACTCTAGACATCAGTTAGCGATTCCTGCCCACTTCTATGTAAGATGTTCTTTGAGATAATTTTTATACAGGTTGAGCTCGTAGTACTCCTACATAACTTAAAAATACATAGTTCTTGCAAAAGTGCTTTGAAACCAAATATAGGGAGTAGGCCTGATTTGCTTCTCAAAACTTCTAAGTTCTCAGTAGGCTAATGCACAGGGCATGTTAAGAATCCCTGATGTTTCTCAATGGGAAAACTATTGTTTTTTATACAGAATTGCTAAATGAAACTTTTTATCACAAAAAATCTTCTCCCAATTGTTTGAGCTTTTTCTTTTTCCTAAAGAAAACTGCATTCCAAACCACCTTTGGGCACAATGCAAGTGCCCACATGCTGGCGTCTAGCGTCTTTGAGTCACTGTAGTATACCCTGCCCGGCCTCCAGCTGCCACTCCGGAAGGACGTGGGTCTCCCATAGCCGCTGCGTTGTATCTGCTGCTCCGTGACAATGTCTTGGAGAAACTGGCCTTGGGCTGTCACTGAGGGTTCAGCTCAGAGCCGGAAGAGCTCACTGAGCTTTCTTCTGGTGGCTCCTTCCAGCTACTCTTGAACATCCGCAGCTGTAGCTATGCCGTGCTGTGTGTTCTGCAGTAACGTGATCTAGATACTCAAAATAGGGACCTACATTTAATAGGTATCTTTGACCTTGATTTCTCTGCGCTTTGTTTTCTCATCTGTAAGTTTGGATAATACCAGCTGTTCATCTTTCAGGAATATTGTGAGGATAAATTATTAGTGAAGCACTTAAGTACTTAAGGGATGAGTAATGTTGTAAAGTCTACAAGGAAATTAAACATTCTGTCTTTCTAGCAGGATCTGAATATTGTTTACTAAATGAGGTACAGGGTCATACACAAAATGCTGAATAGAGAGCTGTGCATCCAAATGAGGCAGAGCTCCTATCTCGGAAAAAAAGAAGTGTGAATCAAGACTTCTGTGCTGAGTATGTAAGTGTATATAAGCACATGAAAAAGAACAAAGGTAGGACAGTCTACCATAGTTCTGATATCTGCAACTTTTTGGCTGCTGACTTACAGCTTTAATACTACTTTTATGAGGTGCTATATTTTGTGATATTGTCTGTTGTATTATATAGACACACATACACATGTGCTCTTATAACCAGCTTTGTTAATGGTGGAGTCCTTAACCAGAACATACAATGCAGCCAAATCAGGGATTCAGGTTAAGTGTTAAAAAGAAAAAAAAAAGTTAGGATGTTGGCTTAGGGGAATACTTTTTGTTGTTGTTTTTTTTAGCATCTGCCTTTGAACAGGGCATAAAAATTTTCTAAAAGGTTCACCACTCAATTAAACTTTTCTATTAAATGCTGGATGCAGAAGCCATATATTTAACAAGTTTTCCACTCTGTTGCTTTACTGTATAAATAATACGTCTTCTGGAAATTTCTAATACATGTCAGGTATTCATGATGAAAAAGCACATTTGTACTGCTGGTTCAGAGATAATTACTTGCCATTAGGTTCATAAGAACATAAATTTTATTCATTTCTATCATCTAACTTGTCAACTTCTTACATTTCGTCTACACTCTGCCCCTCACTGACAAGCAGCAAATAATTTAGTCTTCCACCAAAATGATAATGACTGGCAAAAGAAAATTTCATTGAAAGAGACAGCACAACATCAGTTGCACTGAAAGAACTTCCTTATTTTTAATTTTTTCCAATGATAATTCAAGTGCTGTCACTGAAAAGAATTTACTTAAGTGACTTCTATTAAGCTGCTCTTACTTAGATGCTTCTTTGTTATTCAAGGGGTACGCAATACGTACTGGTTATTTTGTTCAAAGTATATTTTTACAGACAGTCTTTTAGTCAGTTGTATTATAACTTGTTTGAGAAAATAATAGACTTTACCACTGTAACAAAGTTTCTTCTCACGGTTTTGTCACTTATGTGACACAAAAAATACATACAAATCCAATGGGGGATGCAAATGTCTAGCTTCTCATTAGACAAAGGTCATAGAATCATAGGGTTGGAAGGGACCTCTGGAGATCACCTAGTCCAACCCCCCTGTCAGAGCAGGGTCACCTTAGAGCAGGTTGCACAGGAACGCGTCCAGGCGGGTTTTGAATGTCTCCAGAGATGGAGACTCCACCACCTCTCTGGGCAGCCTGTTCCAGTGCTCTGCCACCCTCAAAGTAAAGAAGTTCCTCCTCGTGTTTAGGTGGAACTTCCTATATTCCAGTTTGTACCCGTTACTTCTTGTCCTGTTGCCTGGCCCCACTGAAAAGAGCCTGGCCCCATCCCCCTGACACCCACCCTTTAAGTATTTGTAAGCATTAATAATGTCACCCCTCAGCCGTCTCTTTTCCAGACTAAACAGACCCAGTTCCCTCAGTCTTTCCTCATAAGAGAGGTGTTCCAGTCATCTATTTTCATGTCAATTTGGTTTTGAGATGCTGTCTGGCAGTAACACTGATGATTGTTTCAGTGATGTGTTGTCTGTAGCTTAATCAAGGACTCCCACGAAAATCTATTGCCTCATTTATAGAAGGATCTGTGGCATGCTGATACACAGATGAGTAGAAAAGATCTTGAGATGTTGGGGAAAGCTGTTAATTTGGTTATTATTTGGGAAAGACCTTACTGTTCCCTGATATCTACCCACCTCTGTCCATCCAAAGAAATTACCCATTTCTTCCTAGAGTAATTAAAAGGACTTTTTTTTCCCCTCAGCGTTTGTGTTCTTTATGTGGCGCTCATCCTTACCTCAGCGATTGACTACATAAAAACCTTAGAGAATCATAGCTACGCTGGGAGAAAATACGCACTGACAAAATTTGTATTCCTAATCATGATTTGGGATAGTTATAGTATTAGAAAAACACACTTCAAATATTAAAAAGAGTAATCCAGAACAATGTTTAATATATGTAATTTGAAATCAGAAAAGGGAAAGTAATACTTGGTCGTGTCTGTCATGTTTGTGTATTAATCTGCCACTGAAAACAACCAGATGCAATACAGAGGGAAAAAGAACTAGTAGTAGAGAAGCAATTTTCCAGTGAATTAGTCTCTGGTAAAGGTCGTTTAACAGGGGGGCCATGCCTTTCCATCAAAGAAAAAAAAAAAGTTTAAAAAAAAAAAAGTAACATCACCTTTTCCGCCATTTGGTGGTAAAATTTTAGAAGAGTATGGTGCAGTTACTCCCACAATGGCTTCCAGCATATGAGTGCTGACGAGATTTAGAAAATGAAGAATGTCCTCTCAATGTGTATGTTAGATATTGGTATTGTGGACTTGCCTTTACGCTACCAGGAAAATATGCACATCTTCATGTTGAGATGAAATGGTTTGTGAAATGTTCATGCTATGCATCGAGTACTCGAGAATACCTTAGTAAACATACAGTTGGAGGCTATTAATGTATATTATTGACTTCAATTAGAGTTTACTGTGTAGCTTGTAAATGGGAAAGCGTGGAGTTGCATGTGTAATGCCAAATTAATGTAAATGCTTGGAGGAACAAAATGACCTCTGATTCCCTAAAATATTTTACTTTGCAGGTCAATGTATCTGCAAAGATTTTGTTAATACAGTATTAATACAGATACAAACTCACAAAGGTGGACAAAGTAAGTAGACAGCCTGCATCCTGGGGACAGATACTTCTGTACTCTTCTGCCTCTTTCACGTTTCAAATTACCCCACTGCTTGTGTAGATATTCTTGATAGTATTTTGAATATTTTGTTCTACAGCAATGCTATGTAGAAGCTTCAGTATAAGCCTGAACAAATTTCTTTCCTTTTTTTTTTTTTTTTTTTTTTTTTTTTTTTTTTTTTTTTTTTTTTTTTTTTTTTTTTTTTTTTTGTGAATTGTTTTGGAAATCTTAGTCTCCAAGAAATCTGGATCAGTGAACACCAGGCTCTGAGAAACAGAAAGCTGGTTTAGGCTGTTTGTGGAGAATGCACACAAATGTAGCCAAAATATGATCTAATGCATTTGCTTACAGTTTTGTTGTTAACTGTCAGCTTTCGTAGTAGGATGATGTATTTCATTCAAGCATTTTTTTTCATTCCTTTTTTCTGGGTGTAAAATTGAAAATCTTCCTTTGAAGAAAGCTTCTGGGAAGAAGGATTTCAAAAGAATGAAAATATTCAGTTAAAAAAAATAATTA
>VYZM01020721.1:12236-47419 GCA_013398915.1 Dromas ardeola | reverse complement strand
TTTTACAGTTACATTATCATTAGCCATCAGAAACTCACAGATAGTTCTTCTGAGCCAAAAAGGGCTTTATAGATAATTGTTAAGTAATCAGATACCCTGCAGGCAGCAGTGATAAAAATTATTTTTTTCCACTTTACATGCTTATAAAAATGTGCAGTGTCAAACTCACTCACAGTCAGGGAAAGGCTTTCTTAAGTGTTCTTTAGCTTTACTACCACAGTAGTTTCCATCCTTTTGTTTCAAGATGGTTTTTGAACTAACTCTTTCAGGATATTTTCAAAAATTTTCTTGACCCCTAACTGGATGTCTCTGAACCACGAAAAAGGTTTTCAATGAAAAAAGTTGTCATACCTGAGAAGTATGATTGTATTGGAGGGATGAAAGCAGAAAGAAAAAGAATGAGACCAAATGGAATTTAGATACTGAACATTATTGTACAATACCCTTTAGTCAAACACAGCTATTTCGGATTAATGATGTTCTTAAAATTTCCTGTAAAACACCGTCAGTATCTGTTTAACATTGCTGACCTGTAAAACAGCTATTTCACAAAATCCATTTGCTTCTGACAACTTCATTCCTCTCTGTCCTGTTTTTCTTCTTTTTAAGAAGAGAAGAGAGAACGAATAGATGATGGGAGGGAAAATATGAAGACAGTAGAGGCAAAAGGCAGAAATAAAAGAATGGAGATATAATGAGGAAGGAAGCAGATGGAAGAGGAAAATTGCTAGTTTTTTACAAAATGTTGGATGCAGTCATTATATGCTTCTTTGGGTAAAAAATGTGAGAGCAATACAGAAAGAGATTTTCTTGGGTAACTTTTAATGATGAGAATGATGTTTTGGGAATGGTTTCTGAAGTTTAATTACCTACTCTTTCAGAAAGTGATATGGTCAACATTAATATCAACAATATTTTGTAAACTAGTATGAAAAAGCTGCTTCCACTTAATGCCAATTGTAAGAAAAAGAAAAGGATATCAGGCAAACATAGCAGTCAACAGTGTAAACACAAGCAGACAACCTCTATGGTTTTCAAGGATAAATTTTATGTGAACTGTAACCCTGTATCTCACTTTTTCCAGATAGAAATTCAAACTTTATGGTTTATTGGTAAAGAAAGTAGTTCTTTATTAAGGCACCAAAAAACAAGATGACAGCAAATAGAGGCTGACAGCTGATTCAAATGTAAAATTAAAAAAAACAAAATTTGCTCTTCAGTCACTTTTTTTTTTTGTGTTGATTGGACGTCCTTTCAGATAGCGGTCATAGAGTGGATATAGAAAAAAATGAATAGATTCTATACTGGCATTGAAGGCTGGCTCGCAAAAAGGGAAATATGCTGGATACACAGAAAAAAAATGTTTTAAACATTGCTTCACCAACAATTTAATACATGAAACAGTAGTTTGGAGGTAAGATACATACGTGGCATGCAAACATACAGTTTACACTAGAGCAAAGAAGAGCATGTGCTGCTGGAGACTTGAGATCTCATTTTCACTGCACTGGTTCTTTGGTTATTGAATCTATTTAACCTTTCCTACACAGTATTTTTTCTTTAATTTACTGCTTACATATGATATACATGTGATATACATATGATACACATATGATACATATATAAGATATTTTTGGAAAGATTTTTTACAGTCCTTGACTATGTCTTGCAGTACCACAAAGTGATGTATCCATACGGGGATACTGCCAGAACACAGTTGGTATGCAGAATTTGTTCTTTTTCTTTCATTCTTTTAGTATCACCTCTAGTGATGACACTGACTTCCTTCAGTGGAAATGATTTTCAACCAAAATGAAAGAGATTTTTTAGGAAATGGAGTGTCAAGCTGTGCTTTAAAAAACATAAGCCAAATTTGCTGCTGGGTCAGCTTCAGGTTTTGTATATGATGAAGGAATCTGGGGCTGAAATTGAAGTGATTGCAAATATGTTTTAGAGGCAGAAGTAGAAGTAAAAGAGAAAGGACATAAAATGGCAAAAGATAGAATCAGAGAGTTAGTAGTGACAAAAAAAACACTGAAAATAAACATAGAGAAACAGAGAAAAATATATAACACCAGGTACTTAACTTCAAACTCCGGCAGGCAATTCCATTGTAACATGATTTTATTTTCTTTTTCCACTTCTAATGTCTGAGCTTATGATGTCAGAAAGGGTTCAAATTTTAATAAAATTTCCTCCCCAGTCAGAAACTAGCTTTTAAATTCATGTTTTCTGTATGCAAAAAACCTCCTACAAAGTTGAAACTGAAATGTCTTGCTGCTAGAAACTGAATATATTCTCTTCCATATATACTTACGCCTCAGTCCTCTTACTTTCCATGTTTTCTTTCTTTCACTTGCTTAGATATTGGATAGTAAGAAAATATACTGTTTATTAATATAAAGTCAGAAAGAGGGGCTAGAATACCCATTCTGTCTGCAAGGTATCAGAAAATATTCAGTGGCTTGCTCCAATCCCTTTTTACTCCTTTTGTCTATAAACTTGTAATACTCCAACAACCCAATATCTGTCATGAAGAAGGAAAAGATGAACACAGCGCTCTGGGGTGAAGCTTTGTATTGGGTAGTGATGGAAAACTGAGGGAAGATCATGAAGCATAGACCTTTTCCTTTTAAAAACAAGCCAGGGAAAGTGAATCAAGAGCTCTCAAGGATTCAATTCTCTCACCTGAGTGAACAGACAGCTGCTGCCACACCATGCTGAACTGGCAAGTGCTTCTTTAATTACTCAGCCCTTCCAGAAGGCAACACTTCAGTGGTGATGAAGAGGCACAATTTCCAGAGTTCCAGTGGGAATTGTTTTCAGCTCCTCAGAAGATTTATAGGAAGTGTTCTACCAACATTAGACTATACATAAGGAACATTTTCCTGTCTGAATGCATGTTGAACCATTAAGAACTCAGCTTTCTCACTTTCATCTCACTGTTGCTACAAATATCTCCTCTGAGAAGTCTATGGAGTACATAGAATAATGTATGCTGCCAGTCCTCTTGCAGATTTCTGTATGACAAACTTTAATCCTACAAACAGTAGGTTGATTTCGCTTGACTACCTTGCATAGAAGATGTCTGAAGGCTTTAAGCTGGTTGAAGGTCACAGGATGGGGGAAAAGAAGATCTCCATTGTTTAAATAAGCAATCTGAAAGGATGTTTTAATGCAGATTTGGACAGTTTTGTGTGCAGACATAAGTCAGTCTTTGATACAATTAAGCAAACCTCTAAATGTAGACCTTTAACGGAAGCATGAGAAAACATCATCTCTTCCCCTTACTCTCAGCAGATATCAACAATAAAATCTCAGTTTCCAGCTTTGTCTGCCCTGACGAAGTTTGAGAATTTGTTTCAAATATTTCCAATGCTCCGCCCCTCGGTATTTAGGTATCAGTACATACAGAGGTTTTTTCATCTGATGGCTGTAAAGCTTTTTATAAATACTAGCAAAAAGGAAAAAACAAATTTTTGGAGGAAGGAGAACAACTGATTTTCCTCATTTTTTTTGGATTGCTGTGAAAGAACAAGTGCTGGAATAAGTGCCTATCCTAAAAGATTTCTTATCCACAATACTGTGCCTTAATATATGCCAATTTGGTATCTGAGCCCACTGTTAATTTTATCTCTCCGAGTCATTGAAAAAAAAAGCAAGTCTTCCTTTGTAGAAATGGGTATCTTTAAATTCTTCCTGTAAGATGAATTTCCTAAAACTTAGTTTTCCTAAAGAGGAAAACAATTGGGAAGACATCTACATTTCCTAAAATTCAGTGAACAGGGTTTTTTTTTATTTTTATCTTATTTCATTACAGGGAGAAGCATGGTCTAGTCAAATTGGAAAGTAATTTTCATAATATATTCTTTTTTCTTTTTCTTATTTTTATAATTGATTTCTATTAATCAATTATATAAGTGAAATATAAACATATCAATTCATCTTTCAAGTATCTTTTTTCTAAAAAATTCAGCAACGATTTTCATTCTTTTGTTTCCTTCATTATTATATTCTAATAGTAAATCCTACTTTTCAATTGGCCTAGTGGTGAGGTCATGAACTGTTAGTTACTTCTGACTGTTTTTAACATTTGAAATGGAAGGAAGCCACTGTCCAAAGGCTCCTGTGAGTTGTATATTAATTTCCCATATGAAAAATTTCCTATAACATTGTGTATAATTTAGTGTTGGCTCTATAGTAAGAGAAATGCATGAATATTAACTCATTCCTCAACTTGTGAAACAAAGTGAACCATGTAGAAACTGAATTACATAAATTGAATTCTGTTGCCTCTCTTTATTTAGAAGAAATTGCCTACTAAGACTGAGTGAAACATTTTGGTGAGTCTTGCATCACTCTGTATGAGGATTTAACTATTGCTGAAATAAACAGCCTCATCACTTTTGAATAGTGGGGATAAAGGTGGTTATGAAAGGAAAAGACACATGTAGGCTGAGTTCGCAGAAGGAAGAATAAAAATATTTTACCATTGTCTATAAAATAAATTACTTAACCAAGAAAAGAGAGGCTGATTAGTAGCCTAATTCACTCTACATGGCTTTTACTTTTTAGGCTAATTAGTGTTTTTGTTTCACAGTTTTTCTTCATTTTGTTTTGTTCTTTCAGTTGTGTGGATATTGCTTAGTAGATACAAATGTGTTTATAGTGAAATGATACTTATCCTCATCTTTTCCTCTGTTGTCTTACATGGAGAGATTGCTCAAATCTTTTCATGCTCTGCCTGAAGACTATGTATCCCACTTATATGCTCCAAAAATGAATCCCACTCAATATCTTCATTCATTTTCATTGCTCTCCTTAATTCATTCTGGCTGTGGTCTTGACATGTTATATTACATTTTTATGCTATATCAACACCAGTAAATCAATGGTTCTTTTTTATTCTGAAGATTTCCTCTTCTCTATCACAAGAAAGATAAGCTATTGTAACTATCACCGAAATACCTTAGAATAACATCAATTTCTAGCAAATGAACAAAATATGTTACTATGTTGTTTTTGCCTTTAAGGTACTGTTTAAATTTGGAATACCAATTAGTGCAGTCCATTTTACAATACACTACGGTAAATAACTGCTCATTTTTTTTCCCGTTTTTATTTTTTTATATATAAGAACATACTTTTATCATCTTCCACCAAATTTAAACTGGAAAAGAGTGTGCAAGAGTAATTATGTAGTACTCAGCTGTCAACAAACCCACTAACTAGTTCTTAATATTCTTCTGTACATATAAACAGTGCACATACTTCTACTGATGAATTTCTATTATCATCATTAGGAAGTGAAAAGTAATCAATACAAAAGCAAACACTTTTGATTCAGTGAGTTGTAAATACCACAGATTTTCTAAACAATAAAAACCACAAAAAACCCAACCCAACAACATCTTTTAATGCTTCAAATGAAAATTGCTAATGATTTTAGAGTGTGGAGAAATTTTAATAGAAACAGAATCCATTCAAAAAATTATGTAATATTTATTCTATCCTCTTGTTGAAATAGTGTTGCAGATCAAGTTTTGCTGAAAAAAAACATTCCTGAGTTGAGTATAAGGTGATATGTAAATGCATCTGTTTTATTATTTGTAGAATATAAGAAATGGTTTGGATTTTTAGTTATGTTGCTTCCACAATATATTTGCACCATCTTGTTAGTTTGTGGTCCTCAGATTCATCTTATATTCTCTTGCAAAAAGGTGCCTGAATATCAAAAAAATAACAATGTACATGGGAAAGTGAACACAATTAAAAGAGATAATTATTTGACTGTAGTTGGATGTTTAGATATTGAAACTGCAGTTTGCAGTGAGGATAGGAACCAAACCCAAGAATATGTTGGGATTGAGTTTTATACAGTGGAAGTCACACTTGATCCTGATACATCTACGCATGACCTGGGTAGACACAGTCTAGCTGTAGTTCTGATGCCACGTAACATGTCAGCATGATACTGAGCTCAATACTCCACTAGCAGAGCTATACAGCTAAATACAGTTGTCTGTTTTTTTACAGTGCAGGCAAAGGGGCACAGAAGAACCTGCAGCAAGGTGTAAAGACCTAGCCTAAATCTACAGTCCCTAATGAACAGATTGTAAGTAACTTAGTGAAACAGAAAAAAGAAAGTTTGAAATGTCTAAATGCTTAGGAAAATAGCTACTTGATAGCTCAGTTGATGACTCACTGTCCACCTCTATCAAAAAGTCAAACAATCCGTAATAGCTGATGACTTCAGTGACGGGAAGAAGATGTAAGTCTCAATAAATGTAATGTGGTCTGAAACCTAACTACTGCCACAGCCTAGAGGTACTTTCTGGTTAAACCAACTAATAATAGATTTGCTGAGATTGAAGAAATTCTACAAAATCACCTACCCTTAAAGTCTTGTTTGATTGCAGAATGTTCCTATAGACAAAAAAAACCACAACAACAACAACAAAACAAACAAACAAAAAAATCCAAACCTCTTAAATGTTATATATTATGAAACGAACAGATGAAGTATTATCAAAGCGAAGAATTTGATACATCAAGTGATTGTTTGTTATGTAACACATAAAATGAACTAACACAAAAGTAGTTAGTGGCGTAGGCTGATTCTTAGACTGCTTTGAGTTGGGCACATACACTGTACATTGTCTTTTCTGTGGATGCTGCAACTAAAATTGCCAAAGAATCACAATGGCATGATGAAATCTTTTCAGTTAATTTCAAGTTCAAGAAGAAGCAACAAGGTGTGGAACACTTAAAATGAGGTTTTTTACTACAATGAAAAGCCTTCATAATTTCCTTCATTGGTTACTCAAGGACAAGTGCTGGATGAAGGGAAACAGGTGTACCAGAAAAGATTTTAGCATGATAATTACCATGATAAAAAAGAAAATAATGCAAAACTTCTGACACAGTTTGCATATAAAGCCTTAGAGTAAATTAATAATAGTAGAATCTCTCCATATATTGTTTAACTTCAAAGAAGAAAAAATTAATTTATTATTTGAGTTTTTCTTCAGAGGCCAAAATGATTTCAAAAGGAATTTAATGCAGGGCCTTTTGCTTTTAGCAATTACATAGCAACATTATCACTTAAAAGGTTAAAACTGCAGAAAAGCTCAGCGAAGTACTGATTTCCCAGGGCTTATTATCACAAACACAATACATAATGCAAAGACAGAGCCAAAAAACCCCACTGTGTATCACATGTGATTCACAATTATTAATAACTTGGTATTACAACTGGAGCTGTATCTCTTGCCTAAATGTAGAAAATATTTGCCTAATTAACATCTTTCCATAAGCTTAAGATAAGTCTGGCCTTAGCTGAAGGCCAGCTGTTTGCTAGAAGACATTATATAGGCAGTAAAGTGAATTCCTGATATTCACTTTCTACTGAATAATGTAGTCATGAGAGCTGGCAACAAAGAAAACCATAAGAAATTCCTAAAAGTCTTTTGTAGAGTATTCACAAGTTCCCAGTAGAACACTTACTTAGAACAAAAACGGAAATATTAGACTTATTTTTTGTTTTGTGTGTATGTTCACCAAAGGTAATGGATGATTGACTTACCTGTTTGCTTCCTATGTTGAATTAAGAAGACCTGTGGATGAGTGATGTTGCCTGTCTTTACTTAAAAAGGCTTTTGACATGGTGTCCTGCAGCATCCTTCTTGTAGGTAGACTGGCACATTATGGTCTAGATAGGTGGATGAGATGGATGAGAAACAAGTTGGATGGTCAGTCTCAAAGGACATTCTTCCTCTGTCTTAAGGCCAGTTACAGGTGGAGTTTCTTCAGGATATGCGTTGGGACCTATCCTGTTTAACATCTTTATCAATGAAGTAGAGGATGAGATGGAGTACACTCTCATTTGGTTTATGGATGACACCATACTGGGGCGAATCCAGGGCAGGGCTGCCTTTGAGAAGGACCTGGGTAGGGAACAGCCTGACAGGAACTTCTTGAAAATTCCCACACCTGTGATGAACTAGCCCCTGCAACAATATAGGCTGGAGTCTGAACTGGTGAGGGACAGTTGTGCTGAAAAAGACCAGGGGGGCTCTGGGCCGACAACAAGCTAAATGTGAGCTAACAGCGGGTCCTGGCAGCAAAAGATGGTCAACAGTGTCCTGGGCCATATGAACAGGGGCATAGCTGGTAGATCAAACACAATGATTTTTCTTCTTTATGTGACACTCATCGGACCACATATGAATTACTGTATCCAGTTCAGGTGTCCCCAGTACAGGAGAGACAATGACAAACCGGAGAAAGTTCAGTGGAGGGCCACCAAGCTGGTCAGAGGCTGAAGAACATTCCCTACAAGAAGACACTGGGGGAGATGGGCTTGTTCAGCCTGGATGAGAGACAGCTTCAGGGGGACCTAACAGCTGCCTGTGGGAAGGTCATCGAGAAGACAGAGCCAGGCACTTCACTGAGGAATGTGTCACGTGGATCAGAGACAGTGGACATGAATTGAGAAAAAGACATTCATTCTGGATACAACAATAATCTTTTTCCCTTTGAACACAGTAAAGCAGAGGAGAAGGTTTCCAGAGAGATTGTGCAGTCTCCATTGTCAGAAGCTTTCAAAACCCTGAATGACCTGGACTGATCTCAGACCTGTCCCTAATTTGGGCAGGAGGTTGGGCAAGATTACCTCTTCAGATTCTTTCCAACGTGAATTAGTCAATGATTATACATTAACAAAGACTATTGTGCTGGGTTGATCTTGGCCAGTGGCTAACCACCTGCACAGCTGCGAGTTCACTCTCCCCCCTCAGCAGGATGGAAGGAGAGAACAGGAAGAGCAAGAAAACAGGAAGGCATGAAAACTCATGGACTGAGATAAAGACAGATTAATAGGTGACGTTAAACTGTGCACGCAAGCAAAGCAAGGAAGGAATTAATTCACTGCTTCCCATCAGTAGGCAGGTGTTTCACTACTTCCTGGAAAGCAGGGCCTCAGCATGCCTAATGGTCACTTGGGAAAACAAACGCCATAACGACAAACGTACTCCCTTCCTCCTCCTTTCCTTGAGCTGTATTGCTGAGCATGATGTATATGGTATGGAATATTCTTTCGTTCAGTTTGGGTCAGCTGTTCTGGCTGTGTCTCTTCCCAACTTCTTGCACACCTCCAGCCTACTAGCTGAGGGGCAGAGTGGGAAAAATGATGGGCCTAGAGGCTATGCAATGAATGCCTAGCAACAGTCAAAACATCACTCTGTTACCAACACTGTTTTAGTCACAAGTCTAAAACACAGCACCATATAGGCTGCTGTGAAGAAAATTGTCATTATCCCAGCCAGACCCAGTACAAATATCTGCAAAAAATCACAGCAAAATGCTGAGGCACCCCATAATCTCAGTGTGTACCACAATTACAAACATCCCTGGGAACTGTGAGTTATTAGTGTCTTGTCCAGCATATCACTATGACTTCCACTGAATAAACTCTTATGCAATGTGTAGATGTCCTGGAAGTAACCATGAAAACTTTTCTTACATAAGAAAATCCTAAAGTCTGCATGGTATCTTCCACCTATAAAGTAAGCTTTTGAAGTGAATCATATGGAGTAAGAGCAGTAATTTTACAGCCTAAGAATAACTGCCTTTGCTTTCTAGATTTCTTACTTCAGCAAAATGTCAGTATGCCTAAATTGATAGAAACCTCTAAGTTCTACCTCAGAATCATTAATATCTCAATGGAAAGCAATTTACAACTATTGGCTTCAAATATTACCCTAAAGAAAGATGTAGTGGCATTGACTGTATAAGAGTGAATGATTTCCTTAGTGTCTTATCCATTATGTTGTCTGGCTAAAAAGAATCACCAGACGTGCAAATCAAGATTTCTCATGAAACCTGCCAATATAACCAACAAGTAAGTGTACTGAAGTAGAACTAATAAAGCAGGAAAATCTTGCACAGATCAAGTTGCTATAGGCAAATGTGTAATAAAAAACATAAAATCCTGGAGACTGAGTGAAATATATGTTACTGCAATGGGTAGACCGATTTCTTGCCCCAAAGTGTTTCAGTTTTGCAAAGAAAGCATGGCAATAGATTAAGGATTTGTATTATAGAGAAGGAGAGTGCTTATTGGTTATTCTTGTAAATGTGAAGCTCAATGATGTCAAGACCTCAAGAAGTAGATGAAGATCATTTAAGTTTTGTAAAACTAAAAGTCATAATTAGAAACGTACTTTTGACTGAAATAGATCGATGGCCATTTAATGCCTGAATAATAGCCTGTACAGAAAGATCTAATATACTTCCTTTATGGTTAACTGATATTATACCTTTAATTGTTTCACCTTATCTTTCTGAAATATTTTGAGATGTCTATTTTGTCTACTGTTATATCTTACAGAATCAAAACAGTAAAATAAAGTCAATAGCAGTTCACATACAAATAGGATGATAATGAACTGTGGGTTTTTCTTTGGTTGGTTGTTTTTTTATCCAATCTGTAATAAAAAATCCTATTATAATGTACAATCAGCTGCAGTGGACAGAAAGCAAATACTTCATAGCATGCATAAAAAACTATGTATTATAATTTGTTGAAGCAGCAAAGTTTACATTTGCAAAGGTATTTGAAACTGTTCTGTATGATTGTTTTAATGGTCACACATGACGCAATAGTTTCTCACTCTTTGTAAAATAAAAAAAAATAAAATCACATGTCAGATTTTTCATATGAGCCTTTTTCTAACATAGAGGAAAATCAGTTTAACTTTAAAGCAAGGACAGAACTTAGATACGGTCTATAAGTCTGAGATTCAGCTGGCTTTTGAAAATCAAGTGTCTCAGATACATCCTCTGAAGAACTGAGAAGGCAGTAGCATGATAATTGAGGGACTTAGAAGGTAACTTTCTCTTAATATCTTTTTGTTTAAAGTTTCTGTTGTTCGGGGTTTTTTGGTTTTGTTTTGTTTTGTTTTGTTTTTTGGTTTTTTTTTTTTTGTTTCTTTTATGTAGTATTTTTAAGGAAAATATACCTTGTTTATGACAGCTGTTTTTTCTGGTTTCTCTTTCCTGTGTACTCATCAATAAAATTGTCAATCTGCACAGCATAGTTTGCATGTTGTTAGATTCTTACTGATGAAGGGTTACTGCATTATGGACATGAACATACAGGTGCAATACTGTGCTCTTCTCTCATTTGGAACTCAGACCTAAAACTTCTTTCCATACTCTCCCTTATATTGAGACCATTGGATCTCACCATACAGAGTGCTAGCCTGACCTTCAATATAAACAAGAGGTTCTTGGTTCTGCAGTGAGTATTTCTGAGAATTCAGAGCTCTTCAGACTGCTTACTCTGCCTTTCTTCATAGTTAATAGAAAATGTAACCTGCTTTTAGAGAAAAACCCTTAGCAGACACTAAGTTGACCATCCAACCGCTGTGCTACTCTTTCTTACAGCATAAAAGAGAGGTATAGGTCATAATCTCCAATTCATTCTATCTTGCAATGAGAATTTGAAAGCTATTTATGTTTAATTTCACCTCATGGTAGCAATTACTATTTGAGAATCTGGCTTTCAACTTCCTGAATAAAATTCCACCAAATTATGGACACATCCAGCAGTTTGTACATGATAACAATACAAAACAAGTAGTGAAAAAGTGAGATAATACGATAGTTATATTGAAGGCTGGAAGCCTGATGCAGTTGTTCGTGCTGCTTTTTATCTAACTCAAATGGTTCAGTTAATCTCTGACCCTGCAAAGTGGTCCATCTGGCTGGAAGGCACTGTGCCCTTGCAGAGCCCTGCTGAAGTCAATGGGGTTCACATGCCGGGAGCAGCTTGCAGGGCAGGGCTAATTCTATAAATTAATAACTGGGTTCCATTACACAAGCATCTGTGTCAGGTTTCCCTTAAGTAGTCCAACCCAGCTCCATTATTGTTTTATAATTAAATGATCTTTTTCCAGCTGTAACAATTTGCACAAATCTCAGAGTAGCACTTTCTGCACAGATCTGCAGAACGCAACACTGAGAGCTTCTCCAAAATGCTTGACATATGCATAAAGCATATGGCACAGTTCTATAATTGTGTTATGTAGCAGGGACCTTGCAAATTTTCAAAGATCAAGAACTAGGGGAGGCAATAACTTAAACATTGCAAACCCTTTAATAGATAAGTGCCAGAAAACAAACAGTAACATTAATAGAAATTAATGACAATGTAATGTAAGAGGGAAGGTGAAGTAATCTTGGGCAACTAATTTTGAGACTACTATTTTTCCTGATTTAAAGAAATGCAATCTATAGCATTTTATTTGCATCTTGATTTCACAGCACGGTGTTTTATGTTATGTTTTCCAGCTGAAGAAAATTACAATCTATAGAAAATTCCTATATTTAAGTGTACTATTAAGAATGAACATTATTTGTGTTACTGAAAATACTTAACAGGCCCAAGAGAATTTGGAATAACATTTGTTCATATTTAGAAAGACTGCATGGGATGGGGTTCAGCTGCACTAGTGCTAGTAGATCCTTCTTGTGACCCGTGATTCTGACTGTGTAGCCACCCAACAGCCTCAGGTTGGATCAGCCTAGACGGATAGAGTCTAAATCTCTGGGCCTTCACCTCAAGTAACTCTTTTACCTCATATTCACCCGTTCATGAGATAACACACTTCAGTCTCTTCCCACTTTTTTTTTGTTCCCCCATCTTTGGAGGACAGTCACTTTATCAGTATAACTGCAACTGTTATTTTTTTGAATAAAACCCAAGTACCCTCTTTCATTGTAAGGAAGCTCTAGGACTGTGGTATCAGAGGAAAGGAACAGCTTCATCACCAAGTGCAGACAGGAGAGGCATAGCTTTGCACCTCATGACAGTAAAGCTATGGTACTCAGAAAACCAATTAACTGGCACCTCTGTCCCATGCTAAACACTGTAGAGCTTCTACATGTGCTCCATATGGGACATAAAGGCTTCCACACAGTTTGCTATCACTGACGATAAGGAGATGGAGAAGAAAACAGAGAAAACCGCCAAAGAATAGAGCGTTTTCTGTCACCATGATAACAGACACAGAGCTCTTTTTACACTCAAGTTATCAACTCTTGCTAAAAGCACAGTATTTTCTGAAAGTACTATGGTATCAACATGATAAAAAAAAGACCATGTGTGAAGGTAGAACTTACAATAAATAATGATTAGTTAATAAAATGATAATATTTAATACAGAAAAATGTAGTGCTGCACACAGATTTTTTTTGGGAAAAAATCTCTTGATTTTAAATATGTTTTGTAATGTCTACTACCATTAAGAAAAGATACATTGCAATCACACAAGGTAATTCCATGAAAATGTTGGCTCTGCAGAAATTAGGAAAGCAAATCAAATGGTAAAGTTGTTACAGATGTGACAGGTAGTGTCACTATGCCACTGAAGAGATCTAGGATGCACTCGAATTGCTTGTGAATTGCAATGGTCTTGAGTTGCTGTGAAAAATTTTGCTCTTCATGTCCCCGGAAAGTGTGTGGTGACACCCGGTGTAGCACACTATGTTAGAGCTGGCCTAAAGCATCGTCCCTTGTAGCTGTAATTACCACAGCAGGTACTGCCTAAAGGGGAATGGACACTTTATTGGAGGCTACAGGAACATACAGTATAACCATAATCTGCTCTACTCATTTGTAGAAAATCTTTATGACTGTAATGAGGGACAAAGCACTTTACTCAGAGCTTTTATGGATATCTTAATCATTATATTATATTGCCAACAAAGTTGTCCAGACCTTAAATGGTACATCATGATTATAAGAATCCACGAATGGAGAAATCTCATCTGCTTTCAGATCCATGGGCACAATCTTAATCACGTATTATTTAACAACAGCAATTTTGATTTCTGTTTATTAACATGCAAGAAGTAGTTGCTGTTTACATCTAGAAGACATTTTAAGATGAGTATTTTCTAGTACAATTTAAACTAACTCACCTCATGAAATTATTTTTATAAGGTTCTTTTTGAGATTATCAGGACCGCTAGCACTGTTGGACATTGACTAAAAGCAATTTACTGCTATTTAGACATAAATTGTAAATTATAGCTGTTTGATCAGTCAAGAAACTCCTTTTTTAAAAAAAAAAATAATTTCAAATTCAGTTCTAAATATGTTTTTCAGTATACTGTCTCTCAGTTTTTTGACTGAAAAAAAGTAATGATCGAAACCTCTAACTTCTCAGCACGTTTACTCTCACAGAAGTTCTTTCAGATGTAGAGGGTAGTATTCAATAGTCGTAATCTTGACTCCATGAAACTGCAAAAAGCAGAAGTGGTTATGGCACTGCAATTTGAAATATTCTATCTTAAACTTTTTTTCTGAAAACTCCTGCCTTATTACCTCCTGTGCTTTACATTCCACAATTCTGTTCTGTTGCTTTTGCAAGTTGGAAATTGTATGTTTTAGTAGTTTCCACAAGATCTCATTCTAATCCTATCTTGTTCTATTCAAGCACTCTTTTTGATTAAAAAGGTTTCAATGGATTTAAACCGTACTGCTGAAATCATTTGAACTTCACAAAAGTCTGGACTTGTATCTTCACAGTTGTTTCCACTAAAAGAATTTTGAAACATGAGGTAGTTTCAAGTCAGCATTGCATGAAAAAAGGGAATTTAAGGTTATTAAAACTTTGAAAGAAAATTATGTATAATATTTAATATCTTAGAAACATAAATAGTTGTTTGTATGCCTAATCTTAAGAAAAAAAAAAGTATTTAATATAATATACTAAAACCCTGAGAAGAATCAAGGAAACTGCAGTAAAAGACACTGTAGAATCAACTAACGTCATGTTTCTTGAGTCAATATTGTCTTAGTATGCTAGCACAGAGTTCAAAGAATTGTGCTGCTGGAGTAGCAGAGAAAATAAAGGTGAAATTAATTACTAATCTGAACAAAGTAAATTACAAAATGCAGACAAACTTTATTAGAGGCAAGATTTCAGCCAAAAACTAAAGACTCAATGTGTTTCCTGTAATTAATATATTGCATGTTTTAGCACCTTTTCTGTCATTGCAAAACCTAGTTTGCACAGTCAGATTCTGCCTGTCTCTACCCAAAATTTCAGTAGTAACATAGGGACACATTCTAAAGCAAGCCCACCAGGGTTTATATCACGGATAGCTCCATTAACTGTGGAGAAATTACTGTAGCTATACCTCAGCTAAAGAAAGGAGGCATCTTTTCTTTTACAGCAAGTGCCATGTAATATATTTCCTTCTTTCACTCTTTTTCCTATTTCGGGCACAAATGCACGTGCGAACACACACATTTTATATGCCGTAGAACAGAGACGTGAATAACTGTAGGAACTGCTTATGTGTCAATATAATTATATAAAATAGCTTATAAAAAACCTGTGACTTTTCTGTGTAAAAATATGAATATTGGTAACAGGAAAACATGCATTGCTCTAAAGTGCATACTCCTTCCTGCATTTTTCAAAAGTGAATATCTATACCTGCTAAACACCAAAGAGAAAGACAGCTTGTAACAACACATAGAAATGTTATTTCTAATCACATTTTGATAAAATAAACAAATGGATATTTCATCTCTTCACAAAATATAACATAAATTTAATTTGCCTTCTTCCAGGTTAAAGTATATATTCTGTGATGCAATTATGGCACAGCTCCTGCCTGTAAAGGACTGATATAAATTCAGCATTCAAGACTTTCTGATAGAGTCAGCTATTATATGATGAATCCATACACTAGGTTCTCAACATTAGCAGTAATAATGAATGCTCCAAAAATGTCATTATATTCATTTATAACAAACTTCTGCAGCTGACATCTGCCATAATTAATAAAAACATTTTCAGTTCCAATACATTTCTCAGTGTTTAGTCCTGTATATGGAAAGTCATTGTTTACAGTAGAAGATGCCTGTACACCACAAAAGAGGAGGGAAATGTTTTTCTTCATCTTTTTGAACAAGTAGAAAAAGAACAATTTGATTATTGGCAAAAATGACAAAACAGTTATAATTACATTATAAGCATATTGCTAGATTGATGTTATCATAGAATGGGTTAGGTTGGAAGGGAAGGACCTCAAAGACTATCTAGTTCCAACCCCCCTGCCATGGGCAGGGACACCTCCCACTAGACCAGGCTGCTCAAAGCCCCATCCAGCCTGGCCTTGGACACCTCCAGGGATGGGGCAGCCACAGCTTCTCTGGGAAACCTGTTCCAGTGTCTCACCACCCACACAGTAAAGAATTTCTTCCTAATACTTAGTCTGAATCTACCCTCTTTCAGTTTAAAACCCCTCATTCTATCACTATACTCCCTGGCAAAAAGTCCCTCCCCCTCTTTCCTGTAGGCCCTCTTTAAGTACTGGAAGGCTGCTATAAGGTCTCCCTGGAGCCTTCTCTTCTCCAGGATGAACAACCCCAACTCTCTCATCCTGTCTTCACAGGAGAGGTATTCCATGCCTCTGATGATTTTTGTGACCCTCCTCTGGACCCGCTGTAACAGGTCCATGCCCTTTTTGTGCTGGGGGCTCTGTATCTGAATGCAGTACTTTGGGTGGTGTCTCACAAAAGTACTGCTCATTACAGCCTCGAGGCCCTCATAAAGGCATTTTGAAGGCTTAATACCTTGACCAGCCTGATGAGAAGCCATGTCACTGCCTAAAAGCACTGCAGAGGTCTAAAATGAACTCCACCCCTCTAAGTAACATCCCTGTCCATACAATGCCAAATGGAATGAATTCTTCCTCCAGATTTCATGCCATCAACACATCATTTCATGAAATGATCAAAGGAAAACAAATATGGTCTGACTGTGCTTTCATTTTGGCACTTTTTATTTTAAGAGACTCCTTCAAAGATTGGTTATGTACCAAACTTATTAATTTTGTGACAATATGATCAAAGAAGACATATCAGCAAAAGTTAGGTTACATTCTTAAACTTCTCCTATCAGGAAATACTATAAAAAAAAATCAAGAATTATCTATTAAAGATTCTTTGCATTAGGCATATCAAAGAATCTGTACTGCAACACAGACAGCTGAACTTGTTTTCTGTTTTAACATGCTGCCATATGATAATATTTTCATAGCTACTAGTAGATGGGGGTAAGTTGCTGCTCCCACTTTAAATGTTTCCATTATAAATCCTATTTTACAAGTGAATTAACTATGGCAGGCCACTTTAATAAGCATCAGACTGAAGCTATGGGCCCTACTCATTTCAGTTACACAGCATGTAACTCGTGTTCCCATTTGCTTTGAATAATAAAGCTACATAATCCAGCTATCCGTTAGAGTACACAAGCGTGGTAGTCTCCCATCCAGATAATTATGTGCAACTCAAATTACATTCCATTAACATGTTGGCTAGCTGATCACAGAGAATGGGGTGTATTCAGCCAGAAAGGGTAGCAGCAGTCCAAATGAACAACTTTAATATATTCAAAGACAAAGTAGAGCCAAGGCACTGAGGCTGGCATATTAAAGTGAGTAACTTACAGTGCGAAACCACAACTTTTCTCCTGAAGTAATTTAATTCACTTCCCTACTACTTTTAGGGGTAGATGTAACGGAAGTTCAAAGAAATTACTTGTGACAAAATTCAAACCTGTAAGACAGTTACAGACTCCTGCTAGTGGCAACACAGACTGGACAGAATTCTTGTATTTACTTTGGTCTCAAACTTGTATACAAGATCTTGCATAATGATGCCTAGTCCAATAAGGACTCGATGACAGTGAAATATTTCTTTTCCTCCATGTACCTTTCAAAAAATAAATTCCAGAGTGCTGAGGTGGGGGGCAATGAGGGGGGAGGAGAAGAAAGAATTGTACCCATTAATTAATGTCACACTCCACACTTGTAAATTAGCTTGTAAATTACAGAAAACTCAGATAAAATGTATTAAATTCTAGAAATACAGAAGAGCTTCTTTAAAAAATATAGAAAAAGATAAGTTGAAATCATAACTAAAATGTACGTAAAAAGTCAGAAGATTTTTCATCTGAAATCAAAGTTTTGTTAAAACCAGCATGTTTCAAAGGAATGTGTCAATTTGACAATATGTTGGAGAAAAAGCCAACGCTAACTGTTTCAGATTTATCATTTCATCTTGACAAAGGAAAAGTATGATTTCTTTTTTTACAATATTACTATATTCATTTTGTTCTGAATATTAAAGCACTATTTTCTTCTTTTTATGTCAATGAATGAAGGCTCATTAGGAACAAGGTACATATTGCCAGTCCTCCAAATCCTGGCAGAATGTAAAGGAGGAAAGAGCCTTTTGCCCTCACTCAGTGCTCCCTTGCAGCTTGCCTTTCTTATTCAAGAACAGATTAATCTCATTTCGTTTTAGCCACCTAAAGTAAGGTGTTCAGCCTGTGCTCATCTTCTATAGTCAATGGGCTTTCCAACAATAATAATTTTAGTTATTTTAAGACAGGTTAAAGTATAGCTATCTCTCTGAGGAACTCTCGTTCTGTGGAACTATGCCTACCTTACAATTTACCTTCTTAGATCAATACAAAACCCCTATGCTGCAATCCCAAACAGTAAGCTACATTGTTTGGACATATTGTCTTAAAACTAATTACATGAATTCTAGCTTTCTAGTCAGCCCTTCAGTGAAAAGACAAGTAAAATAATTTAACAAAAGAATTCCTTATGTACACAATAGTTCATTTTAATAATAAAAATACTGAAGAATTACTGATTTAGGCAACACAATGTATTAAAAACTTCTGAATGTTATGATTCTAGTCTGTTCTTTCATTTTCTGGAATCTCTGATTTGATGCTTAAAGGCATTTAATCTTCTTTTCATGTGGGTTTTAAATTTTCTTTCTATTATTTAAGCAGTATTTCCCTTTTAAAATTTATTCTCTGAGCTAGTTTCAGTATATGAGATCTAACAGATTCCATCCAAACAGGATGAACACCTGAGAACAGGAGACAAATATTTCATAGAGAGGGAAGAGACATTCAATACTGAAGACCCATGGTCAGTCTGTATCTATAAGGTACTACTGTAAAAGGATCGCTGGATTGTTTCACAGTAACAACTTAGGAAACTGGGGTAATACGGAGTAATATAGGGTAATAGGGTAATAAACCCTATGCTTTCCTCTTTACAACCCTATAAATAAAGAACCACTTTTCATCTGGGCTATTACATGTGACAAAAATATACAGTGGTTTAAAGGTTTAAAAGCAAAATTCAGTGTGGAAGAAATAGAATTACCCTGACCTACAGTGAGAAACATTCTAGATACAGCAGCAATAAAAACTGACAATTTGGCTTCACATTTGGCAGATCTCATCCAGTTTCTGACCATGTCCAAGAAGTAAACAGACTTCTTTTCCATGTATAACATAGATGGAGATACTTCAGAGGCTTTAGATTCCTTTAATCTTTATAAAACAGTTTTGTTACAGTATTGAAGGTGGTAACATTTCTGCATAGCTTCCCAATCTGGCACTTTATATTTTGTGTCAAAGATGTAAGGAAACTATAGGATGTCAGATAAAATGAAGCTTTCTAGAAGTCTGAGGTTCTATAAAGTCATCGGCTTCCCAAAGGAAGAAGTTCTGCTTCAGAGGGTTCAATAGATGAGCATTATTTTGAATCAACCTGTAAAATTTCTAAAGATTGTATGTCTGATCTGTTCTGATTCAACCTTTTTGCTGTCTGTGAGTCAAATATTGAATGTACTTCTCATCTGAGAAACTGAGGTAACCTGGGAGAATTCATTGATGTCTAGATATCTGGAAACTCTAAATCTTCCAATTTCAGTGATAAATTAGGTTGCAGAGGGACTAAAGCATCCATTTATCAAAAATCCTATTCACATAGTAATCCCCAAACAGATACAAGTGGATCTATATTCAATAAAATACTACATTTAAAGCAATGGTGGAACAGAGGTCAAATGTAATAGAAAATGCTTCTCTTTTAAAGGCTTGGTCTGTATGTTTGTTTATACCCCAAAATCCTCTAGAGAAGGTTTTGTTTGAAACTTTAAAATGCTAAATATAGTCAAGCATATCTCCGTGCAGTTGCATGAGTATGCTACAGCTTTCTTGCTGGAGACAGAAAGAAAAGAACATAAAAGCAAAATGAATTCACAGTACATTTTTATTATCAACCAACAACAGGAAATAACAAAGTTAGTCTATTACGGTAAACTCTGAAATTTTCTGCATTATATTTTCTGTATGGGGTAAGGATCTCTTGGAGTTAGGTACAGTGATTTAGCTATCTATTTAAATAAGACTACAAATGGGACAATCTAGAGGAAATGAAAGAAAGTCAGTCTTTCATAATGTAGCTATTCAAACCAGCAAAGACAATAATGCCTCCATCATCAGTGGGGACAAACCTTAGTTGTCTGGTTTCATTCAGGTTAGAATGGGATGAAAAGTGATCTAAAAATTCTCCCACCTCTGGCTAGAGAAGAGGTTTGAAGGAGCAGGAAGAGCCTGCACAGTTTGCACATGTAAAATACTGTTGAACAGGCACATATGCACAGAGGGAGGAAGATAAAAGGGCAGCGAGGGTTTCTGGAATTTTTTCCTTTGACTGAGTTGTTTTTTTTCTCTGTCAGATAGATGAAGCTAGCATGAAGGATTTCGAGAGGTGTAGCTAATACCCTGCATCTACACTTTTCATGTTTTTAACCTGTATTCCTAAATACTTTGTGCCTTTGAGCACAGAATAAATAATACTTTGTTTTGAAATGTTGTTTTAATGACAGTAAAAAGCAAATTTTCACTCCCCTACGTCAGAGGAAATATGAGATACGAGGTAACTTTCATTCAGATGGAATTTCCATATGAAATACCTATTGAGTCACTCCAGATTAGCTAAATCCAGATTTAGAGTAATTGCAGCTGGTTTTATGTTAATTTTCCTTGTATGTTTTCTCTAAGATAGTTGCAAAGGTAGAGTGAGTCTATTCAATGGGATTTCACTTCAGCAGAGCAATCAAAATAAACTTGTATTTGAATTCCTTTTAAGTCATTATGCTTTGCTGAACCAGTATTTTTTTGTTTTGTTAGGACCAGTTACTAAGCAATCTTAAGCCCCAAGGCCTTATCACAAACCCTTGCTTCAATTTATGCTTGAATTATGAAAAAAAAAAGAGTCGCGGAACCAGTTTTACGTTGCTTCTGATCTGCAAACTGGATCATAACGATTTCCCTTTCAGGCATTTCAGTGACCCTTGGACCATTCAGCTGTCTGGGGATTCAGCCCCTTCCCTCTGTTACCCCACCTCACCTTCTCAGAGCAGAAGGACCGCTTCTTACACAGCCTCTTTCTCTGCTGGCTGTATCAGGTGTGTTAGCTACATCTGAATTTCCCTCTTGTCTTCCAGTGGAAGGCAAAAGGTTCAACCTCAGGACCCAGAAGATGACACTGGAAGAGTAGGCAGAATACCAGAGAAAAGGAGTAGAGGCTGGTAGGTTTAAATGTGTAATGATTCTAAGGATATTGTTAGCGAGGATTTTCTGTATTAATTTGAATTGTAAGTGTTAATATTATTGTAAATTGGTTAATAGTTTCATTATTAGACTGTAACAAGATTCATTGGACTAGAACAAACCCGTGGCTTCAAATACATGGTTTGTTCTCTTTTGAACACAGTATTATTTTTAGTATTCAGAGCATAGCAGGGTCATTTGTTTTCTTGTATCAATTCTTCTGACACTACTGAGTCTGCAGCAGTTGCTATTACAAATTTAATCTCGCAAATTCTTTTGTGAAAAACCTCCACGATTTAATGTTTGGATAAAAGTTAACTTTTCTTATTCTTTTGGTTCTTCTGTTGTTATTATCAAATAATAGGCTGAAGAACTGTGAGGGGGAGAGGCCAAGGTCCAGAGCAGGGACAGGTGTCAAAGACTTGGCAATACAAAACAAATTATCAGACAAGGGTTTGGAGTAACACTCAGAAACTTCAACTGCTGATTAACCAAAGTTTGGAGACGCTGCCAGTGTATCCCAGTGACAAATGTAACCAGACCCATGACCATCCTGGAAAGGCCTACTTACCCATCAGCTGCTAATAAAATGGTTTTGTTCTCTTCAGGAAAATTCAGCAACCCCAACAGCGTTGATCTGTGCTTCTCTACCAAACAGCTCCCATTGTAATTAACTTCTAAATGGTGACAGTGTGTTGTGGGTTGACCCGAGCCAACAGCTGAACACCCACACAGTTGCTCACTTACTCCTGTCTGCTGCAAGATGGGAAAAAAATGGAAAGAAGACAAGGAGATTTGTGGGTCAAGATAAAGAAAGTTTAATAAATGAAGCAAAAGCCACACGCGCAAGCAATGCAAAAAGAGGAATTCATTTGCTACTTCCCATCAGCAGGTGATGTCCAGCCACTTCCTGGAAATGGACAGGATTATGGACAAATACCATAAACAAGAACATTCCCCCCTTCCTTTTCCTTTCCTTAGCTGTGCACAATGTCAAATGGCACGGGATATTTCTTTGTTCCCTTTGTGACAGCCGTCCCAGCTGTGTCCCCTCCCATCCTCTCCCAATCTCTTGCCCACCCCCAGTCGACTCTCTGTGGTGGCAGAGTGGGAAAAAGAGAAAGCCTTGATTGTATGCAAGCACTGCTCAGCAATAGACAAAATGCTAGTGAGTTAGCAAGACTGATTTAGCCACAAATACAAAACAGAGCACCATACGGGATGCTATGAAGAAAGTTAACTCCAATCCAGCCAGACCCAGTACACAATGTCATGTTTTAAAAGAAAAGGGATGGTGCATTGTTTACATCTGCCAATGCATTTCCTGATTCAGGTCACTGATTTTTCACTCCAAGTAATCTCCTGGTACTGTGTATATTCGTGGTAGTATCGAATCTTAACTTTAAAGTTTTCACTGCTTTTCTGTGATAAGGCAAGTGTTTAAGCTACTCAGACACACTGTAAGAATTATAACTAGGAAACTTGCTTGGAAAAGCTTGTATCCTCCTCAATTCTGTAATGAGGATACCAGCTTTACAGTGATCATGACTTCTGGTAATGCAATTTCTCCAAATGCTTGAAAGTGTTTTGCAAGTTAAGCTTATTAACTTTTATATTAGTTTTATTTTGATGTTTAATTTTACTGCAACTTTACCAATGGAATGTATGGCATTTAAATATGCTGCAGGCTGGTGTTCTGTTCTTTACAACATCTAAGAAACTGATTTTATATCCCTGAAACATTCAAATAACAGATAAGAATGTACATAATGTGCACATCAAGAAATATGGATGGATTTCAGGAATGACCTTTAAGAAAATCCAAGTCTGTCTAAAAGTTTCATACTGCAATTACACTTATTTATCTACAAACAGCTTAACAGAACTAGACTTTTTTTTTGTAGTTATGCTTTCTCACACGCACAACAATTTTCACTGAAGTGGAAAGTACTCTTAAGTGACTTGTGAGATGGACAGACTATGTATGCCTTCAAGCTGTGTAAACTAGTATAACACTAAACTTTGGAAGCGGTGTGTGTTTATCTGAAAAATTCACTACGTCTCATCCCTAGACACTTCATCAACACTCCACTGCTCATGCCCTGTAGGCACAGGAGAATAACCATGAAACTTTTCTACTAATTTTTTTTTATCAAAAGGCCATAGGTTTTATTATAATACAATTTTTAAAAGCTCCTAAACCCGACATAAAATTCGTATTTCTATACACCTAATTGTTCAGAGAAACCAATCATCTTGAATAAAATTGAAATAGCTTTTCATCAGTCACCAATCCCAGTGGCTTAGACATAACACCAAAATACTTTCAATTGCATAATAAAATAAATAAGCACATAAGTACTTCCCTTAAGAATGGTTATGAGCATATAGATTTAAAAGATCTGAGAGATATATTGGGCTGTGTCCAGTACAGAATGTCTTTAAATTAGAGCATCAAATCTTAAAAATAATACGGGATTTTATAGAGAGCAAGGGTAAAGACTATTAAAACAGGGAAGTAGTGCTTCTGAACATTTGAGAATGTGTGAGAATGGATGCACTTGTATTGTGTATAAACTATATGTTGAGGATGTTACAATTAGAAACTCCCACAGGTAAGAAGGGAAAAAAATTAAGCCATAAACCAATAAAAAGCTACATGTGCTAACTGCAGACCATTCTGGTTACTTAATGCCATCTATTAAAACCAAAACCAAACAAAACCAAACAAACAAGAAAGAAGAAAAAAAAAAGAAAAGAAAAATGAAAGAAACCCTTACCTTCATCAATCAAACACATAGTCAATAGACAAGAAAACTATTCAAAAAGCTGTGGGATGTTCCATGCCACAATAAAAGGAAGAGCATCCAGGCAGGGATTCTACAGCTTAGAAACCTCTGTGTTTTATTCGGTATTTCTATGTATGTTAGCAATAGTTGACTGTGTAATTGAATAAATACTTACAGAGAGAAACCAGTTGCCCTTAATGCTCCATCTTCCTGCGCTCCCCATGAAGTTTAAAACACAACACACTGATCCACTTGGTGGAAAGGCTTCCAGCATAAACTCTTGCTGTCAGTATGTGTCGGAACTAGCGGTGATATGACATTCATTTTCCACTGACTCCTAGAAAGCGATGCCGGAGAGCTCAAGGATGCCTATAGCAAATGAACAAACCCATACAAATAGGAATTATAATCTCTACATCAAATGCAAAATCAGGATTCTTATCACCATTGCACAATATGTAGATGGAAAGGCTAATATAGATGTTGAGTTGGATTTTGAGAAATCAGAAGCCGAAAGTCTTAAGAACTGTATTATTTGTAGTATTCTATGCAATTATTGTATCGTGGATAATGCAAATGGTGGTATCATCACTTGAAAAAAGTTTTGATATTTATATCAAACATATTTGTATATTGCAGCAAGATTACTTGTGAATAATAATTTAAAAAAATGATACCTGACAACATAAGCCCAAAGCATTTCAAAATGCACAACTTTATCAAGAGGCTAGTGGTGATAATAAGACGAGGCAGGTTCAGGAGTGTACAGTTTGATTGACCCAACTCATAACAGGACAGTAATGTGAACAGGTTATTGTGAAAGAGGGGACTGCTCTGAAGCAATTTTGATAACATAACAATGATAATGTCATAACTAAATGATATTAATACAAATAAATGGTTATATATACATATTGTAATGGATCAATATTTTTGTTCAGTGAAATGCTCCAGGATCTTACAACACAAGTATGGACCTTACTATGTTGTTCTAACAAAATGTTTGTTAACAGGTAAGGTTAACAGGTTTGTTAACCTGTCAACAGGTTTGAAGGTTGTTGAATAAGAGCAATTTTAACTGACACCTCCAAAAGTACAGGCACAAGAAGATAACCGGGGTCTTGAAAGTCTAAGTACAGAATGATACCAGTGGCCTCAAGGTCATAAACACAAATCACTAAAAGTTTATTGATCTTTAAAGCTCAGTACTGAGATGGCTTCGTATAACCAATTTTAGAGTATTAATTTAACATGCATAGAATTGTGTGTGATTGATAGACAGCATGGGTAGAGACGTCTCTAGATTATATACAAGACCACAATAAAAACAAGGAGCTGCTCAGACAACATACTTAAGATCTGAGTATGTGGGACTGATCGCTGTTCACATCTGTAGATATCCTGAACTATATACATGTGTATAGGTATTTTATTGTTATTAAAGGGAGATATCGTTCCATTGCTTGTGTTTGGCCCAGTGCTCATTGCATTTGGTCTGATATACCACCCTTAAGGCTTGGTTATAATTTAGATGCATAACATATATACACAAATATAAATGCATATATACTTAAACCATTATAATATATAAAATAATTTATTATATATTATATATATAATTGTTTCACATTTATACACATATCCATGCATATATACATCCTAGATGCCACAGATTTCCAGACTAGGGTAGAGGGGAAAGGAAGGCAGGAGAATTACAGGAGAGCAATCGGTTTCATCGGCTATATCTGATTGTGTGCACAAGGCACCCCAAATCTGTTTTTCGCTCTTTCTGGCCTGAAATTTCTCTCATTTCTTTCCAAGAGCTGTAAGAAGGATGTCGTGTCTGTTAAATCAGTGTGAATGTCCTGAACAAGGTTCAAGCTTAGGCTGTATCATATTTTGTGCTTGCAATTTTCTCCAGCTGACTTGGGAAAGTCTGACTTTTCTTCCTTATCCCAAAAAGTCTGTTGCTGCTGCACTATCCTCACAGGTGTGATTCTTCACTTTTTCCCATCAGAGTCCAGATTTGTCCCTCGGTCCAGGGTCTCCATGGGGCCATTTGAAGAGGAGGATGTACAGTCCAGCCTGTCAACACTAAGGTGGGGACTGAGATTGCAAGGGGGTGGTTCTGGTGGCATGTGAAGTGCTGAGGTGTCAGAAGGATGTTGTCTCAAGATGAAACACAGCAGTTTTGCAATGAGAAGCACTCTTTTGGGGGAAAAGGATTAGATGGAACAGCAGAAAGACTGTTACTCATAAATGTTTACTTCAGGGAGTCTTACAAGGGATTAGATGAAACAGTTATTACAGTCAAGAAAGCTGATAACTGGGCCATCCAGACACTACCAGCAGACATACTTAAGAAGATAGGAAAGGTGACTGTCTCAAAGTGGTGCGGGAAGAAGCGGTGGACAAGGAATATAAAACATCTGGCACACTAGTTTAGTAAAGACATATGCTTAGTCTTTGAGTTTTGTAACTGTGGAAGTATATTATTGCAAAAGCTGTGTCTAAAATAAAAGTGTCAGGAAGGATAATGCTTGTGGAGATAATATACTCCTTGCGGTGGTGCAACTCCCCCCCACTTCAGGCCATGAGGTACTTGGCGTGATTTCCTCCCAATCTGGGCCACATAATAATACAATGGATCAGAACATAACATAATGGTCTAATATGAAAGAAAGAAAATGTGGAGAGCAACAGACCAGGACACAATAGTGTGCCTGGTCCCCATGGCTCCTACCGTTTGAAGAAAATAACTATGATCGATCACTCCTTATAACATATGGATTGTGGCCACAGAGAAGGGGGATACCAGGACACCAAGATCCAGCAAGTTCTGGGCTTGCACAACAGGTGGAAGTTCCATTGTCTGAGCTAGGCCGGAGTGAAAAAGTACCTGACAAAAGTCAATTATCTCAGATCCTATAAGTATCAATTCTAGTAAAGCCCTTTGAGCTCTTCTGGATCACAGTGGGCTGTGGCCAGTATCTCCCCTGAGTTGGGACGCCGCTCAGCCTGACACCTTGAGGACTGGAAGGCCAGGGCTCCCTCTCCAGCCTCAACTACTGCCCATTGAGGAACACTGATGCATTGTGAGTATTAAACCCTAAACTCAAGAAAGGGGAATTTTGCCTATAGGCTACCCTCTCTTCCATCCACCTCTCCACCTATATGTTTGTGATATGCACATTAGCTTTATGGATGTGGATGTTTTTCCATTTGTCTGTGCACACATAAGAGGTAAAAGTGGTACCTGTTGGCTCGTTAGAGATGCCTTCTATTAAGAAATTCCTGATTTCAGGAATCAGAGACCTGTATATATGTGTGTGTGCCCTCTTACATGCTTTGCTTATGTGTATATGTATTAATTTGAGATCTGTGCTTTTGCCCAATGTATATGTAGTGATTTGGAATATCTCATAGTAAGTTAGTGTGAATCTTGCCATCTTCAAATCTGTAATTATGTTGCTGTTCAATTATTTTGTTATATCACTTTGTAAACTTCTAAACTGGTTAATGATTAAGTGCTGCTAAAATTCCACCTCTTGATCTATCTTAAATCACCAATAAATTTTGAATCGCTGTTAAATCATAACCATGTCAAATATTTCCAACCACAACACCCCTGAAATGCAGGACTTGGCCCTCTGTAGATTAGCAAGAAATCCACAAAGAAATTCAGATGCAACTGCCCTGTAGACTCTGTAATCAGAAAAGTAGGCAAAGGAAAAAACCCAAATGCTAACAATAGGGTTTGAGTCTTGCTCAGCAAGTTCCTAGAACCAATTAGCAAGATTTCCATTATATTTGGATGCAGTTTAATTAAATTATGCAACAAGAAAAACCAGCTGTCTCCACGAATTAATAGATCATTTTTACTCATTCTTCTGAAATGTATCCAGTGTTATCCTCAGACGCATATGTAGCTCTTGCAATGCAGTCTAAGTTACATAGCACTGTATGAATATTACCTTTCATGCATAGCTCATAAATCACATGAAACTACTGATAGCTCCACCTACAGTACTTAATGTTTTGCACTGGAAGTTAATTAAAGCAGCCCATTCAAAATGTTTAACTGTTTAAATATAAAATACATTTTGTGCACTATAACCATTGTAAGTCTTTTACTCCATCTGTTCTTTCCTCTTAGTTTTTACATAATATGAGAAATATGCTGACATACCACTTTTCACATAGCATCTGCCTTAACCACCCTAGTGAAATGGTCCTCAAATATTCGCTGAGCTAACTGTAGCTTGACAAAAGCACAGATACATCAGAATTGAAAGCTTTTACTGCATTTTATGCACCAGACTGGGACACAGAATATCATTTGTTGGTTTGACAAAGATCTTTTTTTTACCTTAACTTCAGTAAATCATAATTTCGCAGGGCATCGATTCCTCCCTTATAGAATGAAAATAATATATTCCTTTCTCTTCCCTGTTTGCTGTAATAAAAGTATGAGTAAAACCCATACCTTACTGTTTGCATACAAATGCAGTACATACTGGCCTTTGTCAGACCTCTTAGTGTTATTGCATTCAAAAAACAGCATGACCTACTATTTGAACGTCAAAGTTAATTTAATTCAATATTTCTTTTTATGTAGCAAAGTGGTATATAAAATGTTTTGCAATCAAGTTAAATTAAAATTCAATACAAGAAGAGACAAAATTAGAGATTATTTTTAACATTTTTAGTCATATTTTGGCATTCACAACTAAAGCTGTAGTGTGGAGAAGTTTAATTTAATTGGCATGTTGTATTCCATTTGAGTTTGGAGAGGAAAGCAAAAGAGGGAAGATATCTCCAAGTGAGGAAGGGTGAGTTCGTTCGTATGTTTTAAAGAAAATACTCCAAAACACATGGTATTTATTTTCTGGGGATTTTTTTTTAATATATAACTAAGGATTTTAACCTTTCATTTTGAAATTACAGCTTTGTGTCAAAAATTAGTTCCAAAACTTCTCTAGTGAGTTATACGAGAAATGAATTAAAAAAATAGCTATTTACAGACCTCCATCACTCACAAGTTAAAAAAACACATTCCAAGATTTATTTTTTTTTTCAAGAGTACTGCAGAATCTAGGACCTTAACGATAGCTCTCAGTTGTTAATAATTATGTGTACTAATTCTGATCTCTAGGATTGTAGAATGGCCACATGTTCATTCAAAATTGAGTGCGGAGGGGGAAATAGAGAATATTTTTAAAAATTTTCCTCCTTCTGGGATTTGTACAGCAAATTAACCTTTGAGTGGTCTCTGCTTCAGAATGTCAGGCAAGATAAAAGATTCAGTTTGAGGCTCATATATTTCACATTACACTAACATCAATGTTTTGAGTCTTTTTGCTGTGCATTTATTTATTGGTGCACAGATGTGTTCTGTTCATTTGAAATTTTCAAAAGCACTCAGCACTGACTCTTATCACTTCTAGAAGGTCTCTTCCATTAGTGCACAGTCTAATTTCAATGTAAGTTGTCGCTTTTTGCCATTCCCTGTTCACTTTAATGCCAATGCCAAGTTCCACCTGCTATAGGTAATTATTTTTGTTAAAGCAAACAAACTATATTGAAAAGGTTAAAATATCTGAGTTTTTTTCTTTTTTTGTTTAAATGTATGTTTTATTATACCAGTAAAGTTTCTAGTAAAATAACAGACACTGATCAACGTGAAGCATTCACCATATGCAGATCTTTAGTTCCAGCTGGGCACTTCATTATTCTGATTCAACAAATTTCCAAAACACATGACAGAGAATACCTTGTCAAAGAATATCTATCAAAGTCCCATGGACAGAGAAATGTTAGACTGCCCTACGGTCAGTTTTGAATTTTTAACTGTTTATCTAATCCCTCTGTCTACTCTCTGGAAATGCTTTGAAGAGCCTGTTGGCATGAGCTTCTTTAAAGAGCTGCTTTGCTTTACTAGCCTTATTTGAAATATTCACCATTAGCTTAATTGAAATATATATGCATGTATAAATCGAGAATATTAGTTTCAGAATTTTTTTTACAGAAAGATCATGCAAATGGATAATAATAGAATATAGAAGTTCAGCCTCTCCATCTCTCATTCAGTTTTTGTTGAAGAGAGTAATGTAAATGAGAGTAATTCAGCTGTCGAAGAGTAAATTAGGAGAGTAAAGGAAGATGTATCTGAAGATATGTAAAAACTGTGTATACATACAATAAGGCAGAGAAATTTAGAGTTCGAGAGAGATGGGGGATGTGATCCTACTTCCTAACCATACCAAAATATTTCAATGAAATTTTATTAGAATTTCAAAGTATAGCTTTTAAGGAAAAAAGATAAAAACAAAGTTTCATTTTCCAAAAATGCAACTCCACATAAGCACTGCTGCTCAGCCTGAGCCACGGGATGACCCACAGCAGCAGAGCACTGCTTTGATTTCAGTGACCTGTCTTAGTTCTGGAAAGGGGGTGACTGTTTTGTAGTCCAGCTGCAAAGTGCACTAATGAAGCGAGAGGCAAGGATGGTTAAGCTTTAAGCTCAGAATCACTAGTGGAAACTTTGTGCCAGCCTGCATAGGTTACAAAGTGGGTTTTTAGATACAGACAGTGCTTTATTATAGCTCTAACATCACAAGACAGAGTTATCTTGTTGCTCTTTCCAAACTGACCTTCCAGACATACAGAATGTGATTTTCATCAATCTTTCAGGGCTCGCCTTAACCTTTCTAAAAAGCACTTTTCCTGCTGCCTGATAATATGAATTAGCAACATATCCACCTGCACAAAGCTGGAGCATGGCCCGAAGACATTATAAATTTAATAATCAGCTTCTTTCAAATCATCCCATCACCTCTACTTGACGTGAACCCAAAAGTCATCTCTTTCAATTCCCCCATGTCCCTCCATAGGCACACTCATTCATGTCAATATACAGAAAAAGGCAGTAAGCAGAAGGTTATTCTAAATGTAGACTTAGAGGTTCACTCTGGCAGAGATGGATGATTAGAATTGCCACCTGATATGAAGAAGAAACAGAGGAGGTTTTTTTGGCTGGTATCGGCCTGAGTAACCTGATGAAATGACTGCCATGGAGTAGCAATGGTTTCTGAGTTTTGATTAGACTTTGGGCTAGGGTTAAGGTTGGGTTGGTTTTTTTTGATCAGGAGCCAACGTGTTAGTTTTTAAACCTGATGCTTAGGAGTTCACAGTATAGCATTTGAGCCTGGCCAAACTGTTGATTAATTGCTATTGCATGATCAAGTCCAGCACTAGAAGTTAGAATTCATAACGCATCCAAGGTGAGAGCTAATTGTGAATGCTCACACAGCTTCCCAGGCTGTCTGTACAGGGTGGTGCTTGGAAAGCACTGTCACTGTTGGTATATAGTATATGTCAACAAAGGCTAAGGAGATAGGCAGCAAAAAGCGCATGCAAGAAAAACTCTGTTTAGATTTTTTGGACAGATTTAGGTACAGCTAATATTTTCAAGGGGAGATAACTTTGAAAGCATTCTGAAGTGCTTTGGTTAAAAACTCAGCTTTGAAACCATTCTGGTGTAAATTGAATTAGAGATCAGATTGCCAGCCTTGTCCTTATTATAAGTACCAGAATTACACCTCAGTTCATTATTTTAATGAGACCATCTACGATTTCTGCTTGAAAACCTTTTGAATAATTCAGAAACGAACCAAAAAAATATGTAAAAACTTCTCTGTGGCTATACAAATACTTACCCCTGCACAATAATGCTGGCTCAGGCACATTTTTTCATATAAATAAAAATCCATAGAAAGCCGAAAACCTGTAGTCTTTAGAAGCGTTTGATGTACCATTCCAGTCTGGGTAACTGATTGACAATGAAGATGCAAGAAAATAAGTTACAAGTTGACACGAAGGCACACCAGTAGAAAAAAGAAAAGTGCTGTTTTGGAACCTGATTAATGGGAATCTTCCCAGTATCTCCCTCTGTAATTCAGAAAGCAATGTTGCATTACACCCTGAGTGCCCCTTTGGCTGCTCTGCATGAGAGTCTAATAGCAAAACATGAGTCGGTTCACAAAGGAGTACCAATCAGGCTTGGCACAATTCTTCCTGTACTTATCATTTCAAAACACAAAAGGGTAATAGAGATGAAGCAATCTATTCTCAACAATTTGATGCTATGGAGACAAAGATTCCGTATTCACCACAGTAATTCCCAAAGTGTAATTTTTTGGAACTTCATATCTTTAACCAATTGAAGGGTAATCCATACTTTCTGAATTAAGATAGTACAGAGTTTTTAACAAGCAAAACATGAGTTCTGAAACAGCAGTAATCTAAAAGTCTGCTGCATATGTGTTACAGCACGGAACAAGGATCATTGGGATGTACAGCTGATGATAAAAAGAACTTGTTGTCTGGATTACGGAGAGGTAGGTATATTTTTAAGAGATTTAGTTTTTAAATCAATAACTTCCACAATGAAACACTGGAAGAAGCTGATTCAAGTTATGAGGAGTTAAATGTAAAAATAAGCAAAGTTCAGTAGTGTTTTGAAATAGCAGTGGACTTCCCTAGTTCTTTCCCCTAATTTGACTAAATGTTTATCAACTGTTTTTTGAAAAAAATAGCTTTGGATTAAAAGTATATTTGCTGCTGTGAGATCATAAGCATTTTTACCATTTTAAGTATTTTTATCCAGATAGTTCTAAGTAACTTCTCTTTTTGCCTGTTATAATAAGGGAACATTTTTTGTCTTCCCTTATTTTCAGTAGTTGGAAATACTGCACTGCAGTTTTAGTGCTATTATTTTAATAGGCTAGCTAACACCTTGTATACTACAAGGACTTAGTCTATCAGAATATATTTGGGACAAAACTAGTGAAAACAAATGAAATCTAATGAAAACAAAACAGAAAGTCCAATTTTCACTTTGAAAATATTACTATTCCTAAGCAATATTCTGGACTTGCCAAAATTACTGTGACAGAAACACAAAGCTTGAGAGATTGTTTCATAAATGTCCACCTTTGAGGCCAACATTCCAGATGCTAAAACACTAGTTTTATCAGGGAAAGAGAGATTTTCTTCAGGTGGGTAAAGATTTCATTGTAGTTTTTAGCTTGATAAATAAGAATCTCTTGATCAAAAATCATTCAAGAAGCAGTATTTCCTCAGCTCATTGTTGCTATTAAAAATGAAAAAATTATATTTTTTGTAATGATATTTAGTACCAAAAATCAGAGAAGCATAATAATACAGACATGACATTTTACCTCTACAATCAATCTCTATCAGTCTGGTACACAAACTTAACCTGATAGAAAATGTAGAACTTCAAAAATAGAGATGTCTTGCACAGTATTTCTCCTATAGTATGGAAATACCAGCCCACTGAACTCTGTGACAAGAGAAGGTCAGGTGAATTCTTCATTCAGCAGCTTAAATTATGCAATACAAATTCAACACCTTACACAAAAAAACCTTTATTTTACATAAGGTGGAACAGAACTGCAATGGGTAGATGTCAGAAAACTAATAGGCCAGAGTATTAAGACATTAGGCTGCTTAATAAGGGTTGTCTTTCTCAATCCTCCTTTTGCTATTAGCAACAGTCATTGCCAAAATGGGATTCACTTTCAGATGTTTCTGGTTATGTTCAGCATTATGTTCCCTGTTAACTCACACTGCTCTGATGTGAAACGATGTTCTCTGCAGGAGTTCTTATTTTTTCCAAACCACAGCTCTGTAGTATTTCTCTGTCTTTTTAGTACTGTAATTTTGCTTTATTTTAAAATGTATGCTATATGTACTGATCTTGGATGGGGAGTCAAGGACTGCTTCATTCAAAAAGCATTTTGCTTACATCAAGCCCCACAGAACTGATTTCTTTTGCAATTCAAGATTTGGCTACATGATCAGAATGTTTTGCTAAGTAGATATGGAAAAAAATAGATGATAATAAAGTTTCATTTGCACTGGAAACAGTGCAATAAATTTCACTTTAAAGAGCTCCCTTCCACTATACGAAGGTGGATGCTTTCTTGAAGATGTGCAATAAACTGCACATAAAGAATGTGACCTGAGGTGCCTCCTTTCCACTCCTTTACCCTTGAGGGGCAGAGACGGTGAAATCACAGCGCATGTACTTTTCACAGTTTTAAAAGTAATGGAGTTCCACCTCTTCTATATCTTCCTCTTGACTGAGAAATGAGCATTATCAGTCTCTGGCCATAACATCAGGACTTGTGGCTTGAATAACCTGTCCTGTTTACCACTAAAGAGGCTCTGGGTTGGAGTGCTCTAGTGTATGAGCAACCATGGGATGTGCCAAATAACATGGAAAAATAGACTTAATGGCCTAGGGTCTGCATTCTTTATTTGGACACTAAGCCTGCCTAAGAGCCCTGATATGCATTTACTTTTTTTGAAATTTTGAGCAGCTCAATGTAGGTTGTGTCACTGGAAGTGTCTGTAGCAAAGGACAAAGGGATGCTTCTCAGATTCTTTGTCTTCGAGCCTGCACTAACCATTGCCCATCCCATCTTCACACAGGATTTAAAACCAGCTGAGTAAACAGGAAAGAGCTATGTTGTTTCCAAGATGTTACCTGGACTAAAAAATCTGGGACTGTGGGGCATGAGTAGAAATTGCCTTTCCTATGGTAAAGACATGAATATCTATGGATAGAAATCAAAGATAGTAGGATAAAGTTCCAGATGGTCAGACAGTTAGAGTGCATTGATTTTATTGGGAGCTTTGAGCATGAAAGATCTGATTCTGAGAAATGACAAGCACTTACAACTCAATGTGAAGCCAATAAGGGTTCTGAATGCTCAGCTGCCATTTCAGGCTATTCATTTCAGCTGCTCAGGAGTTTAAGGTGAATACGTGATCCTGAAAGTCTGAACAC
>VYZM01020718.1:35535-46022 GCA_013398915.1 Dromas ardeola | reverse complement strand
GCCCTGCCGCCAGCCAGGAGGAGAGGGGGGGAGGAGGGCCATCTGTCGTTCTGATTGGCCAATCCGGCCAAAACCACGACAGGGACACAGGTGCTTTAAATTGTTTCCTTTTAGACAGCATATTTGGAGTGTGGTGTCACATTGTGTTGCAAAATTTTCTAAAAAACCACTGTTTCCAGGCCCTGGTCTAGGGATATGATTCTGAATGTGACCCTCTCTTATTCTATGTGAAGAAAACCAATACTTGCTAACTCTAATGCCCATGATCAGTATTCCTTGTTCAGGTACATTTTGTGTGAATAAACATTTCCTAATATACTTTTCTTTTCATGGAAGCCTATCATTTTTGAGATCCCTGAAAGCAGAAAAGAGGAGACACCTTTTTCACTCTGAAGAAATAATTTTGGTCTCGGATTTATGGTAAGTCTGTCCAAGTGCTTGAACAAATCAAGGTCAAGAGCCCAGATATTGTAACTTGACTGTCTGTAGTGTTCTGTGGTTACAGGGTTCTTGGCTCTGACCTGAGCTAACCATGGCTCTTCCAGGCTATTCCTAGGCATGGTCCAGGAGTCAGCTTGTGCTGGGGGTCATTCCTTGTCAGCAATTTAAATGTGACCCTTGTGTTGGAGACCAAGGGGGGTGTCTAGTGGCGACATGGAGAGGATTGTCATGGGTTAGTTCATTAATACAGAAAGAGCCACGGTATTCTGTGCTAGAAAGCTAGAAGACAGGGTGTTTGTCTCAGATAAATCATTACGTGCCTACCCATAGAAAGAAGTCGGTGTAAAATGACTGGGTAGCTAAGGGCGATGACCAGGTCAGATAGAAAGATGAGCTCATGTTCACCAAGAATATCACAGTAGAAGGTGTTTCTGTCAAAAGAACAAAATAGTTGTGGGGCTACAGGAAGCGTGATTGCAGATTTAAGTGCCAACTACATAAAATCTTGGTTATATTGGAGTAGGGATGATAGACTGGTGGATGGAATGACATCAAGAATTTTAAAGAATAGACTTTGTTTTCCCAAAGGTAATAGAATTCTAGAGGAAAAATACAGCAAAGAAAAGCTTCCTTACAATGAGTTTGAATAGACCATGAAATAGTTTTTCAGGGAAAGCGGAAAAAGCTATGCCAACTACAGATTGTACAGCTGTACTGATTTTGGCTGGGACTGAGTTAATTTTCTTCATAGTAGCTCGTATGGTGCTATGTTTTCGATTTCTGATGAAAACAGTGCTGAAAACACAGGGATGTTTTAGTTATTAGTGAACAGCACTTTTACAGCGGCAAGGCCTTTTCTGCTTCTCACTGTGCTCCCCCAGCGAGCGGGCTGGGGGCGCGCAGGAAGCTGGGATGGGACACAGCCAGGACAGCTGACCCCAGCTGACCAAAGGGATGTTCCATGCCATATAACATCATGCTCAGCAATAAAACCAGAGGGGGGTGATTTTGTCAGGGCTGACATTGCTTGGGAACTGTCTGGGCATTGGTCGCCTGCTGGTGAGTGGTTGAGGATTTTGCATCACTTGTTTTTTCTTGGTTTTATTTTTCTTTGCTTCTTTTTGCCTTTCTCCCGCCTTTTCTTATTACACTGTCTTTAACTCAACCCACGAGTTTTGTCACTTTGACCCTTTTGATTCTCTCCCCCATCCCACTGTGGGGGAATGGGGGAGCGGTTGTGTGGGGTGGCCAGGGTTAGGCCACAACAACAACTAAACTGCAAAAGGACTAAAACCTATATTGCCTGGAAAATTCTTCCCCGAGAAGCTTGTCTAGTACTGCCAGAGACAGTATGGTACATTCATAAAAATATGTGACAAAGATAAAGATGAATAAGCTGTACCTCAGAAAGTTAAAAAACCTAGAGTAGTAGTACTCCCAAACATGTTGTCTGAATCACAAGGAAAAAAATAATAAGTTAATATCATTAGGTTATATATAGAGAGATTTGATATGGAGGGATAAACTACTGCAGATTGCATAGAAAGATTAAGAGATGAGAGTGTATTCATCATTAAGTCATAGAACATTAAAAGAAAAATGATAGTATGTTATCAGAAGGTAATTATATTCCTTCTGCAGACATTCTCACCTGGTGTAAATCAGTAGATCTCATTTGCAGTGAGAATTCTGATGATTTATAGACAGAGGAGAACTTGGCTCGCTGTTTCTGTTCCCATGCTGTCCTTGTAACACTGTTTGGACCGGAAACATTCATACTCTTGTTTTCCTGAATGTTAAGATACTATGGATTGTGAAATTGTTGGCAGCCTGGGAAGTGCCATCTATCACTCCTGTTAGCTTAATGGGAAAGCTGTTTGACCACACAGGAAACTTCACCAAAACAACAAAATAGAAACCCATTTAAAATTCCAATGAACAGGGAACGATGAGCCCAATCTTGAGAAGTGCAAAACATGAATTGCATTCACTGGAAGAGAACAGGGCAGATTTTCAACAAAAGAAAGAAACAGTTTCTCTAGGGCTTATTCCTAAAAGGAGCTGAAAATCTCCTAGGAAGTGTTGAGTGCTCCAGATTCCCACTGAATTCTTATGATTCTGTCCTTGCTTCTCTTACATCTTTAAAACAAGTATACAACATCGTGCTTCTAAATCTGGAGCCTGCTATTTTTTTTTGTCTTAATGAAGTATGGTTTTATTTTCATTTCAAAATACTTGCTTTTAAAAACCATAAAAAAAATTGTGCTTTGCAAGTTATCTGACAAAATGAAACTAATAATTTTGTTTGCTGCTAGTATCCTCCAAGCGGTAATGTGAACTGAGGTATCAATTATTTAGTACTATGCAACACTAATATGGATATGGTGATTTCTCATTAATACTAACAACTTCAAAACTAATTCTCATTAGTTTGAAATAATTATTTAGCTGCTTAGTAAGTGATTAAATTCAAACAGAAGTATATAATGTGTTTACAAAAAAAGAATTGGTTGACGTTATAAAATGTTAATGGCTTTATTCCTTTAAAACTTATTGTTGAATTGGCCCATACATTTAAGGAATGTTCTTAGAACTGTGGACTGCCTTTTTATTTAGTGTAGAAATTGCATCCAATTCGGAAAAGCATTTTGGATCTATCAGCTACAAATTAAGCAACAATCACAAAAATAATAAAACCCAAAACAAATCCTAAAAGAATGTAATTCAGATTTTAATGGAAAAACAAAATTATTTGCCCATAATTGTTTGGCTGAGGCTGTTTCTATTTTCCCTTCATATGTGTAATTTTGGCATTTAAAGGTTGGAGGTAGAGTAGCAGAAAACAATCTTTCACACATGCAGAGTCCAGAAACTCAACGATAGGAAAGGCTGAGAGTCCTAAAGCAGACATGAGGTTTGGGTGGGAGGGTCTCTGGGAGCCTGTGTGAAAGCTTGAGGGTTTTTGTTGAGGGAGAAGCCTTCTTTTGTGAATCTTCACTTATCTTTCAGGTTTTAGGTCTAGGTGCTCAGCAGTAATGAGGAGTATTGAGAAACAAGTGTGAAAATGGAGTGATGAGAAACGTTCTCTTTGCATTATAGCTTCTTGGATGATACGCAGGGAGCTTAAGTGAGGAGTGCAGGAGCAGATGCATGGATGCTATTAAAGCTTATGTGCCAAAGCATTAAAACTAGAACTGTTCTTCTCCATAAAGGACAGAAAAAAGAGTGCCTTCTAGCCATAAATTCGCCAGTAAAATACATGTGCACTGTATCATTTGGCTCAATAAAAAATGGAGCATGTGGCAAAATTTTAGACAGATAAATGTAATTAACACTGAAAGGCAGATGGCAAGGAAAAGGGACAGGAGAAGAAAAAAATATATAAGGATGGGATGCAGTGAAACTCTCAAACGTGATCAAAGGACAGGGAAGCCTGCCATATGAGGAAAGGCTGAGAGAATTGGGTTTGTTCAGCCTTGAGAAAAGAAGGCTTAGGGGAGACCTCATTACCATGATCCAGTATTTAAGGGGTGGCTACAAAGAAGATGGAGGCTCCCTTTTTACAGGGAGTCACATGGAAAAGATGAGGTGTAATGGGTACAAGTTACTCCTGGGTACAAGTTACAATCGGCCACAAGAGGAAAATTTATCCCAGTGAAAACAATCAGCCATGGAGTAATCTCCCCAGGGCAGTGGTGGATTCCTCATCATTGGACACTTTTAAGATTCAGCTGGACAGGGTGCCAGGCCATCTTGTCTAGACTGTGCTTTTGCCAAAAAAGGTTGGACCAGATCATCCTTGAGGTCCCTTCTGACCTGGTATTCTATGTTTCTGTGAACATCGTAAGTATATTAAGAATTCCATCCTCATAGAGAACAATATTTAAATGCTTTCTTAACCAGAAGAATATGCTGCAGATTTTTTCCTGAATTAGAACCTAAATTTACAAATAGGGTCAGTGTATATTGGTTTATGCGTTCACTGTCATACATTGTTGTTATCCAAAGTCTATATTTAAAGCATCCTGGTGTTAAGAAATGTGTTTAAGAGTGGCAGTTATACCATTTCTTAGAGGTATGATAAGAAGTGTCAGTGCCCTGCATAACAAATCATGTTTATGTTACAGTAGAAAGTAAACATTTGCATTTCAAACCCACACAAACTGTGGGTAATATGTTAAGGTTGCTCTAAGTCAGCCTTGAAAAAAGTTCTGGAGTCTGCATTCTGAGCAAGGTGACTGTTTTCAAACAACTCACATGTACTTCATTTCAACCTTAGCAACCTATGGTTAAGAGTGTCAAACAGTGGGGGGTTTTCAGTACTTGGATTTAATGGAGAGATAATGGCAAGGAGCACATTAGAAAAAGGGAGGAGTGAGGTGGAATTAAACTGGGATTTTAAAAAATGGAAAATCAAAGTATGAGGTTTCAGGCTTGTCAAAATGTTTAATTCTTCTTGTTCAAGCTGCAGATGGTTTGAGTCATCTTGTGCCAGAATTAACTTGGTGACACAGTAAAATAACCTTTCAGAAATACGTTTCCCATATTTTATTCATTGTTGCACTTTAGCTGAACCTATTCTTTGCATGAATAAGGTATTTGAGATCAGATGCCCTCCTCATACTTGCTTGGTGGGAATTAGAATGTGACTTGTTAAGAGCTAAGCCTAATTATGAAATGAAGGCATGAAATGTTGCTTTTGCTTACAGTGTGTTGTGCATCTTCATCTGTCTATGCAAAATACTTACGAAGTGTGCTAAAAATGAAACCTTTGTGTCTACATTATGCAAACAATCTGGAATGCCACCTTCTGTTATATAATAAACGCAGGCTCGTCTATAGAGAAGAAAAATAAGCCACATGTAAAATTTGCACAGTTGAATTGGCGATTTAATTTAAGACAAAAAGGTCTGTTCTACCATTCGGATGGCTCGTCACATCCCAAAGTGTTGGACACCAGTAAAAGTAAAAGTCATGCTGTGACCACTGGAACAATCCCAGAGGTTTAGCAGGTCAAGGTACTGACTAAAAAGTTGGGAGTGCACGTCAAAAGTTGCCCGTTTCAGAGGTGGCATGTTTTATTCCTTCTCCCAGGAGTTCTTTTTGCCTTCTACCAGGCAGCCAGTTTACAGTGCTGACGGGGGCTGTAGAGGGTCCTATGTAGAGCAGAGGGCATTAGAGCAGAACTCTGTGCAACATCTGAAAGTTGCCCTGTATATCTGGGAGGCAGATCTTGAACGTGTTTTCGACATGGCTTGAATCAATTTTGTTTATTGTAATGTTTCCCTTTAAAATGGAATCTAGGCTTCTCATAAGGATGCACATAAGGAACAGATTCTGCTTTGAACTCCGAGTATTACTGGTTCAAATGGCTATTAATGAAATAATATGTGCATATATGTTTTCACTATGCACACATCTCATTATACAATTAATTAAAAATAGGGTATTTATCCAATGCAAGCTGCATACATATTCAAGTTGTTTCAGGAAAAAGATTATTCTGAATTTTAAATTAATTTGGGATATTTTTTTTCTGTCACAAAAGGATTCTCTATGTTTCAAACGAAGGATTTTATTCAAGCAGATGACATCTTTCAAATCAGAAGCAGCATTTTAAGTTCAAGTGCTACATTTTGGTCTGAGGCAGGTGATTACTTTTATAAATCAGCTGTAAAAGGTAATCCTGAAAGCTCTCCATAAATAATAACCAAGACTGAAAATTTCTGTGTAGTGTGTGTGTATAATGGCAGGAAAATAGAGTTGAGGGAAATGGAGTTGAGGTTAAATGACTTCCTTCGTGTAGCTAAATGGGCGTTTCTGCCATGGAAATCAAATGAGGGGTATACATATGGAAAGAGGGCAAGATCTGGTACCAGCTTTGCAAATGCTTCAAAAAATTATGCTGAGCAGCCCAGTCTGTTACAGCTTTTGAACAAAATCTGGAGGAGTGTTCATAACAAGTATAGCGCAATTTACATATTTTTCAGTTGTCAGACACTGTGTGCCACAAACTAACAGGGATGACTGGGTAGTATGGAAATCTGCTGCTGAAAAATTGTCCAAATAGATTTCAGTTCAGCATGTTCCCCCGTTATTGTCTGTGAACATTTGTACAAGTAAAACTTTCTTTGGAGCTGCTGAATTGTAAACCTTCTCAAAAGGTTTATTTAATCAATGCTGTATTTTTGCCAATGTGGAAAGTAGTTTAGCACAATTAGGTCACATAGTCAAGAAACAGTAATGCTATTTATTGCATGATTTGGATAACTATTCATGAAGCTGTAGTAGTGAAGTCTTCGCTTTCGGGCTGATATAGCCAACAACTGCAAATAGATGCAGCTCAAACACCTTTCGGAAGTAATTCCTCTAAGTAAGTTTTCAGGTAAATCACTGCTCATATTCTGGAGAATGCTTTCTGTTTTTCCTGTACCAAAATGTTACCAAAATATAAATAAAATAATTTAAATAGAATTATTAAGGCTGGGTCTCATTCAGCTGTTGTATTGAGTAAGTATGAATAAAGTCATCTGTATTCTGACCATTTCATAAGTGGCATAAAGGCAAAATTTACTGAATTAATAATTTTTTGAGCAAACATTTTAGTTACTGCTTCTTCAACATGAATGAAATGTTTCTCTTTAAAATTTAAAGAGAAATACAAAATTGTTGTGTTACCTGTTGTGTATCTAGATGCAGTTCAGAGTACACATAAGTGGAATTTTGGCATAGCTGTCTAAGATAGCATTATAAAGGACACTCAGCAAATAGTTCCCACAAACCCTGGAGAAACTCTTACCACTATTATATAAAATGGTATTTTTACACCAAACACAGCAGTTTCTCCTTCACTTAATGTCTTGGTATTTCTGGTTTTCCCCTGTTACTCTGTGGACTTATATTAGTAGAAAGAGACAAAAATTATTGAAAATGCTGGCTTTCATGTTCATATGAGAATAATGAGAAGTAAAAAGCATTTTTAAGTGACAGGATGTTTATTATTAAGACTGATGAGAAAATGGAAATTATTTCCCTTGAAAAAATTGTTGAAAAAATAATCCTTAATGAAGGTGAGAAGGCAAGTCCCCCTAATTTTTGTGGTTAAGAGTTGATGGAAAATTCCTTTTGAGAAAACTGCAGTGGAATTTTTAAGCTTTCCAGCTATGGCCATGGAAGCCTTTTGTCAGTTGGGAGAAAGGGAAATGAACGGGAACCTTCCAGAGCGGCATCTGGGGAGCCATCATTTTGATTTTTCCTAAAGGAAAAGTGTTAGAAAATTTTTCCAATGACAAGTTCCAAACCTGCTTTATTTGTTATTCTTGCAGTCACAGCTGTCCACTCTCGGAATTCCTCAGTCATGCTAAGGGCTGGATGCAGGTTTGTTTTCCGAATAGCAGTTCGATTTTCCTGCTGTATTAAGTTCTTTATTGTGCAAACCTTTAAGACAATGCAATTTTCCTTGTGTTCCCTTCCTTTTTAACCCTTTAACCATCTGTGTCTATGTTGTTGCTTTTGATCACCACATTTCTGTAGCTCACCCTTTGTAGATATTTCATTTTTTGTGTGTTCCTTTGTTCCTGTTGCAGCTTTTCTTACCTTGCAAGGGTAAGAGCTTCACCACAGCAGTTCAAAAATATTGCAAAAGATCGTGAAGAATTGTTACTGTCATGAATCATGAAGAATTTCACAGCATTTAAAATAGTGGCCAATCTTAAAACTGTTTCTCTACACAATATGTTATTAACTCTCTCCCAAAGTGTAAAAATATCCGTGTCAAATTTCAAAATTATAAAAAAAAATCAGTTATATCTATGTCTGACAAAAGGTGGTATTCTTTAGTTAGCAGTTTTTAAAAACTCAGACACAAACTACTTGCAGGTTACAGAATGCTTAAGGTTAATCTCTTCATTAAGAGATATTTAAACGTGTGAGTTAATAAGGACAAAGTAGCAGACAGATATCTTAGCAAAATTGCTTTTAAATTATTTTTCATCTCTGGAAGAACATGGGTGCATATTGATCAGAGAACTTACTCTGTTCTCATAACAATGTGATTTTCTTGTGTTAATGTCAGAATTGAAGTTCTAATGGTCTGAATTTATAGTTTCACTGTCAGATCAATGCCTTGTATGTATCAGATGTCGAAACGATGACTAAAAGTATGGTGTATGCTATAATGCAATTATTTTGACCAGCAGCTTACTCTTGCTCTTTAATAGCAGCCACTGGTCATATATGTAGTAATTAAGGGCCTAAAAAATTGTGTGACTTTCTGAAACACTCATTTAGGAGCCTAGTGTTTCATGCTTGTCTGTATCTCAGACAACAGTATATTTGAGAATTTGATACAATTGTTGAGATACAATTCCTTCAGCTATTTTTGAGTTAGAGGTTTGTGTTGAAAGAACACTTTTTCTATTGTTTAAAAATATATATAACTACGTTTTTTTTATTTTGAACAGAACTGCAGCAAATGTTTCAGGCTTGAAACTCAGATCTTCACACAGATTCTTTTATATAAGGAATCAGTGCTTTTCTTGGTTTGAGGGAAAAATAAAAATAAAGAGTCATACATGATTGAAAAAACATTTTTTTACTTGCCTAGCTTAACACAAAGCTCAGAGAAAATGTAAATTTACTCACTAACATTCAACTCAGTGAATGAAGAACTTCAAAGTCTAACTGGAGCATTTAAAAATCAACTTATTATGCAAGGGCTCTTCCCCCTCTCCTTTTTCTTAGCAGAAGAACAAAATACTTGGTAATCTGCTGCTATTAACTTTTAAGTTCCTCACCACTGAAATGTCAAAACGTAATACAAAAGAAAGTTTCTAATAACTGTTCCAACTTCTGTGTTTTTTTTTTTTTTCTAGTGGAGTATGTAGATTATTACTGCTTTGAGTTGCAAAATGTAGCAAGTAGAGCTGTTTTGGGAATCAAATAAAATTTTGATTAATCTTTTATTGGAAAATAATTTCTTAGGCTCAGAAGGGATTCTGTCATCAAAAGGAGAGACACTGAATAGCCAATAGCCTGGATAACTGAAGACAACTTTCAAGTCTTCGCTGTGCTTGGTTAGTGCTACTGGTGTGGATGGGAGCATGTTCATCTAAGGTAAAGGCCTAATCATTGGTCTTACTCTCTTGCTTGAGTGGGTGTCTGTCAGTCCTTTCTCTCTCCTCTCTCTTCCTCACATAATATTATCTTGTTCTCATACGGAGTTGGAATATTTAAAAATATGGAAATATTCCGTGGGACAGGAAAACAGTTTCCAGCCCAGCACTTAAAAGAAAAATTACAGAATATGCATGGTGTCTGCATTAATACTACTTTTGGCACCTTGACATCATATGAACACCATCACTTTTTTTTCTTTTTTTCAGTCTCCACGGTCATGTAGAATAGTAAAGCTTAAAGCACCTTAGTGTTATAAATTCCATAAATTTTCAATCAAAGTTAATCACCGCTGGAAAAATTATTGTTATGGTGTAGAGAGTAGGTTTACATTTAGGAGAAGACAATAATAATTGAGAATAGGATTAAAAGTGACAAGGTGGACATCTATAGAGCATTGACCCATTTTAGAGATGTGCTTTAGTACCAGATGGAATTGTGTCCTGTAAGTGTTGTTTGGAATGGAATGGAATGGAATGGAATGGAATGGAATGGAATGGAATGAATAGAATAGAATAGAATAGAATATTTCAGTTGGAAGGGACCTACAACAATCATCTAGTCCAAATGCCTGACCACTTCAGGGCCGATCAAAAATTCAAGCATGTTGTTAAGGGCATTGTCCAAATACCTCTTAAACACTGACAGGCTTGGGGCATTGACCGCCTCTCTAGGAAGCCTGTTCCAGTGTTTGACCACCCTCTCAGTAAAGAAATGCTTCCTAAATTCAAGTTTGAACCTCCCCTGTTGCAGCTTTGAACCATTCCCATGCGTCCTTCACTGGATCCCAGGGAGAAGAGCTCAGCACCTCTCTCTCCACGTCCCCTCCTCAGGAAGCTGTAGAGAGCAATGAGGTCACCCCTCAGCTTCCT
>VYZM01020718.1:12678-35110 GCA_013398915.1 Dromas ardeola | reverse complement strand
GGGTTGCCCTTTTGGCTGCCAGGGCACACTGCTGACTCACATTGAGCCTTACTAAAATCCAGAAAAACTACATCCACAGCCTTCCCTTCATCCACTAGGTGGGTGACCTTATCATAGAAGGATATCAAATTAGTTAGACAGGACTTTCCCTTTGTGAATTCATGATGATCGTGCCTGATCATAGAATCATAGAATCCTAGAATGGTTTGGGTTGGAAGGGACCTTTGCAGGTCATCTAGTCCAGCCCTTAATGATGATTGCACTATTCTTGCTATAATCTTCTCCATAATATTTCCAGAAACTGAGGTTAGGCTAACAGGCCTGTGGTTTCCTGGGTCTTCCCTCATGCCCTTCTTGTAAATTGGATTAATGTTGGCTAGCTTCCAGTCAGCAAGGACCTCCCCAGACTTGCAAGACTTTTGGTAGATGATCGAGAGGGGTCCTGCAATAACATCGCTAGCTCCTTCAGTACTCTGGGATAAATCCCATCACACCCCATGGACTTGTGAACGTTCAGCTGATACAGCTGGTCCCTTACAATTTCAGTGTCCACAAATGGAAAGTCACTGTTCCACACTCGTGGTCCTCCGGCTCAGGGGACCAGGCAGGCCAAGGTCTGTCAGTATTATTAAAGACTGAGGCCAAAAAAAAGCATTGAATGCTTCCACTTTTTCTTCATTCCTATTAGTCAGATGACCATCTTCAACAGTATTGGTCCAATGATTTCATTAGACCTCCTCTTGCTATTAAAGTACTTTAAAAAAGCCCATCTTGTTATCTGACACAACACTGGCCAGTTTCAACTCTAATTGAGCTTTGGCCTTTCCTGTCTTCTCTCTGCATATACAAACCACAGCTCTGCGTCATTTCTTTGCATTGACTATAAAGAGAACACGAGGTGCCTAGCTGAGATGTAGATACCTTCACTGTATCAATCTAAAATTAGTTGACTTCAGGCAGCAGTACTGGGGACTTTACAGGTGCATACGTGAATCGGGAATACATGCAAATAACACTTAGGAGCTTAACTCTGGGAGGTGACCTTTGGAAATTCCCTCTCTAAGGACTGATTGAACCAACAAAATATGAGTGTATTTATAAAGAATTCTAGAAAGTTTTTAACTCTTCCATCAGCTCCTGTTGCCCAGCTACGATGGTAACATTATCTGATTCCTACTGTTGCGCGTGAAAGGGGCAGAACAGTTTTGGCAGAAAATAAACCCCCTTGCGTTCTAAGACTCCTCACCGAGGTGGGAGGCCAGGTGCGGCTGGGTTTAAATTCTCAGTGATGCCCAGTTCACCACTGTCAGTCCAGTCGCGTTTAACAAACTGTTACGATTTGGATACACTAATAGTGGACTGCACCTTCAGTCTAGTCGTGCCATGAACTAGCACGGCCACTCTCAAGTCTTTGGTCGTGTAATGAGAAGCTGAAATGACTAGCTACTTAAACAGTGCAGTTTATTTAAGCAACAGATACATAGGTTCTTATGATTGCCGGTGATAAATACACCGTCTGCAAAGCATGTGCAAATAAAAGTATTGTTAAATATACAAAATGTGCAACAAAGTTATGAACAATACAGCCTGGCTATAAATGTAGGAAAGAGATTCTCTAGAGAGATTTCTAAGTTTCCCGAGGAAGCTCTCGGTATAGTTTAAGTCTTACCCACAGGCGTCCCTATGTGGGGGAAGAAAGGCTCAGCCCGTCGACTGGTCCCGGGAGTCAGAGACAGTCTGTGATGGAGTCCTCCTTGACTTGTTCACGATGGTGTCTTTCCTGATATCCCCCCTTTCTTGGGCTATTTTTATACTATATTTTACCTTCAAGGTGGAGTTTGAGTGACTTTAGTCACAAATACCTTTATTATGATTGGTGTAAAATTCTCTCGCTTCACATTTAAAGGTATAGATTAAGCAAAATTCAGGGTGCAGACCCAAGGAGGAGTGGTCGCACCTTGGAGGCGGGTAGTCTTTGGGATGGAGGTGTGTTTTGGTATTATAATGGCATTGTAATGAGCAAAGTTCGCTCAAAGAACAGCATTTCATCAAAATTTGATAGCTGAGGGTAACAGGTATGCAGCTTATTGGTTCCATAGTACCATCCTGTTCCCGTATCTGCTGTATGTCACAGGGCAAGGCTGTGGAAGATCACATTCCGCTCCATCCCCCATGTTGCTTTGCAAGCAATATTGTACAGGGAATCGCAGATGTTGAATTCATCGCGTGCCAGCCGCGGCTGTATTCTACCTTAGAAGCCTTTTGATTTTATACCTTTCCTTAATGTGTGAACAATGCTGTATTTTTTGTCATTTTAGTAATTATTCCACACCTACCTTGGCAGTGTTGTGTTTCATAATCTGTACACTGGCAATGCAGACAGCACGGGACTGAGATGTAGGAGATGGGGACGGGTGGGGGGTACTGAAATTTTCTTCTGTTGTGGCACAGGGCTGATCCTGTGAGGGGACGGCATGATCATATTCTTAATAGGCATGGTCAGTCCTGGGCAGAAGGCCCTCTCTGTCCTTAGACTCATTTATAATGTGTCCATGAGTCATGAGTCTTGCCTCAAGCATGATGTGGCAAGTAATTCTCCATAGCTATCCATACAAGGAATCTGCTGCCTTTTGTGCCAGTAGCCCAAAGATATATACACGAGGCATGAGGCACATAGCCTTTGCGTAGACTGTACATGCATATTGTTATGAGGATAGATACCCCCTGGAAAATAATGAGAAAACAATTAATCTATTGCACTAGGGGCTTAGGGCAGGAGCCAGCCAACTGTTGCATATGCGCAGAATCACCCAGCCCTAAGAAAGTATGTCTTAATGATTTAATTACTTTTCTCATCTGAGTGGATATTGTAATTCTGATTACAGAAGCTGAGGATGAACACGCTTAAAACTAATAAATACAAAGTGCATTCATCTGAAATGAGCATCATCAGCACTCACAATGAAATTTCATTTATGGGCATTGTTTCATTAAATATAACCTCTAGCTTATTACAGACACATTATTTTTCATTTTTTATGCATGATGTCATTCCTTTATTTAAACAGACCACGGTAAATATTTTATGAAACCATTAAAGGAACAAATAATAAATTTCTGCATTAAAAATGGATCTGTGAAAGTGTCTGGCAACTAAAATACAAACAAACAAATAAACAAAAAGGGTGGAATTATGTTGCAATCTGTCAGAAATTCTCCTGGAGTTTTATCTGTGATTTGGCCACTGTTACTCTATTTCTCATTCAGTTGGCCTATTAATATGAGATATGTAAAATGGTAGAAATGTGTGAGCTACCTTGGGGCAGAATATGATGATCTTGTTCTACCTTAGACTTTTAGAGGATGCTAATTGTATGCTGGGCTTTTTGTTTCCCCCAAAGCCCTGTTTCATGTATTTAATTAGAGATTTTTAACTTTTAAAGCATTTGCTGTGCACACTGGCAGGTATTTTTAAGAACCATGTCCTATGTACTGAGGCAATTGTGCAGATTAGCTAAAAGAGTCATTAAGCATATCTGCTTGCACAAGACTGTCATAATCCAGTCTCCTAGCATAATTTTATGGCTGCTGCAAAAGGCAGGATACAGATGGGGTGTTGAACTTGCAGCTTAGCACCTCCTGTGAATCCCATTGTTTTCAGCAAGAGCTGAGAGAATTCTTCAATTTGCAAAATCTAGCTCCTCAAAAGATAGCAATTAATCTATTGGCAGGCCCTACATTTATGCAGGGGAAGCTCACACTGAACTTGTTGAGAGCTCGGTACAGTTCTACTGAAATCAAGAGAAAGAATCCCATTGACTTCATAGAGACCTGGATCAAGTAACTAATTACTAAAATGTGATCCTGCAGAAAGCTGGGCCAATGCTGCTTCATCTCCCAAAGGGGATGGTTGTGGTGATGGTGGGAAAAATTCATTGTACTCGCCAGCTTCCAGCACTGCTCTGTACCTGAGAGGTTTGAATCTGAAATGAATGAAATTCAAGAGACATTTTCTTCCCACTCCAGAAAAAAAGGGAAATTAAAAACAATGACAGAAATGTGAATACACAGATTTGAATTTCAGTGCTAATGTGTCATTGCCAAGTATTGCTTTTCAATTTGCTCGGTGCAGAAGGGAGTAGCTTTGTCAAGGTCATGCCAGAAATAAATAATTTCTTTGTTTCAGCAAGGTCTTGGAAAGCAACAGTAATCAGGACCTTCTGTAAATTAGGGTTTCTTTCTAAGGAAGGGATTCTTATTTCAAATGACCTCTTGCCTCTTTTTCTTCTTCTGTTTTTAACATCTAAGTGATTTGCAAACTTCTCACATTTCAAGGACATAATTAAGAATGCTGATTACATTGACATCATTCTCAACACTGAAGAATGTGAACAGGAGTGCACTCACTGCTTTTTAAATACTTTTGTCCCAACCTCTATAAATAAACATAATTAATAGAACTTGAGAAGTAAAACAGGGCACAGTCTCTCCTCAGAAGGTGCCAGCTTGAGAATGTAGTTCTTCATGCATCAAGAAGAGCATGTAGCTGGTAATATGTTGTCTTCAAAAGAAAATAACCTGTGTTTATGACAAGGCTTGGGCTTGATGAGAGTAAACGGATGCTGCTCTGATACCATTATTTCTTCAAAGTACACATTAATATCTTTTAAATGCAAGTCATGGCTCTCATTAATGCCATTATTATGAATTACTAAGACCTCCATCCATTAGTTTGGTCACAATGTTCTTAATTAATAGGTGACCTATCTTTAAGCAGCTATTGTATTTTACATAGATTGTCTGCTGATAACCCAAGACAAATACCGATGCATAATTAATTTTATTTTTTAATTAATTCTCAATATGTGACGCTGTATGGATTCAAAAGCAGAAAGGTACTAATTAGAATTTTGTTTTAATTAGCCTTGCATATGCTAAGTGCATTCTGTAGTGCTCAGTGCAACAGAACTGGTGATCAGGAGGATGGTTTAAAACTCCTGATGGATTAGAAATATGGCTCAATAGTAACGTAAGTGGTATTGGTGCTGCTCAAGAAGGAAAACTGCAGAGTCATTTTTCCATAGTCCTTTTTCTGATTGTGCAGTGTACTATCTTCCAACTGTGATCTTAGAACAGTTTCAAATTAGTAACGAGGTTAAGGGGTGGAGATGTTACTGTAGTGGTCTGTAACTGCCAAGGAAAGCAAGTACCTTTTCATTCAGCCATACCTTAATCTATCACTTGCAAGACATCACTAGAACTTCTGTACATCCCTTTCTGTGACTTTTCAATATAATGAAATTCTCTATAAGGAAATTTTGCATCAGGTGAATGCCCCAAGCTCATCTAAAACCACCTGGATTATGGTCCTGCATGTAACAGCAATTAGAAGATTTTTTTTTTCCCGAAGTTGCCAACAGCCAGCCTGTGGCACGTGACATAGCACTAAGCATTCATCGGAGTTACACGTCAGAGGACCTTTTTCATATCTCCCAGGGTTTTGCTTTTTCTCTTTGTCTCTTGATTATTTTTTTTTTTTATTTTCAAATGCTGATAGGAGCCTGAATCATTTCGATGGATTGAAAAATGTCACCTTTCTGTGCTGTGACAACCCTGAGCTGTTTCCTTCCTTCTGCTATCTTCACAGAAGTCCACAGAACGAAGGTATTCCATGCAGTTTTCCCTACTGTTTGACAGAGCCACCATTATGGTCTTGAAGGCCATCAATAAAAGATAGATTTTGGCCTGTCCCTTCTCCCCCTTGAACCCTCTTACCTCCTGGCTGTGCCTCCAAGCCCAGGGGTGCTCTGTACCTGGGCCTCCAGCAGTTTCCCATGTCCCACAGACCAGCCCTGCTCACCCCTTCTTGTGAAGAGGAATGTGCTGAAAACTATGAAACTTGGATGTTGGTTATGAAAGCTGCGTAAGTAGTGATTGTTCCAAGGACTTTTGAAAAAGTTATGAATGTTCAGCATTTTAAGAGACTGTATAGGGGAACATCTGTTCACGCAGCATCATTCCAAAAATCTAGAGTATGGAAACAGTGGCTAACATTTAGAGGATAAGAACTTGCTGGGAGATTTTCAGGTGGTTTAGATTTTTTTAATTCCATTTTTTCCTCCCATGGATCTTCTTCAAGGACTTGAAGTCTTTGTAATTATTCCAGGCAAGTGCTCCTAGCATTGGGTTAGATGTCCTCAGCAGAAAACAAGAAAATGCCATACTAGCAAAGTGACAATTGTGAAGAGCTACCTACCTGGAGTTAAAGTAACACACTGTGGCATTCCAATTGAAGATTTTCATTCAGCGCTAAAGTAAGCTTATATTATGAATGGGAAAAGCAATTTTTGTACAATTACTCAAATGGCAGTATTCTTGTAAGCTTTTGCTTTTGTGTTTCCTTTCAGAAGGAAAATACGTATCTTTTAATTTTCTAAGGAAAAGTTTGGTAATGACTGAGAGTTGGAAATACAAAATTTTACTTTGGGTGACAGTGTAAATTGTTCAAGCTAAAAATTTTATTTTTATCAGTTTAATGGCTATGCTTTAGAATGCATATTTAAGAAAAATCATGATTTTCCTGTTTATTGTCAAAAAGATTCACCTGTTTTTCTGGTAGGTGATATTGCAGATATTGAGGTTAGCATAATCTTTCTGTGTACATTAAAATTGTATCAGATCAGAGCCAATGGAGGAAAGAAAGATTATGTTTGTTATAATAGCTTTTTGAAAAAAATACCCTACACTATGATCAGATCCAATTCATGTGTATTCATTTTTAAAATAATCTTACAGTATCTGTTTGACCTTAAAACAATTCAATGTAATGAAATACCATAGACCACAGCAATACTAAATATCCTATTTATTTGTGGATTGGAAGTATCATTTCTCATCGTCTGGCACCATTTTTGTACAATAACAACTTCCAAGGAAAGCAGAATATTAATTCTGATACAGAAGGGCATTTCTGCCCTTCATAATTCTGATACAGAAGGACAATCAGGTGATCAGGTCTAGTCAGCACGGGTTCATGAAAGGCAGGTCCTGCTTGACAAACCTGATCTCCTTCTATGACGAAGTGACCAGCTCGGTGGATGAGGGAAAGGCTGTGAATGTTGTTTACCTGGACTTTAGTAAGGCCTTTTATACAGTTTCCCACAGCATCCTCCTGGAGAAACTGGCTGCCCATGGCTTGGATGGGAGTGCTCTTCACGGGGTTAAAAACTGGCTGGATGGCCGGGCCCAGGGAGTGGTGGTGAACGGAGTTCAATCCAGTTGGCAGCTGGTCACAAGTGGTGTTCCCCAGGGCTCTTTAATAATCTTTATCAACAACCTGGACAAGGGGATTGAGTGTACCCTCAGTCAGTTTGCAGACGACACCAAATTGGGTGGGAGTGTTGACCTGCTTGAGGGTAGAAAGGCTCTGCAGATGGACCTGGGCAGGCTGGATGGCTGGATTGATGGGCCGAGGCCAATGGTATGAGGTTCAACAAGGCCAAGTGCTGGGTCCTGCACTTGGGTCGCAACAACCCCATGGAGCGCTACAGGCTTGNGTGTTGGTCGACAGCTGGCTGAATATGAGCCAGCAGTGTGCCCAGGTGGCCAAGAAGGACAATGGCATCCTGGCCCTTATCAGGAGCAGTGTGGTGAGCAGCACTAGGGCAGTGATCGTCCCTCTGTACTCGGCACTGGTGAGGCCCCACCTCGAGGGCTGTGTCCAGTTTTGGACCCTTCACCACAAAAAAGACATTGAGGTGCTGGAGCGTGTCCAGAGAAGGACAACAGAGCTGGTGAGGGGTCTGGAGAACAAGTCTTATGAGGAGCGGCTGAGGGAGCTGGGGGTGTTCAGCCTGGAGAGAAGGAGGCTGAGGGGAGACCTTCTCACTCCCTACAACTCCCTGAAAGGAGGTTGTAGAGAGGTGGGGGTCGGTCTCTTCTCCCAAGTAGCAGGTGATAGGACAAGAGGAAACAGCCTCAAGTTGTGCCAGGAGAGGTTTTGACTGGATATTCAGAAAATTTTTTACACTGAAAGGGTTATCAAGCATTGGAGCAGGCTGCCCAGGGAAGTGGTTGAGGCACCATCCCTGGAGGTATTTAAAAGACGAGTAGACGTAGTGCTTAGAGATACGGTTTAGTGATGGTTTTTGTCAGAGTTAGGTTGATGGTTGGACTAGATGATCTGAAAGGTCCCTTCCAACCTAGGCAGTTCTATGATTCTATGATTCTCTGCTCTCATTGATGTCACAGAAACCCCCACGAAATCAGTAGACTTGAACTGCATTAGATGATAGGAAAGTATGTCTCTGCAATCATGTTGCTGTTTATTGTGAGGTATCTTCCATATGTAGTTCATCTATTATCTAGGCAGAATAAGAGAAGATTGCCTCTTACCTCTCTATTTGATATTCTGCACTGAAGTCCAGCCTTTGGATCAGCAAAACTTGAAGGGCTTGTTTCTTCACTACTGTCCGTGGTGACTGCAGTATAAAGCCCTGCAGATTCCTCCCCCACTGGTTCAAAAACATGTATGTTTCCTCACCATACATCTTCTTCCCAGCCCTTGAAGGGGGCAGCCACCTCTGGGGGCAGGCCAGAGGATGATGAAGTCTTTGACCTTGCAGGTTCTTTTGCTTCTCTCTACTCTACTCAGCTTGTATATGTGTAAGAAGGGAGAAAAGGCAATTTCGTCTCACCTGTGGCTTTTTAGAGGATAATATATGGCAATGTAACTCATAAGATTGCCATGCACAAAGTAATGGCCAACTGATGTCAAAAACATATTGGGAAGTTAGATGTAGTAGGCCAGATCTGATCTCAGTTACATTGCTGTGAATGTAAGGATACGTAACTTTTCAGAGGTATAGAGGAGACCAGAATCCAGCACCTTATAATTAACAAGCATCATGCAGATTAACAGCTTAACTTTTGAATTATTAGACAGAATTGTCCTAGATACAACGATATAATGATGCAGTAAAGTCCAAACTATTTTTATTCATTATGCCAGTAAGAGCTTATTTTTAACCATCCATTATAGGTAAAAGTAATAGAAATGATTCACAATTATGAATGATTCCCTACCAGGAAATAAAATTCAAAGATGAGGGTTAGTTTTGGCTATTTGTTAAGCAGAAGAAACTGTCTTGTAGTATGAAATAGCTGTCCTGTTCAGGTGTCACAATAAATTTATCACCTCCAATAAAATGTAGAAAGTATTGTTTTTCTAATATTAGTGAAAGATGATGTCCATTTAAATTAGATTTTTCATTCATTTCTAATTGGCTTAAAATCCGGTTTAGCTACAGCTCTTTCACTCATAACTTGTTTAAAGGATTCTAATTCTCATAGATAAATAGGCATCTTGACGTTTTTCATTTTCATCCATCATTAAGTTTCTTATGGCTGAGGTTGCCGGTTGCGCGTTGCCTTTCCATTATGCTATCAACTTCTGAAGTAACTGGGTTCAGATTGGATCCATTTATTTCATTCAGTGCCTTATCTGCCTCTTTCCCCCACTTTTTTAAGCACTGCCGAGGGTCATATCGAAAAACTATCTCCAATTCCAACTGAAATCAACCAGGAAATGGCTTTATTTTACTTTTAACCGTGATTGAAATCAAACAGGACTGCATCATTTTATAAAATGGTCATTTACAATACAGTGGCTTGTATGCTATGTTGAAAGCACCCTAAATTTCCTGTATATGCCTGTTTTTCATTTCATTCATTTAGAATTGTTTCAGAAATAGAAAATATTGTGAAGAGTAGGATTTCATTAAAAAAATGCATATTTTTTGGAAACGAGACATTTCCGTATACTGGAAAGAAGGAACACATGTACTTTAGATGGATAAGAGTAATAGGCTCTGAAGGGCAAAATAAATCAAAAGACCATTCCTTTCCAGTAGCGCTGAGAGACTGAAAGAGAATGTCGGGCTGCAGAGGCAGTTTGTGTGTTTTGATACACTATTTTCAGTAAAGGGGAAAACTGAATGGGAGATTCAGAATTAGAAATTCCTCATACTTTGCTTTTATTTACAAATGCGCTTCTTCAAGGACTGCTGTCTGAGGCAATCTGTAATGTGTTTTCATCCTGCTTTAATCCTTATCCCTGTTTGCAATGATCCAGGACAGTCATCAGGGTGACTGTTAAAGTCTGGGACTGGGTTTTGAAGAAACAGGGCTCATTCTAGATTTGTAGATACGTAACAATGCTATCTTTTACAACCATGAAGAGAATGGAGCCATGACTGCAGGTTAGATTTTCCTGACACTGTGGGACAATTGGAGGTTGGGATGTTTTATTCTATACTTCACCTGATTCTTGTACTCTTTTTTTTTTTGAACTTCCCATGGTGGGTATTGATAAGGACAGCCTGTAAGATGTGTGTGGGGAAACTGCTGTTATTCTTGAAATTTCTGGCTTATAAAAGTGGGCTATCCTTCAGCAATGCATTTCTTTTTCATTTGAAATGAGGCTGGAATTAGACATAGGCGTATTAGACACATTAGATCAGTCTATTAAAGAGACTATAAATCAATCAGTTATGTTTTATAGCAGTTTCTATATCTTACTCTGTACCCCTATCTTTATCTTCACTTTTTAATGGAAATAATTTAGTTAAAAGCAGATATTAGGAAATTACCTCAATTATCTTGCATGAGACAGTCAAGAATGTGGATGCTAAAGCAAAAAGTCTTATATGTAGAAATAATAAATCAATAGAAGTTGTTTTAATATCTGTGGTACAGATCAGACTCCTTTTATGAAATTTAGAAAGTGAATAATAATTTTAGTGTTGTTTCAGGCTGTTTTCTTGTTAACAGTCCACTGAGGAATATGGCATTTCCCATCTGCTCATGAAATAGTCACCAGGTCTACCTCAGAAATGTCAGCTGGCTCACTGTGCTCTGTTAAACGTGTGTCCTGGATACAAACCGGCTCAGGGCTCTCCAGTGTTTTCGCTGTTGGCTTGTCGAAAGGTTTTGCATCCTATGCTTGCTCTGTTCCTTATACACTTTCACCAAGTATCTCGGGCTGTAAGAACAGAAAGAATATTGACCTGAATCACTACTCCAGTTCATGGCAGCTCCAGATTTTAGGGCACTTTCTGTGTATGCCAGCAGGACACAAGCGCTGGTTCACTGTCAGGGTGTCTTTGGCAAGGGCTACTCTCAGCATCCTTCTTTAGGGTCTCCAATGTGCAGAGCAAACCTAGCAGAGAGCATGCAGTCGATGCCTCAGGGGGAGAACAGAGGACCTTCAGGGCTGAATGCAGGAGGTCCGACAGCATGTGTTATATTTCAAAAATAATTGCAAGATGCTCATATTGGCTCCCATCTCTCTCTGTGAAACGTGTTTAACTGTGTGTCGGTGACGATAAAGGAGAGGAGGTTGGGGGAGGGTAATATATTTGTCTTTTGTGCATGACTTTCTTTCACTCATCCAATCCTGCCCTTCCTAAGGCATGAATTCGCAGACATCTGGCATGAGCTCCTTGATGTCTGGCAAGGGGGTAGCACAGGAAAAGGAAAGATGAACGGAACAAAGCTTGATATTTCGTAAGCGGTTTACAGAACATTAAGGGGAATATTTTGTTCAGTAGATTTTAGAATTCCTTGCAAATAAGGCTGAACACAGAAGCGGTGCATTTTAGGTTTTGGAGACTTTGATCCCTTAACTCTTTTCTACTGATTTATTTGGGTGAATTTCGGATTTTAAATTGCACCTCCTATAATGATTGAATGCACTTTCTGTGTACCCAGTATTTATGGTGCAGCTGTTGGCAATGTTAATGTGAAAAGCCCATCTCCTGAACATTGTCAGGCTCTTATTGTCACCTTTAGTTCCCTGGGAGATGGGGACAGAATTTTATTTCAGATTAAAAGGAAGAAAACTGTTACCTTTCAGGGAAAACATATATTTATGTTTCTGGATGTCTCTAAAGTGACTCAGACAAGGAGACACATATTTGAGTTATTGTTGCTAGATTTTATTATGCTTGGTGCCTGGGTGGCTATACTATATTTTATGCCGCAAGGTTTAGAGTTGTTTTGGAAGGGAAGAGAAGGGAAGCATTTTTTGGATCTTGATGAAGATGATAAAATGCAAATTCTAAGGGCAAAATTCAGAGGTGATGCCATTGGGAATGTAAGTTCAATTTTTCATACATGACAGTCATTTAAATTCAGGCGTCATCTTATCTCTTCTCTCTTTTCCACCTATTTATACCTGTTTTTTCAATAAGTAAATACGTCAAAATTGGTGAAATGTATATGCTAGTAGCCTATAGGAGAGATGATAACAAAGCTAGGCTCAAGCCCGCCACTCATGGGCATCTGACTTGCTAATATGTTTTATGTGCCTTACCGGTAAGTAAATGTCTAAATTACCTGTGTGGTCAGTAGACAGAGCGTGTACTTCTGAAGGACTCCAGAGGGAGAATCCGCCAGTCTCGTGTTAGGTACTGAATTACATAGATGACTTCTCTCCCTGGAAAGCCTTTACGATCACCTGCCTCTCCTTGCTAATATTACGAAACTTATTTTTGAAGGTCTGCCTCATTAGGCCTCTGAAATTTAGGAGGGAGTTTGGTGCAAGAAAGATGAACATGATCCTACCCTAATTGCGTCTCCCAGGGAGTCGTAGTGAGTACAAGGAGAACATGTAACTGCGAGCCAAGGGTTCCCAAAGAACTGTTTCTCTTACCTTAGGCTGTGACACTGCAAATAGGGTCACCAGCCCAACAGAAATTCAATTGCTAATCAGGCTCCCAGCTGAAAGCAGGGTCAAAAGCCCAAATACGAAACCTAATTAGACATTGAGTATATGCAAAATAGAGCTCCTCCTTCCTTTCCTGTCCAACATAACATTATATACACATTTAATGTCACAGTGGTACTATATATTAATGCAGCACTTCTAATTGATAAGTGATAGTGTAAAGACTTTGTATTTAAAATTGATAATTTTTGATGGAAAAATGTGACCTTATTTCAGTGTAATAATTTGATACCATTGTTAAGTAACAATAACAAAAAATCTTAAGAAGGTTAAATTGCACCTCTTAACAGGTGCATATACGATGATTGATAATCAAATCCCTCTTTTGCTGGAGGAAAGCAAAGGCAAGCAATACAGAACATTACACAAGAAGATTTAGATGACTTGTTTTGACTACGGGTTTGCTCTGCAAGTCAATACGTAAACATGCACGCGTATATGCACGCACACACACACATCTCATCAGCTTCTAGCTTGAAAAGGAGAGAAGTTGACCATCAAAAAAGGTTGCCTGTTAGTAAATTTGATCATTATCTCTTAATTAACTGAAATTATTTAGGAATGATGGTATCATGAAAAGGGAGAAGTAACCCGTGGATTGCTAGATATATGTGATAAAGGTCCTCAAGTAAGATAGTATATACACTGTGGGAAAAAAAGCCTACAAACATATTTGGATAGTTGTGTGACACCATGGTACTGTTGCTCCTCACTGGGTTCCTGGTTCAGCCCAGGGAAGCTCTATTTGTGCAAGGTTTTTGTGGGTTAGCACAGTCTCGGGTTGGTATGGGCTTGCAGACCATCAAGGAAATCTTGACCCGTGTGTTGACACATACTTCATTTTCTTTGTGGCTTCAAGTCTTCCTAGCATTTTCTCCCCTTCTGAACAGTCTTTTTAAAAAGTGCTTGTGCACCAGCATGTTTTTAGTGTAATTATGAAAAAACTAGAAGTGTGCTATTTGAAATTCATGTGGGTGTGCTTAAAGTCAACTTCTCATTCAGCAGCATCACAGGTATTTTTTCTTGGTGGAGATGCTTTAATCCATTAACTTAAGAGTTAGGGTATGTTTTCGTGTCACGGTGCAGTGCTTTGTGGTGATACACAAGCTCTGAATTATCTGTGTAATTAGCTGAGGAACAGGGTGTATTGAGAAAAAGAACCCTTTTTAGTGAATCTATATGGTTTCTGACTCCCAAGCTGGCTTTCTCAGGGCTTGCTGAGTACTACTTTGTAACACCGCTATGGTATGCATCTAGTATTTGGAATTAGGTTATTCTTTGTGTGGAAAGACATGCCTGAAGCTAAAAAAAATTAATTATGAAATTTTTTTTCTTGTAGAAATGAAAAAAATAAAACACCTCCGCTAATCTTGGGGCTCAAGTACACTCTTTGAAGAACCTGCTTGAGCCTAATAAAACTGAGGTGTACACAGTGGCAGCTAACTAGTTATGTAGGCTCCCTCATAATCAATACAGAGGATGATTCATTCTGTGATAAATCTCAAAGGTAGATGTGCCTTTACTTCATATTAAAATTAATTCTCACTTGCTATGAACATAACTAGAAATCCTCAAATATTTACGGAATATGGACTGTGAAGGAAAAACAGTGGAACAATATGAGCAACGCTGTCTTTGGAAACTTACATTTTAGAAGACCTGTGATCACATTTTGAATTGACTAAACTGAACATCATCATGAAGAAGCTATCTAGACTTTTGAAAGCCTTTCTTTTTTTCCCTGGTGGGTTTAAACTCACTTGTATCCAAACCAAGATATTTAATTTAGATAAACTTCAAACTAGTACAAGTGAATTGAACTTTGTATGGAATAGCTGGGGAATTCATTTGAAATTTCTAGAAATAAAAAAGAAATAATATAATACAGTATAGATTTTTCCCCTTACAGCAAAATTCCAGACTGGCAAAACTGGCAAGAGCTTTCTTTCATTATTATTTTTTTTTATTTTTTTTTTTATTTTTCCTTTCTTCTGTTATTGAAGTTCTTAGTTTTCTACAAAAACACCCACAAGAATGTATATGTCCTGGGTTTTCATTTATTTCATTATTTCAGGTTATCTCAAGTTCCTGTTTGGATGAGAGATAATGAAAATAGCCTATGTCAGTTATTTCCTGTAGCAGATAGCTCTCAGAGGAGATTATATATTGCTCAGCTGCGTTTATGGTGTAGGAAAAAAAAAATAAAATGTCATACAATAAGCCAAAAGCTAAGTTTCATCCAGGGTCAGAAATTATTTATGAACTTAACATTTAGCACTTGAAAGTGTCCTTCAGCAGCCATTGTCCAAGGTGGTATTTTATTTCCTTGGGCTAGATGGCGCTGCAGTATATAAAATTAACATCCCCGCCAGCCAGCACAAGGGCTGTGCTTCAACCCTCTGGGGTTGCAGGCAGACTTCCCTCCCGCTTCGGAAAGAAACAAGCCTTTCCTACATGCGGACATTTACTTCTTTGTTTTTCTATCGAGAAACACAACGCTAAGTCTTCTTGTTTTATTTTTTTATAAGTTCCTCTTTCACTTGGTAGGTATTCTCTTAGAGAAGTGTTTTACACAGGGAGTATTATATATACGCCACAAATAGAACACGTACATAAAACCCACATACATTCCCTGTGAATATTAGGTTGTTTTTTAGTCTGGAGAAGGAGAAAGCAGCAGAGAGAAAGAAGATGTGGTATTCCCTGGGATAGCCTGTGTTCCTAGTACAGGAGGTGAGGACTTTCAGCCTAAAGATCTGGAAGTATTGAGATCTACCAGGGCTAGTGTCAAACACCACTCATGTTCTGATGATACTTTGTTATGTCCCTACAGAAGCAGGACCTTACTTCTGCTGTGCAAATCCTTTGTGCTTTCTTCTCTACCTTCTCTCTGTGGAGAGGCACAGTCTCTCTACTTCAGTACTGGGAAGAAGTGACTGTAGATGATCTGAGTCCCCACCTGCATCCTCTGCCCCAGTGGCAGAAGATGAGATGAGATGAGATCAGATCAGATCTTCATATCACCTTGTGGTGAAACGCAAACAGTCCAGTGATGTCCTCCAGGAAAAGGGAATAGGGAATTTGAACAGGTGCTGTTCAAATGCAACTAGGCAAAGGTAAGGGAGGAGGTGCACTGACCTGCACTGATTGCGCTGTCCTTCATTTGAGCTATGTAGTAGCAAGAAATATGGAATGTTGCTTGAACAGCATCTTTAAATTAGTCTGCTAATGGTGTTATTCTGAATACTGTACATAGTCCGTTGTTTTGGGAATAGAAATGAGTTTCACTCAGAGACTATAAACTTCTTTCTTTGAAAGCTTGCTGGAGTTACTGATAACTGCTTATGAGTTTTTACATATGTGGTCTAAGGTTAATAATGTTTTATGAAAACACAGATCGAGTCTTGATCTTCAGAAAAGAGTTAAAACAATGTTCAGAAGTATAAGAGTGGTGAAGTAAGTTGTTACTTAGTGCATAACACTGATTATACATCCCTTTATTGTGCTCCAGATGTCATTGGTGTTATTGTTCTGTAGCACAGAAAAACCTGAAGGGGAGTAGCTGGAAGGTGGGATGCAGGTTGGGGTTCCTCTGGCATCCCATATTTCTCCAGTGACAATGCCAGGGTAGCCATTCCTAATCCTTTCTTTTCTAGCTCATGCCCTCATCTGCATTGTGCTCTCCGCAATGCTGTTTTGGAGAACCAATACAGGTTACTAAAAACATTATTTAGATTGCTTTCCCAAAGGGTTGGATTGAGCTGCCAGAGACAGGTTCTGCACAAGCAATGGTGTTGCTGAATGTGGAAGCACAGCTATTGCCTGTCGATGGATATGCTGAAAAAAACAGCTGCAGACCTCTTTTAATCTATTGGCAGAATGCTGTTACAGGTGAAAGAATAAATACATCTGTGCTCTTTTTTAAATTCTGCTCTTTGGGGACAAAGCTGCTTCTATCTTTCATGTGTAATATAGGGTGAAGGCAGGCACAAAGCACTGAAACTAGTTGGTGGAAAATTTGCACCCCTGTTAATCCTCTCTCCCCTTATGGATTCAACTTGATCGGTGTTCTTTGCTGTTCTGGTGAGATCTTGTCCTCTCACTCCCACCCAGTCACATGCAGTTCTGTTAAGGGCTCATTCTGCCATTGCCTCGCCTGTGGGGCATAAATTCACTATGCAGTGAAATTAACACAAATTGGGAGCAACTGAGTTGATGTTAGTAGCACTGAACTTATATATCCTGTCATACTGCTTGATGTAAAACTGCAGGCAGATTTAGAAATTCTGGCCTTTTTTGTTTGTTTGTTTGCTTGCTTTAAATTTTCTTAATGAGGTTTGTAAGTGTCCTGGAAAAAAATAGAACCATTTTTTAAGGCAGTATTAAATTGATTTGACTTTTTAGCATAAAATGGAAATTTGAATTTGCTTTGCTGTTGGAAAAAGACAATATTGCTTACATCTCAGATCTTGCGTGCTTTGTTACTCTTCTCCTGGACTACGCTTTTGTGCAAGGAGTCTAGGGCGTATATCTGAAAATAGAATCATAGAATCATAGAATAGTTTGTGTTGGAAGGGACCTTTAAAGATCATCTAGTCCAACCCTCCTGCAATGAGCAGGGACATCTTCAACCAGATCAGGTTGCTCAGAGCCCCGTCCAACCTGACCTGGAATGTTTCCAGGGATGGTGTGTCTACCACCTCTCTGGGAAACCTGTGCCAGTGTTTCACCACCCTCAGCATAAACAAATTCTTCCTAATATCTAACCTAAATCTTCCCTCTTTTAGTTTAAAACCGTTACCACTTGTCCTATTGCTTCAGGCCCTGCTAAAAAGTCTGTCCCCATCCTTCCTGTAGGCCCCCTTTAAGTACTGTAAGGCTGCTGTAAGGTCTCCCCGGAGCCTTCTCTTCTCCAGGCTGAACAACCCCAACTCTCTCAGCCTGTCCTCATAGCAGCGGTATTCCATCCCTCTGATCATTTTTGTGGCACTCCTCCGGACCCACTCCGACACGTCCTTGTCTTTCTTGTGCTGAGGACTCCATAGCTGGATGCAGGACTCCGGATGGGGTCTCACCAGATCAGGGTAGAGGGGCAGAATCACCTCCCTCAATCTACTGACCACGCTTCTTTTGATACAGCCCAGGATACGGGCACACAGATCATTGTCAGCTCATGTCCAGCTTTTCATCCACCAGTACCCCCAGCTCCTTCTTGGCAGGGCCGCTCTCCATCCCTTCATCCCCTAGCATGTATTGATGCTGGGGCTTGCCCTGACCCGGGTGCAGGACCCTGCACTTGGCCTTTTTGAACCTCATGGAGTTCACCCAGGCCCACTTCTCGAGCTCGTCCAGGCCCCTCTGGATGGCATCCTGTCCTTCAGGCGTGTCAACCGCACCACTCAGCTTCGTGTCATCTACAAACTGGACGAGGTTGCACTCGATATAAATCAAATTTGTAATCTATAAATACCTGATACAAAAAATATTCTTGAGCATTGAAACTTTCTAAATGTCTGAATTCTTTTGTTTTCAATAGGAATAGAGGACACCTAGACCAAGTTGAGTTACTGCAAGCTCTTCCAGGGAAATAAACCATTTCAAAAGACCTTATTAAAATCAAAGATGAAACTGATGAGACTGAAATAAGCAACACAATCTACTTCTCTTGGCTAATAGAATTACCTCGATTCTCTAGCTGTTGTTATAGATGCTCTTAAAAGGAATATTAAAAGCAGCTGTCACCTATTTTTCCCCATCAAAATGTATGAATTTTAAATAGCTCTTCCTATGAAAGCTAGGTCAGTATTCTAGGCTGGAATGAAGAAATAAGTCTTTGTATGGGTAAAGCAAAGGAAAGAAGGATAATTCAAATGTGTGTTTCAATTAGAAATAAAAGTATTTTTATGTGTATTTTATTTGCCTTCTAATAACGTCAGGTAGGTAAAGTCTGTCAGAAAGGAGGATCCCTGATGTGTTGCATCCAGTGAGCAATCTATATACAAAACCATATCAATAACAAGGTGTTTCTTTGTGATGAATTGCAGACATTGTTGAAGAGACACACATCTCCTTTTCTCATACACCAGAAAAATCCGCCTCCAGAAGAATCTGCTTAGTCCTAGATATAATACATCAGTACATCAGTGTTCAGTGAAGCCTTCCCAAGCGTGGACGCGAGATTGGTTGCCCTTTTAATTTGGGATGTTCAGTCAGCTTCTGGCTTTTATTCAAGTGAGCTGTTTACCAGGTTCTCTGAGTGTGTTTGGGCTATGTTCTCATTTCTCTCACCACTGCTTCAGATCCTGTCCTGATCACCATAATTTCTGACCACCTTCCAGTTGTGCATTATGAGACATGAGTAATATCTGTCACATATAGTTTGGTATGGTTTTCTTCTTGGTCTTCCTTTGGGTTGTTGCAGGTGGGAAGTCCTTATCATTTCAGCAAGTCCACCCACTTTCAGGAAGCCTCACTTTTTAAGTGTTCTCCTGGCTGTCTCTTTCTCACGTCCTAAGTGAAGTGTCATATCTGCACATGTCGACAGCAGTATCTAGCATGCAAGATGATTATGGTAAATTCTGGAGGCAGTTTAATTAGTACAAAAATCTAAAATGCGTGTGATCTACCAAGTGTCTCAAAATCTGGCTCTGCAAGTGGAATTCTCTCCAGACACTGTTAGAAGTGTCTTTTCTCATGTCAAAGGCAAACCATCGGTAGCATCTTACAGCTACTGGAGGAAGCACATTGCAAGCAGACTTGGACACAGGGATCTAATAAGTTCTCATTCATTTTTATATCTTCTAAGTCGCTGGTGTGATGCAACTTTCAGAACAAGAGCAAAAATTAAATGGTGCACTGAAGAACTTGTCTATTAACACAGGAGAGCAGTTAGCCACAAATGGTGCAAGGAGAGGGAGGGTTGGACCAGGTGACCTCTGGAGGTCCCATCCAACAGAAATTATCGATGAGCCTATAATTTTTTCAGTATCAGGGTTAACAAAATACTTGTTTCTCTGTTTACTTTCCTTAAAAATAAGGAGGAAGATTTTCTGACATCTGTGAGGTGTCTGGGTCCATTTGTGCTTTGTCATTTGTATTTCAGAACCAAGTTATGATCACTGCGACAGCACTATCTCTTATTTTTCTTAAAAAATAATGCCAGCTCCAGAGCACTTCAGTATAATACGGAGCTCAAGGGTGATGGAGAGAACAACCATACAAAACTATGAATAATTTGTCCGCATTCATAGAAAAGCTCTATGGCCAAGGTGGAAACACATTTTTTCTAAGGCATGGATACTGTTCTGTAATCTCTGTTCACTCCTGACTATTGTGCCTTGAAATAAATTTAGCCCTAAAAATATTTTTGAAGCCAAGTGACTGATTTCACAGCCAAAATCATATGCCAAACAGTAGACTGTAAGCTATCTGATACTGTTGCAGACCTAGGCACATTTTAAGAGGAAAGTTGTTTGGCAAAAGAAATGAATTCCAATTGCACTGAAGGGAAGCCTACACCTCTTCTTTCACTCATGTGTGATACAACTGCTGAAGGCAAATTGGCAAGATTTGTAGATTCTTGCATATTGTTAGGTTAGGAAAAGAGCAGTCAGACCGCTTAGACCCACCTCCTTCCTGACATAGTCTGTATGTAGACAAATGGAAGTCCATCACCTGGGGCAGAAGCAGGAGGACAGAAAGGAGACTGACTGGCAGGTGTTTCAGCACTGATCTGAAATGGTCCCACCTGGAGTCCCCTGCTTCTATGTGGTGTCAGATGTCCTTGTAAAGATGTTTCTTCATGATCTCTATTACCTGGAAGGGTGGCGGGAGTGTGTGTGTATAGCCAGATGTTGGCACAGGCTGCCAATCAAGTCAGCCCATGTTGATATCATGGTATACCTTTCCAGCAGTTTCAGATATTGTTCTCCTGTCACTTGCTGATCTATGCCTGTATCGAGCCTCATCACACTCAGGTCTTGTTTGCACTGCCCTGCTGCCTGCAGCTTATTATATTCAGGCATTCAACACGATCAAGGCAAGGTTGTAATTCTTTCATGACATGTTTTCTTGCAGCAATGAAGGCAGACTGTGTCCTGGGCTGCATTAGCAAGAGTATATCCTGAAGATCAAGGGATGTGATTATCCCATTTGGTGCTTGTTAGGCCATACCGGAACTATCATGTCTAGTTTGAGTTTCCCCGGTTCAAGAGAGACTCCAAAAGATTAAAGCAGATCTTCTAAAGGGCCAGCAAGAGGATTGGAGGGCTGGTGAACTTGACATATGAAAAAAGGCTGAAGGAGTAATGTTCAGCCCAGAGATGAGTAGGCTCCAGGTGAATCTAATCGTGGTCTCCCAGTACCTGAAATGTGGTTATACGGAAGGTGGAAGCACTCACTTCACAAGGGTGCATGGTGACAGGACAAGAAGCAATGGGCACAAATTGATTTAGGGGAAATTCTGTGAGAAGATAAGAAGCAAATTCTTCATCATGGGAACAATTTAATATTGGAGTAGTTTGCCCAGAGGATTGGTGGACTCTCTCTTGCTAGAAATATTCAAGACTTGGCTTGACAAGGCTCTCAATAAACCAGGCTAAGGTCTGCTTTCAACAGAAGGTTGGACCAGATCATCTCCAAAAGTTCCTTCCTGCTCAGGCACTTCTACTATTCTACGTTTCTTTTATTCTCTGCATATTCAACTCAATAAAACCTAAAATTGCTTGTTGCAGTGAGGAATACCTTTTAGGGAATCACAGATTTATTCTGCCGTTAGCTTGATGAGACTAGCAACTGTCAAAAACTTGTTTTAATTTTGTGACTTCTATTAATTATTCAGTAACCTTGCAAAATTTCCCATCGGCCCTTTCACTTACTGAAATTGCTTACATGAACTGGTTGGATTTCACAGATTTTTTTTACCTGGTACCTTACTATCCAATTAGAAAGATAAATAGATAGAGGAAAAATCAATTAAAGCAGAAAAGTTTTAATGTGTTAAACTAGAATTGGTTCTGACCTGGAAGAATTGGGTCATTATCTAAATATTCCCAAGTCTTGGAATTGCTTTCATCCTGTGGTTGAGCCCTGGTTCTACTGTACTTCTTAAGAAAATTAATCTAAATTTTATTCCAAAGTAGGAGTTCTGAAGAGTTTGAAGATTGCTATATTTACAACATCAAACAATTTAGAGGCAAAATGAATGACTTTATGATTCTATTCAGACTTGTGAAATTATGAGGTCATGGAAAGAGAGGGGTTCTCTTGTTAACTCAACTATTTCCATAATTAACATTCATTTGGCTACTTGAGGTTTAGCATGCCATTTCATTAAAATAATGCAATTGCAGATAGAGAAAAAAAGTTTTGAAAGTATAATTGGTTTTCATTGTCAATATAACTTAAAATCCCATTAGCCTCAAAATTTCAGCATTGTTTTCCTAATGACTTGCATAATTGGATCATCAGATTTCTCTCCTTTAAAAAAAAAGACTCACTTGGTGGTTTTAAAGGTTATTATTTGCATGAATTTTTCCCCCTCAGTGTTACATTTCCACTTCTATTTCCACCAACGCTGAAAGGTCAGAGACCCAGCGAGTTAAATGAAATCATGTCAAGAGCAACTAGAGCTGTTCCTTCCCCCTC
>VYZM01020718.1:0-12672 GCA_013398915.1 Dromas ardeola | reverse complement strand
TCCTTCCCCCCCCCCCCTTTTTTTTTTTTTTTTTTTTTTTGAGATACTGACAGCTACTGGCAAATGCATGCATGCTACCAGTTTGATTTGAGATTCATGTCTACCTCAACCCATTAAGGCAATTTAGAGCACTCTTCCAGGTCTTCCATGGTGCTATTTGCTCTTTTACATGTGCCTGTGGCAAGTTTTATTACTTCATTTCAGGAATTCCAGTGCACTCTTTCTTGATTTAAATGGTGACCATTTGGAGACATTGTAAAATGCAAAGTGTGACAAAGAGGTGCAGACAGTCACATCAATAACAATTTTCCAGAGGTACTAGATCCATGTAAGTAAACTAGATCTGCCATACATATTACTAGAAAAATTCCCTTCTCGTGTTCCATGTGTCTGTTATCACAGGAGCCAAACACATTAAAAATCACAGAGAAATCACATTTCTGGAAGAGAGAGGTTATTCAGTACATGCTCTTGCCCCAAGGCATGTTCAACTGTTCCTAAACCATCCCTGACAGGTGGTCAGCCTACCAATTCTTAAAAATCTCCAGCGTTGAAAAGTCCATATATCTAGGCAATTCAAGTGTTTAACAATATTTACCGTTCTTTCCCCTAATATCTAACTTAGATCTCCATTGCTGCAATTTAAGCTAGGTGAATTGTTCATTTCCTATTTGAATTTGCTCCTGTCCTCTATGCAATAATCTTTTAAAATATTTGAAGACCATCAAAATGCTCTTCAAATGCCACTTACCTACGCTAAACAAACCAACTCATTTTGGTTTGTCCTCAAAGGTCATATTTTATAACCCTCTGATTATTCTTACCTCTTTAGTTGGTCAGCATCTTTCCTGAAGGTATCCTAAATCTAGACAAAGCACTTGAGTGAAATAAACAGGAAGTTTATTTCACTCATCTCAAGTGCTTTGTCTAGATTTAAACAGAAAGTTTATTTCCTTTGTCTTCTATATGATTCTCTTGTTTATACCTTCCAGGATGAAGCTTCCCTTTTGTCTTCGAAATAGCCTGGCATTGCTGACTCATGCTCAATTTATGATCCACTATAGCCCATGCATCCGTTTTCAGCAGAACTGTTATTCCTCATCCTATAATTGTGCAGACGGTTACTCTTACCTAAGTGGAGAACTTTTGATTTTTTGCCATTATTAAATTGCATCCCAGTCACTTCAGACCATTTCTCCAATTTATAATAATCAGTTTGAATTCTAACCTCGTCATCCACATGCTTTTTCAGCCTCTCCCAGCTTTGAATCATCTGCAAATATAGCAAGTATATTCCCCACTTCATCATGCAGTTTTTATTATTGGAAGTGTTCCATAGACCTAGACTTCAAATCAGTCCCCAGTGGACCTCACTGTTACATCGTTCCAGCTGAACAGTTCCTCTTTATGCATAGTATCCCAATCAGTTTTGTCCCTGCCTTATGGCAGTTTCAGGAAGACCCTGGATTGCATAGAAAAATGTCATAAAAGACAATGTCAAAAGCTTTACTAGAGTAAAGATATTTTTCTTTTCAATACACAGGCCTGTCACCATGTCATAGGAGAAAACTCAGTTGCTTTGACGTGATTCGTTCTTGACAAATCCACATTGGCCGATTCTTATCCCCTTGTTACCGTCCAGATGTTTGAATATTTGAACAAGTATTTTTTTTTTTTTGTAATTGAAATTAGATTGACTGATCTACACTTCTTTTCACTTTTTTAAAGATATCAACTATGATTGCCTTTTTCTGTTTTCTGAAACTTTACTTGTCCTCACTCTGTTCTCAAAATAATTGCTAAGGGCTCTGAGATCACTTCAGCCAGTTCTCTAAGTACTCTCAGGTGAATTTCATCAGGACCAGCCGGTTTAAAAACATCCAGATTCTCAAAGTAGAATTAAACCTGTACTTTACCTTTTCCATCCTGAGTTCTTACCCTTTTGTCGTTGATGCTAATTGTGTTAGACATCTAATCACAGCCACTGTATCAAGTGAAGACTGAGAGAAAAAAACCCCTACATTCTACTCTTTGGCCATCTGTGCACCGTTGAGCCCTCGTACTTAGGAACCTATGAAAGGTTTTGATAATCTCTACTTTGTATAGTGTCAGAATAAGGAAAGAGGAAGAAACCACTGTTCATATTTAAAATAATTTTTGACCTCAGAAGGGAGTGAAGAGTCTAATTTGGGCCAGACACGTATGTAAGATTCATCACACTCATTTTAATCAATAAAAAAATTTGATACCTAGTTTAAGCATGCTCTTCAAGTGTCCCTCTGTAGTCAATGGAATATAGAAAGTCACGTCAATGATCAGGGTTTCTGCTCTCTGTCCAGATACCTGTGTTAGATGAAACCCAACCTGTCAAGGACACACGATGATGATATCAATGCAAGCAGATATTGGGGACTGCAGTTCGGTGAGGGCCTGGTGCTTGGAAAGTCTTTATTACATTTGATGGCAAGCACATCACTGGGGGCAAATGGCCATGTATTGCTCTGGTTACGTCATAAGCATTTAGACTGCACTGCCTTAGCCCCATCTTTTACAAAAGTTAATCACAGTTTACATTCTGAATGTCAAGAGGTTTTAATTTTGTGCACAGCATTGTGTTTGACATGCCACTGCTTTTACTGTTTTTTTGCTGGGAATCTGAATTATGCAGGAACTACTCATGGGTGTATGTATGTATACTGGTCAAAACAATCTGTTTCTGTGCAAGAAAGGAAGTTACCAGCAGCCAGAAATTGGCTACAGCCCACTTCTTCTGTCTTTCAAAATAACTTTGAAGTCTTGGAAGAGGTTGTATTTTAGCCAGTTTTAAAATGGCTTCCAAAAGATGATTTTTGAAACGATTTGGCGTGTAGCATGGTATCAATTTAAGGCAGAGTGGAAGAGGAGAGTGATGTCCTATGTGTGAATTAGACGTTTTGTAGATAATGAGTTGATCTGTATCTATTTCTTAAATCCATTTTCTAGGAACTTTTCCTTTTTTCCCTCTCTTCACCAGTGTGGTGACCTAGCTGAAGCCCAAGTCTGTTTTACAGGGCTAAATCTTTTTTGTATCACCAGTGTAGTCAAACAGTCCAGTTTCCCCACTTTTGGGAGCATGTTCATTCCAGCACTCATTCCATCTTCATCCCCTTAAAGACCGTGTCTTCCCCTACATGTTCCTAGAGGCATGATGCACACAGAACCGTAAATCAGTGTCATGTATTTGCTTTATGGTGGATGCCAAGAAAACCAGTCATATTCTATGTTGGTCAAAGCACACAGTAACACTTCGGTCATCTTTAAGTGTTTAATATTACTTGAGTTCCCTTCAGGTCTTCTTTTTTTTTTTTTTGACATGACATTGTGAACTTTTTTTTTTATTTGGAGAATCTGCATCTTCCTGTCCTTTCTTTTCCTGCACCTGACTGGAATTTGATGTATGCACTGGGCTTAATGCAAGTCTCTGCTCAGCTTGGCTACGATATAGTATGACTCTGTGTGTGTCTGTGTGTCTGTGTGTATGCAGCAACACACACATGTGCGATAGGCTCCTGAAAAAAACGTAAAAACAAAGGAGGTTTTCCTTTTATGCCGCTTTGAATGACTACCCTTCACTTGATAAAGTCTGGCACGTACCTTGGTGTTTCATATGAACTGTCACAATAACCTGACTATAATGCAGATTCCTGCCCTCACATTCCTGAGGTTTGTGATATGTCTCCTTATTCCGTTAGCAGTTTGTCATCTGCTCCCCTGATGCCACTGTCATGCAGAGGAGGGGGTTAGGGTGAGGTTCTTGATAGTGTTGAGAAGTCTCTTTGTATCGCACTCACTCTGTCTCTCCCCACTCTCAATTTGCACAATACCTATTTATGTGTTTCTGCTTATCTCATCTCCCCAACTGATGTATCTCACATGGAGCTTGTGCAGCCTTATTGTGAAGGCTTCTGCATTTAAATATTTGGGGTTTATTTTGAACATGATATAGTATAATAACAATGCTGTTATCTGTTCGTTTCTGTGTAGTTCCTTATCAGTGTTTCAGAGGAGGACACTTTTCCTCTGACATGACAGTAAGAATCGGCTGAACTACTTTCTGGAATGTCTGTAAGGGAGGGATCTTAGCCACAGATTTCCTTCTGGACTGGTGAGCTCATTTCTGTGTTTTTTGTGTGTTTCCTAATAAATTCTATCTATTTCAGCCTGTCCCTACAAAGACGGCCACAGAATATGAGTGAACTGAACAGATGAATTAAAAAAAAAACCACAAAGCAGAAAACTGCACAGTATTTCTTCCTTTTGATTCACATAATTTTAAAGACACTCAAAATGTTCCTGAAGTAAACTTACATACCTTTATTAAGCAGCCATATGTCATCATAGTTTATGTTAATCTTTTATATTATTGATGATATCATATAAATATCATTTATATTACTGATATAAAATGACCATAAGTATATAGTTTTTACTTTACATGCCAGTAATAAGATACTGCATATAAGGATGATGTAATATTTTTATATTTATAATGCAGATGAAGTAGATCAGATAGATTTTGCTAAAGCACAGGAATAGGAGCCAGACAAACATTGCTTGGAATTTCTTTTCAGTACAGCTTAGTGCAAATAACTTAACTGCTCTGCAGCGATTTTCTGATCTCTGAAATGGGGACAGTAGCTGAGTGTTAGTCCTTGGCAAATGACTTAAACAAGACTACATTTCTGTGACTGAAATATAGGGTGTCTTTAGAGATTTTTTTTCTGTTGAGTTTCTTCTTTCATTTTTCACATAATTTATTTCAATTTGCTAAGTAACTACTTGGTGTCAGCTTTCAAGGTTATATTGAATTATATTTATTTTTCTGATTGTCTTTGAAATGGAATCCTTATCAGCACAGGAAAGAAGTTTGCCCTTCAGATTGTAATTTAACATAGTTGTGAATTTGCACAGGGCATTATGTTAGTGCAAAGTGTCCAATATCTTTATCTTTGGAGGTTTGAAGAGCAAGTCAGAAGAAGCACCTTGTAGGAGATTTAAGTTTAGTTTTCCCGCAACTAGGGTGACATAGCGAAAAAAATAAATGCTCTACTTTCTACCTTATGTTCTGTTCCTATAAGGCCCGTTTCAAGCATGGTGATGGGTGGTTTCCTGTGTGGTCTGAATAAGATGAGTCTGTTTACAAAACTGGAATAAATTCACTGGTCCCTCTCACAGCAGTCGAGGCTACCTTTAAACACAAATTGCTTTTTGGCTCAGTTCTATGGCATCAGAGTGTTTCCTTGCAGAACAACTCACAATTCTTGCTGCATTTATTAGACAAAGCGTAGATACACGGCAAAGCACTGGACCATGCTACATGTTTTATACCAGCATGCACCTGCCTTAATTCATTAGTTCTCAGATACAACCCATCACTTTGTCTAGATTTATTCTGTACAGTAGAATGTTTTAAACTGGTCCCTTCCCCAAAGTAGAAATTATCCTTTATTGGAAGAGGTGATGGGCAGTGTCTGTGCTCGGAGGGAGAGGTGGTGGCGGGCACCTATGGTCCATACTTCTACTAAGACGGACTTGGTGTCAGTGGAAGCTTGACGTGACCTATTCGTGTGGTGCTCCCCCATCGTTAGTGGGAGAATCACTGCCTCAGACTCTGCTGGCATGGTAACAGGGTGACAGCTGCCATTTTAGTTGCCATTTGAGATTTAGCCCAGGAACGTTTTGAACTTAAAACCAGAAGTCTCTGCAGCTTGAGCTGAAAAGAAAGTGTCTGTAGCCAAAAGAGAATAGTTCTGTATCCCTTCTGTAGGCTGGGCAGCTGAGACAGGTTCATGGTATTGCCAAGAACAGTTGTAGCCCCAATCTAAGTGGAACGGATACATGGTGGTGTCAGGCAACCTGGCAGTGCTTATCCCCATACTTACCAGCATGGTATTGTGGGAATTGGGAAGGTACGTGCACATTTGGCAGATTACACCCTTCTAGTAAACCTAGAGTGAACATATATTAGTAGTTTGCAGAACGTATAGCTGCCAATTCAGTTCTATTAATCAACTTACAAACACCCAAACCTTTCAGCAATTAGGAAACTTGCAGAAAGTAATGCTGCTAGTGGTGTCTATAACTCAAGAGCAAATAAACAATCATTAAAATTCTTCCACAGTAACAGAATCTGGTAGTGACTCAGGAGCAGTAAGCGAGAATAGTCTAGCTTCAGCCCTAATGGAGAAGGATTTGTGCCAGCTAATAATTTTCTGTTTCTTTCAGAAAATAAGTGTGAGTATCCTGGATTGCAGGCTGGGTAAATAATGCAAGCTGAATCACCTGTGTTCTGAAATTTATGCGTAGTCAAATGACAATTTCTTTAATTACTGACATAGTCACCCCCACATATGTTTTTGTAATCCTCATTGACATTAATGAGAAATATATTGCTACGTGGACGTGTAAGGTAGACACAGAGTCAAAAGCTTTTCTCATCTTTTTTTCTCATCTGCCTTGTTAGGCAGAGGTGGAAAACAGTTCTTATTGCTAGATCCTCACACAGATTAAGACAAAAATGTGCTGCATTCTCTCCCTTCACATATAATCCTGGCTGAATGCAGGACATTGGTTATGGTGAGTTATATAAAAATTTCTGCGCTCTCTGGCAAAAAGTGGAATGGCTCGTTCATATCATACCATATTAATATATTATTCTGTACCAACATCCTTTGTTTTTCAACAGGAAAGCTGATGTATACAAGGCATAAATTACATATTTTTTTATTCAGCTAGATTTAACTGTTCCATTGAAGAGTTTTGAAAGAGCTGGCCGGATCCCTCCCTGGAGTACTTTTGCTCATTTTCCACTAGTCTTGGAAATCTTAGCCTGGAAAAAACCCAAAAGAGGTTTGGAAGAAAATAAATGCACCAATATTTGGGAAAGTTACAGAGGACAACAGTGATAATTATGAGCCTCTTTGCCTGACATTGATCTCAGGAACAATAGTGAAATGGTTGATGCAGTTCAAATTAATAAAGAATTAAAAGAGGTTACTTTAATTATTGCCACTCAACATCAGTATATGCTAATAGGATTTGTTAATCTAGCTTGCTACATTTTTAAGAGATTACAAGTTTGATTGAGAAATCTGTTTAATATAGATAGACATCTCCAAGGCATTTTATTTGGTACAGAACAATATTTCATTAAATAGGAAAAATGGTGCAAAATCAATCGATGGATTAATAAGTATGGGGAAAAAGTAATTCATGAGCTTCAAAATACAGTTGTGTATTGAGTCTGGCTGGGATGGAGTTAACTTTCCCCGTAGCAGCCCTCATAAGTGCTGGGTTTTGTATGTGTAGCTAGAAAGGTGTTGATAACACACCAGTGTTTTGGCTACTGCTGAGCAGTGCTGGCAGAGCATCAAGGCTCTCTTTCCACCCTTCCCCACCAAAGGCCAATAGTCTGGGGTTGCGTGGGAGTTTGGGGGGGACACAGATGGGACAGGCTGACCCAAACTGACCAAAGGGATATTCCGTGTCATATGACGTCGTGTTCCGCAATAAAAGCTAGGAGAAAGGAGGTAGGGGGAATTCATTATTAAGGCTTTTGTCTTCTGAAGCAATCACTGTGCGTACTGGGGCCCTGTGTCCCAGGAAGTGGCTGGACATCGCCTGCTGATGAGAAGTAGAGAATAAATATTCTTTTGCTTGCTTTGCTTCCACGTATGGCCTTTGCTTGCTTTCATTAAACTGTCTTTGTCTAAACCCATGAGTTTTTCATCTTATTTTCTCCCTCTGTCCTGCTGAGGAGGGAGAGTGGGAGAGCAGCTTGGTCGGCACCTGTCACCAGCCAAGGTTAACCCACCACAAGTTGTAAATGGAATTATTAGAAAGCAGCCATCCGCTCAAGGAAGCCCCAGGAGGATCCATTTTTCACTACATGTGTATTACCACTATTTGGAAAAATACAGTATTGTACTGCTAAAGCTTGTGTTTGAGAAAAATATAGGGGCAGATGCAAATAATGAAGAAAAGAGGTTATTACAATGTAGGCAGCTTGATTGCTTGGAACTGTAGCACAGGCAAATTATTTCCCAGTATTGTCCAATACATAGTCACAGGGGCAGAAAAAAATGTCAGTTAGTATTGGGAATATGTTCCTGGGAGCAGGGAGTGTGAAAAGAACTGATAGGTCATGGGGGTTAATCTGATGAAAATGAGCTGCTAAAGATAACACTGTGGCAAAAAGGTTAATGAGACCACTACATTAATTCACAAGAGGATATGAGAAGTTATAGAGAGATTAACTTACTGTATTGTTGGGTTCTGCACTGACCCATCTGTATTAGGTTCATTTCTGATATCCAGTGAAGAGTGTTATAAAATGGGAGAAGATTTAGAGAAGAGTCATGAGAATGATTAATGAACTGGAAAACATGTTATACTGAAGGACTAAATTAGTTCCATGTATTTAGTTTATCAAAGAGCAGATTAGAGATTCAGTGTCTGTTTGGTGAGCAAGATGCAGTTTTGCATTCTTCAATCTAACCAGCAAAATAGAACTTGAACCTTCATCTAGGACTTGAAGTTAGACAAACTAACTTCATGTGAAATGTGAACGTGTCTTTGAAACAAGAATTATTTGTTTTAAATGCAGTTTACTAAGGCATTCTTCATCAGTTGTAAATTTAAAATCAAGATTGGGTTTTGTTTTCTAAAAGCTGTCTTCCTGTTGAGATATGTCTTTTGGTCTGAATCAAGAATTCACACAGGAATAAAGTCTGACTTCTGTGAGAAACTGTTCTGGGTGACCACAAGAGTATCTTTTGGCCTCATCATCTACACGTCTGACTCTGACCTGAGTGATTCCTTTAAAAGCCGCTATAATTAATTAGTGCCTGTTGGTAGAAGACTGTAATCAGAATTGTCAGGACAAAATACTGTTCATTTTAAGCCAAAAAAGAAGACTATTTTCCTTCCATACTTGATATTCCAGCCACTGTTTTATTTTTCTGTATTTCTATGATCTCCATTTGTAACTCCGTAGCATTGCCGTTGAATGCTAATGAATCAGCACCTTTGAAAGCATTATTCATTGAGATAATGTATATTTGTTTCACAGTATCCAGCAAAACAAACAGAATAGGAATCTTTGCTTACAAGGAATCTTGTACCTTGTATACCCTAAGCTTATAAAAATAGAATTGAATTTTTACCTCATACCAAAAATGTGGTGGATATACCAACGAGAAGAATGCTGCATTGGTGAGGTGTAAGCACAAGCTGGGATTCAATTTTTCTTTTTTCAGTTGTCTACTAGCTAGGTATCTATAGAGCCTACTCCTTTGAGCTGTTGCTGCAGTCAGGGATGAGAAATAAGCAGGCCCAGTGCCAATAACGGTGGCTTGTGCATCCAGGCAGACCTATCTGGGTAGCTTTTCCTTGGCAATGGGAAGAGCACAGATACAATCGTATCCACTGCTGCTTCATTTCATTATGTTTTTAAAGTACTTAGCAAGACTTAGAAGAATTGCTACTGACTTTCTTCTGTTTTCTCTCTGAATGGAATGGGACAGGGAAAAAAATTTCCATCAGCCAGCACCTGTATCTTCCACAGCAGATGAAAACAACCTTCACAAAGGTGCAGGCATGTGAATGGATGTCTCTGCTCTTTGATTCTTCTGCCTCAACCAATATTCCTTCTGTTTGAACATGTTTTCATGATTTAATTTTAAAAGAATATGAGAGCGCTGTCTACATCACAGAGACCATTCTTCTAGTTTTTCACAAATGTTCTAAAGAATTTCTTTGTGGGTAACCTGTAAGAATGAAATGTTATTTTTGTATGACTATGTTCTTAGTTGGAAAAGGTACTTATTATTTCCAGTAGGCAGTCATCTTTCTTGCTTAATTTTCAAGATTCTAAGCATACCACTATCAAAAGGGTTTTAAAGCGAATTACTAATTTTCAACTAATTTGGTGGCAGGGGTTTTGAGGGATTCCCACATTTTCATGTTTTAGTAAAAAAAACCCAACCCCCAGCTGAAATGTCTTGGAACCTCACCTCTTGCTTTTGAAAGCTTTTATATACTAACTGAATACACAATTTCTTTTTCGTGATGGTCATTCCCTCATAGTACAAGTTGGAGTACAAGTTTACTAAGAAAGTTGTCCCTTTTACTGAAGGTTTTTTTCAGTCAGAAGCTATCTGTCTGCTCTGTAAAGTGTGAAATAATTTTTTGTGTCTCACAGTGGTGTAAGTATTAGACCAAAGCTTTAGTCAGTACTAGAACTGGAAATGTTATATGCAAACATTTTGCTGATTTCCTTCATTTTTAAGTTCACCTGTATTAAAATCTCCTTTGTTTGCATATCTATAGCCATCAATTTCAATTTTCCTTGCTATGAATACTTATTAAAAAGGTACCTCATATGGATATTTATATGAGGAAATTTATTTGTAGCAATATCTCTATTTACTAATTGCTGCTTTCCTGGGGATCCTTACCTTTTTCCACAATTTCTAAGATGAAGAAGTGTAAGGAGAGAAGGACAAGGAGAAACAGGGGGAGGATGATAATTTGGAGAAGCACATTATGAACAGCAAAATAAACAATTATAACCAACTAAAACCAACAGTGTAGAGACTTAAATATACTTCATATAGTGTTTGTTTGTGATGATGAATACATTTATAGATGGGCACTTTCACATTGAAAAATCCTGGATTCCCTATTTTAATTATTTGGTCTCTGTCTTATTTCTCCCCGACTTCAATCTTCTTTTCTAGCTCTTCTCAATAATCAGATTCTGGATCAACCTTAAAAAAAAAAGACATAAAATTCAGTGGAAAACATTGACTTACATACAACTTCATTGATCCCCAGTAGAATTAGGGCAAAGAAAATTTTTATTTTATGATATTGCTGAATCTATGAAAAAAATTGAAAGACTCCAGTTCTGAGATTATCAGAAAGAGTTGATTAATTTCATTTTGAAACAATGACTACTAGAATTTATTTTGGTAATTATTCAGGATAATGATTGCCTGGACTACAGGGCTAACCTTTTTCTCTTTCAGGTCAATAGAAAGATTCCTAATAATTTGAGTAGGAGGTGACTATGACTATGTATGAGTATCATGGTCCGCATTAATTTTATCTTAATGTCTTCATGGAGGTCAAAAAAAGGGACAATGCATTTTGAATTGAAAACACTGAAGTACTGAGTAGCTTCTAAGTAAGTTATCATCTTCTGAAGTTAGTAATTGCTTATTTTATTGTAATGCTTCAAATTACATCACCACAGAAACTCAAAGTGAACCTCATGCCTTGAGTGGCCATGACTTGGAGATCCACACAGACTTTGTTAGCTTTTCCCCAGCACTGCAAAGAGTGTGCTCACAGTCATGCCCATTGATCTTCCATACCCTTAATCCAGAATAAATTGTACAACGACCATGCTTTAAGTTGTACTGGCTTTGCTTTTGAAAATGTGGAATTGGGTTCTCAGCAATTGGAATATCTGAGAGACAATTGTCAGATGTTCGAAATCATCCTGATGAGAATAAAATTGGGCTGTCATGGCATAGTTCCTGAAAAATCTTCATCTGCAAATGGTGAATACAGCAAACTTCTAAGTGGAAGGAGTTACTGAACTCATCTGTAAATATTTATGTATTTTTCCATTGGTGATATGTTGCGTAATGAAAGGTTATATGTTGCGTGATTCTGCAGACTATTAATTTTCTGATAACACACATGAAAGTTTCTTATCCAAGATAGATTATTTTCCACTGTGATAAAAAAAACCCACTGGTATTGGTATCTTATTATCAGTCATGGCTGTATTCTTTGAACATAAATGTGGCATTCATTTACATCTTTCTGATACTTTGGTCCAAGAACATCATGAGTGGTACAGATGGCATTATTTGCTCCACAGCTCATCTCCTTGACATGTTCTGGATCTGTGCTCTATTTCACTGATGGGTGTCTTTGTGGAAAGGTTATGTTCTGCCAGCATATTTACAAATGCCCCCTTCGCCTTTACACTTACTGAAAATTGATTAGTATGGTAAACTACTGTGCCCACTTCAGCCCAGTAGTCCTATCCACAGAATATGAGGCAAGGTTATGCCCTTTGCCAGTAATATGTTCCATAGATTTGTGGAACAGAGCCAGGGGGAGGATTTTTTTTATTTTTTATGGGAAAAGAAAGTTTAAAAATTCAAAAGCCTGGGGAAAAAGAGTGGTATTACACTGTATCTGGTGAGCTGCACTTGTGTCTTTATTCTCCAGAATGTCTTCAAGACAGCAGTATATACATGGAAAAACAAGGAGGAAAAACAGATCAGGACAAGACAGCAAGCTAGGAAAGAAAAAAAAAGGCTATGATACAAATTATAGTTTGCAATCAGCTAAGAAAAATTCTTCTTTGCTACCAAATTCATGTTTTTGAATCTCAGTCTTCCATATTATGCTGTCTGTCATCTCCCATAATTAAACAAGTATGTTCGCAGAAAGGCTGTTTATTCAGTTTTTCAAGTTGCATATCAAAACTAATGACCATTTGATGGTAAGTGAAAAAAATGCACCTTCCAATGCAATGGCACATGCCAGAAAGGACACAGCTAATGGGAATGTGACATGGCTCTGGCCATGTATGGAATAAGGGGTGGAATG
>VYZM01020714.1:311399-352778 GCA_013398915.1 Dromas ardeola | reverse complement strand
TTTCATGATCACTAAGCCCAAGAAGCCCTCCGACCACCACATCACCCACTAGTCCTTCTCTGTGAACAGTAGGTCCAGCGAGGCACCTCCCCTGGTAGGCTCACCTACCAGTTGTGTCAGGAAGTTACCTCCCACGCACTCGAGGAACCTCCTAGCCTGCCTGCTCTCTGCTGTGTTATATTTCCAGCAGATATCCAGCAGATAGTCCAGTCACTACTGCCCTGTGCTTTGAAGAGCTCTGGTCCTCCTGCATCTGATCTAGCCTGACTCCTGGGTTCCCATGCTTCTTAGAGCTTAGTGATTCCTAATGTTGTTTTAGCAGGTCTGTTATGGAGTCTTGGCACCCAATTCTTGCTGTGTTTTGTCCCAGTTTCTCTGAGTTGAAGCCTTAGTGAAAGAAACCATGAAAAACAGGTTTACAAAGTTGTTAACAGCTCTCTGGGTACTGCTGTTAACAGAGCCCAGAAGCTCTTGAGCTAGGCAATGGTGTAGTTGGTTGTCCAGATTTCCCTTTTACTGTTTAAATGCTTGATGTGCAAAGGAGGCCAGGAGGTGATTCCAGGCATAAGTGGGCGCTTAGTGATCTAGTGGCTTCTGCTGGACACATACCTCATTGATGCAAGCAGCAACTTTGTGATGTGACTTTTGCCCTGTGCTAGACCTCTGAGAACAGTGGTGTGGGTTTTTTTGTTTGCTTCTGTTTTGCAGTTGTGGGTTTTTTGTTTTTGTTCTTTAAAATCTGGGGTCTGCTTTGGTTCCAGCAGTAGCTGGGGGCAGTGCCTATGAGGCTCATTAGTGATTAGTGCTGCTTGTAGCAAATGAAAGTGAAGCTAAACCTGAAGCCAACAAAGACGAGCAGGGTAGAAAGTTGCCTACAAAATGTTGTTTGTCTGGAAAAGGTGGAGGACTTCTCTTTGGACAAATATTTCAATGATGTCGTGAGTTATGTCCTTGACTCTTTCATTGATTTGTGGCATGCCTTAAAGAAGTTAATATTTCTGTGCCTCTAGTTTTGAAAACTTCCTTGAGGCCCTTGGTTGAAAGAGAACTAGCACAGCATACTTCTTACCTTGATGATAAAGCCAGTGTACTGTGGTTTCTTCTCATTCAAGATGATGCCGATAGCGCAGGGGATTAGCATTAGGACCAGGGAGGTGATTATTCCTTTGTAAGGCACCTTGCCCTCCAAATCATCCTCGTATAGTCCTCCCGAGTAAAGGTACAGAAGCAGAGGCATTAGTCCAATTGCCAGGACCGTTGAGCATGTGGTCATTACAATGCTGAGATGAAGAAAGGACCCTTCAGTTGAAGAATGACGCTTCTTTTATGGAATACACTCATTTTTCTTACTAGCCTAGACACATGGCTTTAGTGTAAGACTTTACCTTGCTCTTTCCCAGCCCGTCACTGAGGTTTCCCCATCACTATCAGGTTGTATAAGGATGTGGTATGAACAGAGAGGGGGGAAGATGACTCAAGTTCTAGACAAGCTCAGAAAGAACCCGCTGAAATGTGGGTACAGCTCACACTTCAGAAATTCACAAGTGGCAGAGAAATTAATACTTGATATTTTCCCCCGGACATTGTTTTAACACTAGGGTTTGTTGGATTGGGGGGTTCTGCTAGTTCAACCTTTCTCACTGATGCAGCCTCTCCAGACAGCGTGCTCAGTTTACACAGAACTATATGCTGCTATATGGATAGATATAGCATATATATGCTATATGTACTGCTGTGCGGAGGTGAAGAAGTGTTCCTGCACTCACCTCATCAAGAGCAGCGTGCCATATGCTTCAGAGAAAGGTACAAAATCCCATTTTATTATAAAACTGGGACAAATTGATTCATTGAGCAATATGGGTGCTTTAAAAATATTCTAGATTTAGTATTTCGGTCTTTGTCCAGCTTCTTGGGGATTGCTAATGTTGATTAGGCTATCTTCAGAACCAGTCATAAGACTAGATTGGCCTGGGCAGTGAACACGTAATCAGCTTGCCTTACCTGAGGTTCACGTCCCCTCTCAGTGCCAGGCTAAAGATGTTGGAGAGGTTTCCCCCTGGGCAGCAGCCGCAGATGAGGATGGCCAGGGATTCGATAGCACCCAGCTGGAAGAGCTTGCCCAGCACGAATGCTGTCAAGGGCATGATGCCGTACTGAGCCATTACAGCAATTGCCACTCCTTTGGGTTTCCTGAGGTGAGTCGTGATCTTGGCTATCTCCATTGTACACCCCAGAGATACCATGATGATGAAGAGGACCACAATAAGGATCACATCCAGGGCTTTGTCTGTGACCTGCTGGCTGAATGCAAGTGGTGGTGCCACACTGGTCAAGGAGGCGCTCTGCATGCGACCAGGGCTCCAAAGCTCTGGGCTTTCAAGGACCCCCTTGGTCTTGTTCATCCTGCTGAAGAGCTTAGAGGTCCCTCCTTCTGTAAGTAGCTGGAAAGGTGAGGAAGGGATTGATTCAGAAATCCAAATAACATCCAATTAATGCAAGCAAAGCATGAGATCTCTTTCCAGCCACCCCTCTTACTGTTTAGCAGCTGTTGAAACAGAAATCCATGTTTTGAGCAATCAGTTGTGAACCCCGTTCCCTTCATTAATAAGTTGTGCAGTTCGGTGTAGCTTCTGCTCTGGCCCCCCCAACTCTTCCAGCGTCTGCTCTCACCATGAGAACAAGGGCAGAGCTGGTGAGAGCGAGGGGGAGGCTCGTTCAGAACTGGTAAAGATGGGCACTTCATACAAGGGAAAAAGAACCCAAAAGAACTCTTGTCCACAAGATACTGCCAAGGCCAACACTTAAAAATGTGATGCATCCAGAGTACTTTATTTATAACAAGGGTTATAAAATACTTATACTTCTGGCCATAAACCAATCTCTCGATAGGAGGGCTAGGAAGAAACTTCCTCCAGTTTCTCTGTCAAGCTCTTAGGGGTCTTCCTGTCTCTTTTCCTTCAAAATATTGTTCCCTTCTCAGCGCTGAGAGGAGGTGCTGCATGGCAGGAGCCTCAACAGACCTCTGCAGTGCACAGCCATGCCTCTGCAGTGCACAGCAGTGTTGCTTGCAGGACCTGAGGTACCCTGCACCATGATCCAGCCAGTGGTGCAGGCATCACCCGAGCTCTCCAAGCAAAGGCAAGTAGGTAATTCTTACCCACCCTGGACCGGTGCCTGCCTAGTTCTTTCAGTACCAGCATGCAGAGCTCTAGTGTGCAGGGAAACGGGAGCTGGGCGGCTGGAGCTAGGGCAGGAAGAGGGATCGGAGAGTTGGCTGGCAAAGATTCTTCCTCCAGCTGCTGCAGGGGGTGACCTCTGTCGGTCCCCCTGCTGCTCCCTGTACCCTGGCTGTACAGGGGACGCGCTTTCCTGCATCTGCCATGCTGGGGAACAGCACGTTGCCTGCCTGTACCCAGGTACCTCCCTCATCCCTCTGCAGGTTTTGCCTTCGTTTATGGAGTGAATGGACCTGAGCTAGCCCCTAGGTCAGGCATGGGACTCCAGAAACACACAGAGCTGGACACGTTAAACTAGAGCAAAGTGAATGCTGTTACCTTACATGCCTAGAGGAGACTTCGGTCAGATTGGTTGCTGCTCCATCCCTTCCTTGCCAAGCTTGGTCCTTCAGTTTTCTGCTTCAAGAAAATCTTTCCTTCTTGGCAAAATCTTGTCCTCTGCTTGCAGAATATAAAGCCTTTTAGAGTGGGAAGTTGTTATACGATGGTTGTGCTTACAGGTCTGCAGCCTTTTTCTCTCTGGTGGGGGATTTTAACCAGGGAGGTTTGCTGCGATATGGCCAAGCTCTAATCCCTTTGCTGAAGGGTATTATAAGGGTGCGTTAATGTGTCCATTGCTCCTATTCATCTGGGAACTCAGCCTCTCCAGCCCCATTGCTCTGGAAACGCCGCTGGTGGCAAGCAGGAATGTTGGAGATGTTCTTCCCCACTTGCTCTCACTTTGGTTGGGAACTTTGTTTTCCAGGCTGGCAGCCAGGACGGAAAAGCACCGACAACAGCTCTGGAGCCCAGCGTGGGCATCCCCCCTCGGGCGGGCAGGAGCGGTGCCTGCCGCGGTGTGGGACAAAGACTTGCCTGCAGCTCCCAGGGGCTCTGTGTGTCCATGCCCACGGCTTCTTCTACCCCTTTGTGAGCATGACAACACCACGCTTGGGGACAAGGGCCCTCCCCCATAAATCGCAGGTGGTGCTTTGAGACATCTCTGTCCCTGTGGTGGCAGAGTACTGCCCAGCCTTGTCGCTGGGGTCCTGGCTAAGCAAGCGGGAGGAGGTGGCCTGCAGTACTGCACACATCTTGTTTTTCCTGGGGCATCCGCAAGATTTCCAGGTAGAAGTAAGGGCTGCCCAAGTAGCACAAGGGCAAGGAGGCCATAGGCCATAGGAATTAGGAGGAAACACAGGAGCAAAGACCACAGCAATTCCTTGTCTCTTTCTCTGCCTTCCTTCAGGTTTCTCTCCCAGAGGTCCCCAGTCATCTTAAGGAAATGATTGTTTTCACTGTGTTTGCCTTTTAGCTGTACGCGGAATTTTGTCAGAAGATGTGAGAAAGGTCAAGTCAAACAATTAAGTGGCTATAAAATGTCACTGCCTCAGCAGCGCCCAGACCCCCCTGGCAAGCTCAGAGCAGCTCAGGGTTTTAAAACAACGATGTTGTAACGCTCTCACCCTTTGTCTTTGCAGGGCTGTAGAAGAATGTTTGAACTACCCCAATAATTAAAAAAATGCCTGCTAGTTGTTTGCTCTTCAAGCATTCCTGCTGGTTCCCAGTAGTTAATGCAGGAAATGCCGTGGGAACGAAGGGAGGGACTGGTCGAGAGAAGCAGAATAAATTAGGATCATTATTTTACCCTGATTCATGCTGGGGACATCCAGTTGTTTTACACGGGCACTGGAGCTGGGGGTTTGTGTTCAGATGTGGCTGAAGAGCTGCATCTCTGCTCTAAAGTTGTCGCTTGCTGCAGTGGGACCTGGTAGGTGGGACCACCAAGGGGCTTGGCTGGAGGAAGGATCAGGCTGCCATGCCAGCAGGCAGTGGGGCCCAAGTGGTACATGCCATGCTGCTGGTAGCTCATGATGGGCTGCTGCTGACCTGATGGTCACGTCATCTACCTCAGTTCAGAGGAGGCTTTGGCCTCGGAGGAGCCACCTGCTCAGCAAAGCAAGCCCTAGTTTCATCCCGAGGCAAACTGTGCCTTTTCCTTCTTTTGACCACTTTCCAGGCTCAGTTCTTAAAAGGTTTCTAGATGTCCTTTAAATGGTCTCCTTTTTTTTCCCCACCCCCTCACGGCCCAAATACCCTCAAACAGCTTTTTCCCCGTGCAGAGGCCTTTGCCTCTGCCCTTGCTCCGTGTCAAAGCGAGGAGCTTCCCGAAAGGTCCTGCGCAGCTCATGCCACTTGAGGGCAGTGGTTGCATGCCCGAGAGCCTGGTTGCGCTCTGAGAATAAAAGACATCATAAAACAACAAAGTCTCACCGTAGGTGCCATCGCTTGGATCGTTTTTATTAAGTCAGATGCTCCCAAATTCCGAGATATGGTCTGATACACCAGGCACCACAGGATGCTTAGCAAAGGTGAGGCATTAAAGGAGATATTAAAAAAACCCCACAACCCTGTACAAGTTAGCAGACTTCCTGTTGGGGCTCAAAATGAGCTGTGTTGTGGATATTTTTTTTTTTTAAAGACACCAAAGGAGGCAGTGCTTTGTGCTTTCATAATGCAGCTTCATAAATTCACTGGATAAATATGAAACGGCTCACGTGCCCCTTTCGCTGATGGGGAGCTGAGAGCCGTTTTTCCAGTTTGCAGCTGGGATTGTCACTTCTTCTGTGTTTATTACAGAATTAATGTAATTTGAGCTCAGCCCAGTTGTTACCCAAAGGCCATACTTCAGCAGATGTGCACGGTAAGAGTAGCAGTGACTTGATTTGTGCCAGATTTCACACTATGTTGGCCCACAACCTGAGACATGACCTTGCCCGTATTTTCCTCAGGTAAGGTTTTCTCACTGTATTGTCACGTGCTTGGCTAATCAATTTGCTCATTTCTGTGTGCTTTTGAGGGAATTTGCCCACCACAGCCTTGACCACATGGCCAGTGCTGTGCCGGAGGGCTGTCAGGGGGTTGAAGAAGGAGGACTTCTGCAGGGACACTCATGACTTGTCACAACCTGTACTAGCTGTGGCTCTCCCATGCCACAGTTTTGGTCCTATTCATGTTTTTTCACTTCTGTCATCACCTGAGGATGCAACCCACTTAAATGGGATGCCCTCCAATTAAAATCTAGGTCTGGTCTGCCCTGTCATGGGAAAAGTTGTGGTTTTGGGGTGGTGGTTAGCTCTGCTTGTGTCTGAGCCTGCTGCGATAGGGTCAGAAACAAGAACAAATTGAATGGGTTTATCTTGAGATGCAAACCACTCGCCAACTGGTGTGGAGCAGTCTGGGCACAAGATGCCACGTACCATTGGCCAGGGCAGCTGTAGCCTGATGCCATGGTGATGGCCACACTCCTCTCTCCTCACTCCCATGTTGGGTGCCATGGTGCTGCCATGCCAGCTCCATGTTGGGGACGGCTACCCAGCGTGTCACAGGGAAGGGATACATCTGGAGTGGGATGGGGCTGGCGGGGGGCTGGAGAGGCACCCCCAGCTCTGCACGGTCCTGCTGGCTCACTGTAGCAAGGCTGAAAGCCCTGCCATGATACCAGCAGCACGCCCTCGCGGCCTCCCGCAGCCGCTGGGACGTGCCGGGGATGGGTGTCCGTGCGATCTGCTGTTCACTGCCCAGCTGTGTCTGCCGCGCATTCCAGCACGGATGGGGGCCCCATCCCGGCGCCCCGCAGCAGGGTGGATGGGACTGTGCACCTCTGCCTTCCCGGTGGCAGCCGTATCCCGTCCCCCACCGCCGGGCATCCACTGGCTCCCTGCCCCGGCAGCGCTACTCTCTTAGCGGTCCTGAGCCCAGACAGGAGCCAAAGTTGTTTACATTTATTCAAATCCCATTTAGCATCCGTCAGGCTTAAAAATCCCATGACTACCCTCTTATACAATTTTGTTTGATAGGAAAATAATTAATTTTGCAATTAAGCTGTGCCCAGAACAAATGATGTAAGAGCACTCCATATGGGCTAAATTAGCGCCTGCTGAGCCACAGCGCCAGCATCTGTCTGGTTTAGTGACACTTATTTTAAACAGCCAGAGGAGGGGATAGTGCACCCTCCTGTGATTTTACTGATGGCTTCGCCTCAGCCGGAGACCCGGAGAGGACTTGGCAGTGTCAGCTGGAGCACGCTCCGGTCCGTCAGCAGTAGAAAAACGAGCTTACTCCGGTGCCTCTTCTCCCTTTTAGGGAAGCTGTTTTAAATTGCTGGCCAGGTGGGCACTGCTTATTGCTTTGGGCGGTGTGGGGAGCTCTGGAGAAAGGAAAGCCGCTCCCAAGAGCCTGAGTGAGGCGCTTCAGCCATTGACACCAACATTTCAGTAGGTGGCCCCTTCCTCCTAACTTCTGGAGCAAGGCTGTCCACCAGCACCGTGACGTGCCAAAGGGCCTTGGTGGCAGGGAAGGGTCCTGCCCTGTCCTTTCAGTGGTGTTACTACCCTAAGGGGTTTTAAGTCAATCCAGAGAGGTCCACTTCTGGAGAAGGGTGATTTTTACAGTCAGCAAACGCAGGTTGCCGTGGATTTCTGACCGCTGTGATTGATAGCTGCTTGGTTTTCTCTACGGAGCCCACAGCAGCCAGTGCGACGTGGTGCTGCGTGGGAGAGGCTGTGTTTTCCCTCAGTGGGGAGCAGTCTGCAGGTCTGGTGTAACCCACCCCCCTGCTGATGGGAGGGGGATCTTTGCGTGGGTTGAGGGGAGCACTGGTGTTACCCCATGCTCCCAGATGCAGAGGGTCGACCTGGCTTTGCCCGCAGGAAGGGTGTCAGCTTGGTGCTGGAGCAGGTTCATCTTGAGGGCGAATGTTTTTGGGGGGGAACTTCACAGAAGGAAGCGTGTTCTTGTCTGTGACGCTTATTTTTCCCCGTGAGAAAAGAGATATTATTTATTGTCTATTGTAGTCACTTGTTAACTACGGAACTAGTGAGTCTGGTTAATCTTGATTGTTCCATTTCCTTGGGGATTGGATGTCAAAAACAGCTTCATAAAAATTTGACAGCTTAAGTTTCCTTGAAACTTTGGTAAAATGCTGTCCGCAGGCCAGCAGGACCTTCCTTAAGCCTGTATCCAATTCATATAGACTTGACTATTGCTCTTAGCTTTTATGAGAGAACTCATCCTTTTCTGCTCTTCTTCTGATCTTTGCAGGGTGATAACTATTTAGAAAATGCTGTGTTTTCTCTGGGTCAGGTGAGAAGCCTCTTTGGCATGAGCTTGGGGGAGCTGATCTGGGCAGCAGAAGGTTTTCTAGTCCCTTGCCCAGCTTCCAGCTGTGGATGCCATATACCTGTGAAGGGCAATGGCATCCTGAGATGAGGTGAGCGTGCTTCATTTGTATCAAAGCTTATATTAAAAAATCTAATTGAGTAGGTTGTGCTTGAGTTCTACCTCCATAGCTTTAAACAGCTCCATCAGTGACCTGAAGTAGCTTTTCTTCCTACATGGTGAATATGAAGATTTAATAAAGAAGGTAACTTGAAAAGTGGGAAATAAGAAATAAGGTGATTAGGATTACTGAAAGAGTCCAAGACTCTTACGCAAATCCAAGGGAGAACCAGGAGGTCTATGAGAAGGCAGACTCATCACCCAGTCTTTCCCCATCTGTTGCACCGAAGCTCCCATCTGAAGGGCAGCCAAATTACCTTGATGAGGGAGAGAAATTTCCATGTCGAAGAGAAGGCATGGAAACTACAGCCAGGGTTTAATCTTAGAAATAAGCAACCAGGTGGTTGTGTGGGAGACTTCTCCAGTGGGCACAGAGCAGCAGAGCCACATGACCACTCAGTTCGGTGCCTGCATGCAAAGGCTCACTGGGACAGCTGGGGGTTCCCTTGCAGCACACATGCAGCGCCGGAGGAGAACGTCCCATGCCGCCCACTGCCTTTGCAGGTGTCGGTGGGATGCTGGGAAAGCCTAGGTCCTGACATTGCTCTGGACATCATCCTTGAGCTGCCGAGACAGTGCTCCAGCCAGCAACCAAGAGGCTTTAGCTGTCTGGAAACTTTAATCGTCACCTGCAAATCAATTTGGGTAAATTTTCTGCCGACATGCTGAATTCCATCTCGTCTTGCTCCTCAGCTCTGCTGTGATGCCCTCAGCCACCATCCTTCCCAGCATGAGGAGGAAAAATCTCTCTTTTGTAAAACAAAAAGAAAACATAATTTAAGTAATGCAGTCCGAAACAGAGCTATGTTTAAGTGCATACCTGACTTCCTGGGACCAAGATGACACTTTGGAATTACAGGGTGAGTAAGGAGGAAAACGGTGCTGCCACTGTGGAGCGCATGGCTTTGCCTGGTTCTTGTCTGCTCCTTTGGAACCCTTCCATCACTGACTGCGGTTCCTGGAAATGATCTTTCTCTCCTCTCTCTTCCTCTTGTAGTTACTCGCAGACTTACAGGAAAGATGTAGGCTGTGTATATTAGAAGGTCAGACTTCTCCCTCCCCTGTAGGTGAGTTAGGAGCTTCGAGAAGAGGACGTGTTATCTTGCGTAGCAGTGAAGATCTCCCTGAGAGGCAGCAACGGCTGCAGCAGCCACGCTGCACTTGTTCATGAGGCTCAGGACCAAGCAAGCCATTGAGCAGGTGGCTGGGGTTGGTCTAGGTCTTGCTCCCAGCTTTATCACCGTCCCCTGTGTGGGGAAAGCTCCTGAAGCGTTCTGAGCTTAATAAGAGACAAGCACTTATTTTGTTGCCTTTTTCTTCAACTTGTACCTGTTGTGATGGGACCCTGATTGAGCCTGAAGAGGCAGGACATGCAGAGGGTTATGCTGCTCGCTTGCAGGGGGAGAGAGCTGGACATATTTCCTTGCTTACCCCTGCTGTAGGACACAGGTAAGCAAATTTCTGCCTCTCTTCCACCTCTGGAGACAGGGACATTTTGCGTCCTGGTGGTGTGGTGAGCATGAAGACCCTGGAGGATGGGAGACGTGGTACTGGGCTCCACCATGCCTTGATGCAACACTGGGAAGGCTGGGAGCTTGGTGTGATGGGCTCTAGGTGTGCATCCTTTGGTCTGAGGAGGGCTCAGTGTCCCCAGCACCCTGGCAGATGGTGTGCACCATCCTGCGAAAGTCCTGTTGCCTCCTGCCCAAGCTTGAGCCGTTGGCCTTTCTGAGTGGTACAGATGTGCCACAAAAAGTTCTAGAGGACTGTTGAAAAACCTTTGCTTATTCCTGTACTTCACCGTCTGGCTTCACCTTCTGCAGCCCCTTCGCCCCACGTGTACTGAGCTCTGCCCACAGCAGCACCGCTGGGCGCTGGGTCCCCGTCTGGGCACCGAAAGTACGCGTCATCCTCCAGGATGTTTTGGCGAGTTTCTGGGCTGGCGGAAACCTCGAGGCTTTGAGTTCCACCGATACATCAGGCACTGTTGTTTTTCAGTTATTGGCATTCCTGTGGTGAGCCCCTGTGCTTGGGCTTGTCCAAGCGCCCAGGCAATGGCGAGCCAAACCCAGCAGCGCAATGCTCTTGTCTTGCTTTAATTAGAGCAGGACACAATTATTAGCAACATGTTTTTATTTCCATTTGTTCATTCTGACAGCAACCAAAGGAAGCCATTATCCCTACAAGAGGATGTTTCAGCAAGTGTTACAGTAAATAAGGCTAACAGGACCAGTGCAAAAGAGAGTATCGCATTCCCTTATAGGCAGCAATCGATAATCAGGGTGTTACAAACCAGATCCTTTCAAGAGGCACGATAGTGAGTCCGCACTCAGATCAGCCTTTAATCTTGAAGGATGGCTGAGCTCTTTACAGGCTGATACATTTATCACAGCCTGTCTGCCCCATAACACAGGCATCCCAGTAAAGACATACGGCAGTTCTTTCAGTGCCTTCGGAGATGAAGAAAACAAGTTGGATGACACCCACCTGCCCACTTTGGGGCAGTAAGTTTCTGCATGGATCAGGCTAAAGATGGAAGGTCAGGTCTGGGTTTGACCTTGGATAATGCTTCCCAACCTTCCTTTCTCCGTGAAGAGCAGAAACCCTGAGCACACAACATGCTCTTCGAAACTATGTGCTCCTCTGGTCCCTTTAGCCTGGGACAGCAGCCTCAGTTTTAACTTTTATGCAGCCCTTGGCTGCAAGCAACGTCGTTGTTGGAGGCAAAAATGTCACTGAAGACCTGCTTTTCACGCTGGCAAAAGAACTACTTCAGCAACATGATGTTTGCTAAAACAGCAAAATATCTTCTAGAAGTGTTTTTGCGCAACATTGGAGAGAAATGGTAAGAGACACGTATACTGCAGGGTGTTCATTCTTGAGATCTCCAGTGTTTCCTATTCTCCTCATTTTAGTGTAAGTCTTTTGATCTCTGCTGTTTGCCCCAAAGCTGTGGGCATTAGGTGAGCTTCTCAACTTTATTTTATAATAAAAATGTAGAAGTTTGTAGCCCTCAGGGATTTGGAGAAAAGTTTGAAAATGCAATCATAAAGTTCAAGAAACCAGAGTGCAATTAGGGGAAGCTCGAACATTTATAATTTTCTTTAAAAACCAGAACAAAACCCCTTGTGATTTTTAAGCTGTGATTCTCTGGAGCCTGACACATAATTTTTGAGTATGTGGGGTTGGCAGTGCTGGAAAGGATGCTTTTCTCTGCCCAGATCATGTATTTCTACTGGGAATTTTATTTACAAGCTACTTTTAACCATTTCTGCCCCTCTTTCTTGGCTGGCCTCTCCTGCGGCTGAGGAACCCTCTCCATCTCTGGGGGCTTGGAAAGGCAGATGGAATGGTGGTGGCCGCCGGGATGGTCCCAGCGGCAGACGCTGAGCTGCCCTGTGTGGGCGCATCCAGCCGTGTGTGTCAGACCTGCTGGGCAGCAAAACCTGCCCAAAGCCCCCTTTCTCCTGGTGGGGAAGGACCTGGGGCAGCAGCATCCCTTGTCCCCCTCCGGAGTCGCAGCCAGGGTGTGCGGCTCCTGCTCCGCAAACCCCGCAGCTTTGGCTTGGAGGATTTTCTCCATCCGGCAGAACTTTCTGGGGGGATGTGATCTCCCCGGGGCCTCAGGAAGGGAAGGGGGTTTTTCCTCTGGGGGCTTGTTTGCATGCCGTGGTGGCTCCTGTGAGCGGGGCCCCCATTGTGACCCTGCTTTCGGCAGGGCATGGAAAGGCGCAGTGCCTTCCCGAAAATCCTGCAGGGATGCGGCAGCAACGCCAGTCTCTTCCCTCGGCTTCTCCCACCCCGAGCCACCCTCCCTCGGGCGCTGCTCTTTTATATTTTTAGAAAGCACAGTTTATGTTTTTCAGCGCTAGCTTTGCACGTCAGCAGCCGCTGCACAATGAACTCTCTGGGGCCCATTTATTTTGCAAGCAAGTGTCGTACCCTGCGACAGTGTTTTCCACCACGTTGTCAGGAGCACCCTGGGCCCTTGCTGCTCCAAAATGGCAGACTATTGTTTGGCGTCCCAAGCCCTGCTTGAAACCAGGTCCTCCCTGGACCTCTTTTAATAGCTCCTCTCTGTGATCTGTTTATCCCCCGGTGCTTTCAGGGAGAGCGGGGAAGGGTTTATTCCTTTTTTTAGGGGCCAATGCAGCAACGTGCTCCGAGCAGCCCCTTCCTCTGCCTTCCTCCTAACATTTTGGGGTAGTCCTAGCTTAATCCAGCGCGAGAACTGGATTAATCCCTTGCAGAACTGGAGGTTTTGGGATCTGGCCGTGCTTGCTAAACCATGCTCTTTGCCGCAGGGGCACAGCCCAGCCTTTGCAGAATGATGCCTGCAATAGGGAAATTCTGCTTTGGCCTGCTCAAGCAAAGATAATTTTGAATTATAAAAAATAACACATCAGCCCTCTAGGTAGAGGAGGACAACAATTAGCAGGGCTTTGTTCTGTAGCTATAGGATGACCGTGGAGATGTTTTGTCAGAGAACATGCAGATCAGTAGAAAAGTACAGTGGTTACAGCCTGGCTGGGCAAGGCCAAGATCTCCTTCGTACCTGGCCGGGCTTGGGGACTCTAACAATTCTTAGAAAGAGACCCATATTAACATCACGTACCCATCATTTCCTGCAAAAAATAGCTTATTACAGGGAGCTTGTTACTCCATCGCCGGCTTGTAAGGACCTGTGAGTCGTGTGGCCGTGGTGGCGCACCCTTGGCTAACATGTGTCACCTCAAACTAAGCTTTCAGGCCTTCAAATGTTTTCACATTTTCCTAGCTGGGCTGAGCGCCCTTCCAAATCATCAGCCTGACACCATCCATGCTGATTTATGTTCTCTGAGAAATGCAATGGTAACTATTTCCATTGAGATAGCCCTCAAAACCCTACATGGCTCCAAAGTTGTGAAGCGTGCCCCAGTCTGGGACTGCAATGCCCCTGGCTCCTTAAAAATTGCCTGTTATATTTTCCTGAGTTTGGCTGTATCTGGTGCTTCAGTTAAATGGTGTTTTTTGCTTCCACGTGGACGTGTGCAAGGCACACCATCTGCTTACCCTGATGTGGTGCCCATACTTTCAGACTCTACCAGGACTCCATTCTCCCACTTACAGCTTCTCCCCAGTTAAGTGCCCCTTTTGGTTTGTCCCGTTCCTTTCCCTATTTGCTCATCCACTTTGAAAAGAAGCTCTCCAGAGCCCAAGATGTTATTGTTGTTTGTTTTGGGCTTGTTGCGGGTTTTGCTAGCAAAGAGGTCACAATTCTTGCATGGTTCCTAGGACAACGTGCTTTATTTCGGACACAAGCACAACCCCAGCTTGCACTTAGCATGTGCAAGCCGCTGTGCAGCGCTGCATTCACCTTCGGAGGTATATAAAGGGTAATGATAATGTTGCCCAGAAGGCTAACACATCAAAGGCCAAGGAGCAGTTAAAATGCATTACGAGCTGTTGGCAGTGATTGTGGGGGGTATTCGTGTATTGCTGGTTTGGATGGCCTGAGTAAATGAAAACCCCCTGGATTAATTGGTACACCAAAGAGATTTGGAGGAAAATGGAGATTGATGGAAAATGACAAACAAGGGAAAATACAGATAGCTGAGTGTGCTGACCTACGGCAGGGCACTGCTGATTAACTTGCGGCTCCCTACTGTGCCCTGGGAAGCCGAGCAGGGCCGGGGGTGCCCCGCCAGCAGCTCGCCCGGCGCTTTGGTGGGAGCGGGCTGAGCCCCACGGGCAGCATCTGCAGCGCTGCTATTCCAGCACAGCCGAGCGGGTGGTTAGAGGTGAGACTTACCAGGTGTCTGGTGACACCTGGACACCATGGGACAAGAGTTTAATTATTTTTAATGAGGTGGGGGCTGGGGGAGGGAGGGGAGGCCGTGTGGTGCCTGGTGTCACAGAGTAACCGAAGCTGGGAACTTCGAGATCAGTTTGCCCAGAGACTGTTGGATGAATTGGATGACGACCAACACAGGCAATGTTGAATGGTACGATCCCATCTTTTACTAGGATACCCGTATTCCAATTGCTATTATGTATTTTATTACTAATGCTTCAATTATACACAAACAGCATCTAACCTAATTGTGACAGTGACAGCCATACACACACAAGTTGTACTGGCTCATTCACGTGCTAATTGACTGGCTGGAGCAGTGCCACCACCTCTCAACACAGCACAGCCACACCAGGTAAGTCATGCCCTTGCAGACCACCCGACTGGTGATTAGAGCAGGGTACCTGTGCTGATGACAGTGGGCAACTGGAGCTGACCTGGGGGCCGGGGGGTCTTTCACTCGTCCACATTGGGGCTGCAAGGGCAGAGTGTCCTTCTCTTCTTTCTGATCAGCAACTGGGTTCATCAATGGGTTTCCAAAAGAATTTTCCCAAAGTGAATGTGCTACTACTTGTGCTTGTATCGGTGATCTCTCATCTGGGCATCACATGGGTCATCCCATCGGGTACTTCCTCAGTCCTCTTGCCACCATCTTACCTAGTTATTGCTGACTCTGGAAGGTCACACTTTTCTACTGTTAGTCCTGACGTCTCACAGTTTGGGTGGTTTCCCATTCTGTTATACCAGTTCCCCTGCAGCTCAACAGTTCACTTCATTCCTGTACCCAACATCTTAACTCCACACTTTGCGTATTTGTCTCTTGCAGACTTGAGGAGTCCTTGTCGTAGAAAGAAAAAACACACATGTGGTGTGCTTCTGGTCACCTGGTGATTTACAAGCTCCCTTTCTCCTCACATTATCTGTTCAGTGCGTGGAAGAGGGGATGGGAGAGGCTGCTCAAACTGGCAGGTTCTCCCAACCATGTGTCCTTCTCCTGGCAGCTGTGTGGGTGTGATGGGGATGGAAGGTAAAACAACATGGGGAGGGGGCAAATTCCAGAAGGGTCTTTCTCTGTCCTTTCCCTGAATATACTTTAGAGAAAATTATGTGAGTAAAGAGTTGGCAGAAAAAGAAGGAAAGTGCGATGCTATGCAGTGGTACCTGCACAGGTAGGATCGTTCATCTCCCCAACAGCTTGACTCCTGCTGACCCAAGTCTGCCAGACTCCTGTCTTGTCTCCCAGCTCATTGTCACAGCCGATTTAAAGCATGGCTCAGCTCTGCAGCCTCTGTCACTACCCATCCCACTGTCCTTCTGCTGGCATCTCCTTCCTTCTCTGGGTGTCACAGGAAAAGCCTTGTTTTCTGTTTGTGCCAGGGAGCGTTGTAGCAGGGTGGGAGAAGCAGCAATCTTTTTGCATATAAGAATGAGCATCACCAACTTATTTCTGATGTGCTCCTGAAAAATACCTTGCTTCTCCTATAAATCTGAGACATATATAAAGAATCTGTTTTCATTCTTAAAGCTAAAGACAAGCATCAATTTTAAAATCTGTTTTTAAAGTTAATTGCATTGTAATTTATAATCTTAAACTGAAGTTTTTAAAGTGCTCTCATCCTTGAAAAAAAGAGACCATTTCATTTTTGGTGACTAATGATGAAGTGTTTTCTAAAGGTGACTGAGCATAGCACAGAGAGTCCTAAATATATTTATTAGCTTATTAAGCATAATTAATTGAATCTGGTTGCTGGTATTAGCTATGCTTTTGCAAGTGAAAAGCGCTTTTGGTTAGCTAGACAGTTTCTTATCAAAGAATGAAAACGTAGCATTAAAACATATGCAGCTTACTGAATAATCATGTTATTTGTCAGACAAGCAGAAGAATCATCACTGAAGTGCTCTCAAAGTGCCAAATTGGGTAATATACATAATTAGGCCCCTTTTGATTAGATATGTGCCCATGGTAACAGCCACACTCAAGATCCACGTATTAGTACAGCCTTGAAATAGTCTTCAAGGGGGGTGATGGCAACCGAGCACATCTGAAGCTACACTGGGGAGACTTTTGGAATATAACCTACATGCTGATATCCTCTGTTCCTGGGGTTATTCTTTATTTTATCTTATTATCTTTTATTTTTAAAACAATGTATGCCTTGGTTCTCAAAGGTGATATACTGCTTCCACGAAATGTCACTACACTTTTTTTCCCTAAAAGGAAGATCTCTCAATCATCTGCATCACGTTTTAAAGCCGAAAACCTTCCTATATTTAGGGACGCATCCTGGCAATTGGCAAGGCTGCCGCAAGCTGTTCCCGGGAGGTGGGAACAATCATCACCTGGAAGCCAGCCCATCTCAGATCCACTCGCCTCTCGCAGCCCAGGACAGCCCGGTGATGGATAAGGGCCTTCTGGATGTTCTTTTAGGCTTTTGCAGGAGCCTCGTGAAGAGACTGCAAGGTCTCGGCAAGAAGACTGATTTTTGCAACAGATCCAAGGCTCTGAGAGAGCCTGCAAACGCTGAGCTACTGCCAACCCACAGGGAATGAGTCTGGAGGGTACTGTCTGGGTAACAGTGGAACCCAAGTGAGTTTGTTTAGCTGTAGATGCAATATGAATTGTTCCTGCAGTTTATTTTTACATGCTTAGAGGATGAATGAGTTTGGAAGAGTCGGAGAGAATCAGATAATTAGCAGAATGAATTATTATGAGGGGTTATTTATACAAAATGAGAGAAATATATCTCCTGGTGCAACAGTGTGTGTCCAGGCCTGATGAGAATTGCTGCTTTTGCAGAAATGCCTTCTGGGAAATATTTAAAAGAAGCTTTTTCCCCCAGTAAGGAAGAGACCAAAATACAGAAAAGTTCCCCCAGATGAAGGCACCAGGGAAAGGCTTGTCCATAGCAGAGCAACCCAGGCACCAGGTGCTGAGACTCTGGCAGGAGAGGAGTGTGGAGCCCCAGTCCTGGATAGTCTGGTCCGGAGGGCGAAGGTGTACAGCGCTAGTCTGGTCATGTCAACCATCCCACCAGTGCAAGAGAGCCACAGCGTACCCATCTGTGGACACCTCACCCTGTAGAAACAATAGCACCTGGCATCAAAGGACCCTGTTGGAAGATAAGTGATGGAGGGGAAATCAACACTGAAAGACCGTGAAAAATAAATGCACAAAGATGATATAGGATGTCTTTTAGCTTTTGGGAAGAAGAGGGCTATCCCAAGCATATGGGAAAACAGAACAGCTAAAGAGCTTTGGCCGGGGGGAGCACAGGGGAAGACTTTATTCCCTGGATTGGCTGCCACCTGGCACAGAGGGGGGGACCCCTTTCTCCAAGGGGCCAGTGACACAGACAGCCACGTTTGCAGCCTTCAGCTGGAGGACAAGAACACTCCAAGTCGTGTCCATACGAAGTCATCAAACTGTTACTGGATGCAGTGTTAGGATTACACCTACTGAGGTGAAAATAGACCTGTGGACCCGCCTTGGGCATGCAGCACATGATTAGGCATGTATCACCTTTCTCCATATTAGCCTGCTCTTAACTATGCTCAGGGTACAGGATCCATAATCCTCAGCAACATCAATTAAGATCACTGGTAAAATTATACTAAAGTTGTGAAATTCCCACACCCTTCCCTCTTCTCTTTCAATACGTGCTGTTTTTCAGCATCGCTCCCCAAAGCAGGGGATTATTCAAACCAGTTCCTCGCTATTCACATCAGCACCAAACTATGAGGTCTGAAATGAGTCAGAGCAAACCCTGTATCCGCCCTGGCTGAGCGTGGGGAGGACTCTAAAGGGAACCGGGTGGTGTGTGAACCCTGTGGTGATGGCAGTGATGGCTGTGCCAGCCCTAAACACCCTGTTTTTGGGGTACTTTGTGGACAGTCACCGATGGTGTTTGACAGCATGCTTGTACTGGGTAAGCCCAGACACTTGGGACCTCCTGCAGACCAAAGGCCGTCCTCCAGTCATGGGGCTGGTGGCCGGATAGCTATATGGGTGGTGAAACCAGTCCAGAGAGAGGCCTGGGGGTGCCACTGGAAGGCACAGCTGATGTACTGTGTGTGCGAGTGGGAGGGTTCACGCACACACACGTGTATAGGCAATATTGGTCCCTTCTGTGATAAATGGCTCTAAGTAGAGCTATGTGAAATTTTGAATTTCTGCTTCTGTTTTCCATAACAGAACAAACTAACAAACTGGGGCAAAAAAAAATAGGAAAAAATTGTTTCCTGGAATTAAAACAGTCATGCTCAGAAATGTCTCCGTGTTCTGTTTTGACATTTTTTGGATCAAAGTGAAGCATTTTGACGTTTCTGAGGTAGGAATGTTTTGTTTCAATTTGTTGAACTGACATGAAACGTTTCGCTTCAAGTCTGCTTAACATTAAAGTAGGCAGCGCCTTTCCTTGGGTTTGGGTCCCATTCTCTCCTCTGGGCTGTGCTCCCTGGGAGCTCTGCCCAGCTCCCATAAAGCTTGGGCAAGGTCCACGTTGTTCTCAGTAAATGCAGCTCAGCCGCAAGCCCCACGCACAGGAAAAAGAGAGGCCTTTTCGGGAAAGTTCGTTTCGATGCTGAACTCGACTGAAATGAAAACTCTGGGGCTAGTTGAAGCAAAGTGCTCCGATCCGGTTCACCTCCAACAAAACATCATTTCTTGTCAGCAGCATCCCTGCCTTCCCACAGGTGCTTTTTGTGTTGCAGAGGCTGTTTTCTGATCAAAAAAGGCAATCTCCCAGTGAGTGCCTGCATAGGTGTTGACATGGTCTACACCAACAAGCTCCCCGAGGGGTGCAGACTGGTCCCCTGGACATAGTGCCGAAGCTGTCCTGTAGCGTCAGTCGAGCAGATCCTCCAACAAGCTAAAGACCCCCACTCACCTGCTGGGGGCTGGCTAAAGCCAGGGCAGCCTGTGGCCCGACTGTCCCTGAAGGGGCTGCAAAAGGAACAGGAGTTTCTCTTAGGACGTCAGCAGACCCTGCTCTTTTTATAGAAGCTGCTGTAGGGTCTTTCTGGGATCTCTGAAGAATTTTACCTAAAAGCCGATCCAAAAGTTGCTTTGGTTCATCCTCAACCTCTCTCAATAGGACCAGGCAGCTCCTAGTACTTACTGGGGGGGATAAATGAACCCTTCTCCCTCCCCCTTTCCTGGGCAACAGCTTCAAAAGATCTCTGATTTTGCTCACCAATCAAGCAATCTCATTTGCAAAACAACTGCAAGGGCCCTTCGAAAGCAGAGGGCCGGGTCCTTTGTTAAATAGTCGCTTTTGGTGACACAAAGGAACCATAAAGGTGATGGAGCTGCAGCCTGGACAGCCCCGTTTCCTGGACTGTGCAGGCTGGCCTCCCTCCCCCTCCGCCCTCATTTCAGACCCCCAGCCTAAGGATTATGCAGGGCTTGAGCCCAAGGAGAACAAGGTGCATTGCAACTATTCTTAGCTCCAAAAATTATTCCTGACTTTGCTTTGAAATCTGAACCAGGGTTAATTTCTCTCCCCCTTCCCCCAGTCTGTTTCCTCTCCTCTTTCATGTACCTATTTGCATAGACTGTCATCGTAAGAATCTCCATTAAAATTGAAAGCCTCCTTCCTGCATGTCACCTCTCGCAGCCCCCTTCCGCTTGCCCTGCGTGACTTTTGGAGGGCTGGAGAGCAAAGGTCCCGGCGCTAGCATCGCCTCCCCGAGCCCTGCATTCCCCCTGCCGTCAGTCCTGCTCCTCCGTTGCCATAGGAACGGCTATCAACTTGGGAGTGCCAGAGAAAAAGAACAGAGAATTATCTTAATTATTTAACGATTGATTAATATATGTTTATAGAGCACTTCAAAAACCGTGCATCCTTCTGTAAATTGTTTATTAACTGGGCAAGGGGTATAATTTGCTGAACATCCTTCACTCCTGTTGGTTTCAGTGGGAGGAAAGGGTGGTAGGCAGCTTGCAGGTTTTGTGATAATTATATTACCAAGAGTACTGGTAGTTCTGCTTCAGGAAAATAATTTAAATATGAGCCTTCGCTTCAAGCTTTTGTAGTAAGGGCTGCTCCCAACACCTGCCACTGAGGTTGCTCAAACGCCTCCATTGTAAAGACCTAACTTCAGCTGTTCTTTGGCAGATTTTACCCACCTGGAAAGAAGGGTCAGGCTTGATTCTCCTTGAGGCTGGATAAAGTTAGGAGGCCTGGGAGAGTGCCTGCAGCGTGGTGGTACAGCATGGCCGGCTAGCACAGGGATGCTACTGGTTCAGCTGCTTCTCTCCTGCTGAGGGACAGCCTTTTTGTTGGGAGGCCATGGAGGCTGGTGCTAAAATTTGTGTCCTCTGTGCCTGTAGTAGCATGTTGGAAGGACTGTACGAGCAGGCTGTGTCAGCTGGGTGAGAAAGTATGGAAGCAGGAACATGGTGCTGTGCCCGCTGCCTTGCTCCTACGTCCAGTTGAGGATGCTAGCCAGAGCCACATCTGCTGCCTGTGCTGGTTGTGAATCCTCATCTCTGCCAGCCTGACCCAGGTGACCTGCTGGAGCTGGCCTGCCTCTGCTCCCTCCAGCCCCCAGGACCTTCTTTGGGCGCTGTAAACTGTGAGTGCGTGAAGTCAGACAGCACTTGTTGTGCCCTTTCCCTGATGCCTGGCCTCTGTCTGGCTTCCTCCCTCTCCTGCTAACAAGCTGAGACTATCCCGAAGTGGGATGCAAGGTAAGTGCAGACTGGCCACCTGAAGAGCTCTGCTTCACCAAGCAGAGGAGAGTCTGGGACATGCAACGTGCTGCCCTACACGCTTGAGAAATGAGACTTGCTGTCTGAACAGCTTTGGTGTGAGCTCTCGCACGCCTCAGAGACTTGTATGGCTGGTATGGCCTCGGTGTCATCCTGACTGTCCTTGTAGGTGCAGGCGGTGAGATGGGCTGATGCAATGGGATACAGGCAGCTGGTGCTCCCTGTTTGGGTCGGGCAGGCTCCTTCCCTGAGTAAGGCCTGCAGAACCATGGCTGCCGTGATGGAGGATGATTGGGAGGGTAATTACTATAGCTGGTGCTCTTGGAGAGGCTGCTTTCCCCAGTTGCTGCTCTGTAGGGAGCACTAAAAGACCTGTGTTGCCACGGGATGGGTGTTGATCAAGTGTGTGATGTGCACAGCTCCCCAGTTTTTAAGTGGAAGTACAGAATGAATAAGGAGCTTGCAAAACAAAATGGTTTTGCCCTGGATTCACATTGGTGTTTAGGAGGTATTAAAACCTTACTCATTTTAAGGACTCTCAGGCTTCTCAGTCCCCGTGAATCCATCTGCTGTAGAGCACTCATCTTGTAAAGATGCCTTCACATGTGGCAGCCACCTTCCTGGTTTGTTTATGGGGCTTAATCATGGATTGCCGCAGAAAAGCCTAGGCTCCAGCTGAAGAAAGCAGCAGCGGGATTAGGTTGTTATTCTGTAGTAGTTCAGCACTAGAGGGGGATGTAGCATGTGCTTTCCTGCACATTTCATATGTGCATGCAACAATATTTTACAGCAGTATTTATGAGGAGGCTGGTTTTTTAATTGCCGACATTAAGATTTTTCTCTTGCAGGGGTGATTTTCTTGCGTAGGATAAAAATCAGAGAGGCTGCTATTTTGCAAGCCTTAAAAGACTGTGCATTTAGCAAATGAATTTTTTGTTTCCTTTTCTTTTGGCCTGACATGAGCAAACAGCAAATAGAGGCTGCTCTTTAGCTTGGCTGTAGCTCTTGTCCAGCCTGCTGGCTGGGAGGGTCTGAGCTCTGCCCTTCTTGCTGTGGGGGCACTTGGTGTGCTGTGCTGGAGGGCTGCAGCCCGATTGTGGTAGTGAGTCCTGAGAGTGGCTGAATGAAGACATAAAGCCAAATCACAGAATGATAGGGGTTGGAAGGGACGTCTGCAGATCCACCTGACTCTGCGTGCTCAGAGAGCTGCTCATTTCTGTTCTCAGCAAAAACATCTCTTCGAATTCGCAGACATCCCCGTAATAAAAACCAGTTGTCCACTTCACGCATGAGCAAGAACACTTTGCAAAAATGTTGCTGCCTCATGGAGGTTTTGCAAAAGCTGGTCAAATTCCTGTCCTCTTCTCTCGTTTTCCTCCTCATCTCCAGCGAGCAGTTCTCATTCCATATTTTACTCCACTGTGCAGGAGCGTGTCAGCGTGGGGAGGTGACTTGCTAGCCTGTTAGCCCAGGAAATTTCTCCTGGAGCGTTCGGGTATGGTATGTCGGGAGAAGAGCAGGGTGGCTGGTGTATGCCACGTATATGCACAAACACGGCTGTAGCAGAAGGTGGGAATGTCACTTGCTGAAGAAAACCCATATTGAGGCCAGCGGGTGCAGACTCTCGCAGATCCGAACGTTGCTGGTTTGCTGTGTCTATGGGAGACCTTCGTGCGCAGCCCCGTGCCCTCCTCTTACCCCAGACATCACACGGCGCTGCGTTCCCACCTCGCGCTGAGGGCAACGTCGGCTAGCCAGAAAAGATGTCCCCATTCACATTTCCACATAGAAACTTTTCTTCCCCTACTTTTAGTGCCTATAATTACCTCTTTACTCCAGTGCCAGCAATATTCCATCAGGCATTGTTATTAACGGAGAGAAAAGAGAAGGGGAGGGAGGGAGAGAGAGAGAGAGAGCGAGCCACAAAACTTAATTTAATCGCAGCACCCCATGCTCAATTTAACAGACACAACAGCTCAGAATGGGGTCCCTGTGCAACGGGAGGGCAGGCAGTGGAGCGTCCCTGGAAAGAATTAATTGTGGATGACAATGTGTAAACAGTGCAGATGAATAGGGCACGCAGGTGTGAGGCACCGGGGCCATCCCGGGGACTTTTTCACACGAATTTCAGCTCCTTCACTGCTGACCTGCTCCCGAAAACGTGATTAGTGTCGGCGTTGGGAAACCATTCAGGGTGTCAGGATTTGGCACATATTAACTAGCTCTGGGGGAGAGGGGAGGGAGCGCATGGGGGCTATGAAAGGAGGAAGTCTGGCGGACAAGGGGATTGTTAAAAGGCCAGAAAATCCTCATTGCTCCGAGGTGCCCTCGCCGCTTGGAGGAAAATGGAAGGGAGCCGAAGCAGAATAGAACTCCGAGGCATCCTAGCCCTAACTGAGCTATGTGGAAAACAAGGCATTGCATCGTGGAATATTTTTTTCTGGGTGTCCATCATAAATATCGATGATGTTTATATTACCGACTTCTTCTTGGCTTTGGCTTTCACGGTTCTGGACACTTCAGCTCAAGAGATGAACAGTCAACACAAGCAGGAAAATTAATGACACAGCAGCACCGAGAACAGGAAATATCTCCTGGGTAACATATGGATGTTATTCGGTGTGCAAAAGTCCCCCTTCTTCAATATGTACTCTATATGTAAGGTGATACATACAGACAGGGGGTTGTGTAATGGGCCCAATTTACCAAGCATGGGGCTAGATGCTCTTAAATTATGTTCCCTGTACCAGCCTGGCCCTCTGCATCCAAACAAAGGATTTAAGCGCATAGAGCACACTAGGTTACTGATCTTTTTTTCCCCCGCTTGGGAGAATGATGTGAGGGGAAGGACAGAACTTGATGAGGACTACCGTGAATACCAGTGCCTCTGCTGGACTCTGTTAGGGTCTTTCTCCCTTGCTGGGAACCCTTTCCCTGCCTGTCTCGTGGCTTGGGCAGCATGGCAGGGATGCTGTGCAGATGCCTGCTGAGATTCCCAGTTTTGCACTCCTTAGACCACTGCAGTCTGAAGGCTCATGTAATATAAAAGTTATTCTAACTACAAACACACCTGTGGGTGTGAAGGTGAGGCTGGATTCTTGCTGGTCTGGTGAAGAAAAAGGGTATTGCTGCCGGTACTGGTTTGGCAGTGCAGACAGCTGCGGGGGAGGCAGGGTGGACCAACCCCTTGCTGGGCTGTTTCAGGCTCGGAGGGATGAAGAAGGTGGTGAGGAGGGGGCATGAAATATCAGCACAGAAACCACGAAGGCCAGTATATCCAGTAGAAGTCTCGCCTCAAATTCAGAGTTGAACTTAGTTAGTTGCTGTTCGAAAATTAACTTCTTATTTTGCTCAGTAAACTACACATACGTGACAGACTAGTTCAGCATCCTTTTGAGAAAAGTCTGGTGGTGGCTATCACTGCCTTCAAGGGGTGTTGTGAGGCTGAGGTTACACAGGGAATTACCGCGCTTGGGCAGTGCAAGTTCTGCCTTTGGTTCTGATTGTGGCAATTGTAGATGATTTCTCTGGCAAATCACAGCAATGGCTATGTGGGAAAGGTACTCCGTAAGTACTAATGTCACCTGGCAACGCTTGTGTGCTCAGCTGGCATTCTGCTTGCTGGCAGAAGAGCAAAATTTGTTTACTGTTAAGCCCAGTGATATCTAGCTTCATAAGAAGCAAGAAATAATGACACAGACTTTATCCACTGTACATCTGGGGGAGTCCAATCCTGCAGCTCTTGAGATGGGACCCTCCCTGACTAACAAGCTTCCCAAAAGCTGCATACCCAGCTGAATTCTTGATTCTCTCTGGGGCTCCAGAAGGTGCAGCACCTCACTTACCTAACATGCCCTCAGCAAGGATGAATGACAGTTGTTGCACTGCAACCTGCTTAACTGACTGCTGTTTCCAAAAATGATGATCAGTGCTATGATTTCTTCCCCTGGTCTTCCCCCCGTGAACTGCTCCTGCCTCCTCCCACCAAGCTATCTGCCCTCTCAGCGCAGCTACCCTTGGGAAAGCTGATGCTGAAAGGACTTTCTTCCTATGAACTGTGTCTGGCGGTTCTTTTAAAAACCGTCAGAGATAAGTTAATTCTGTAATGGCTATTCTTGCCAAGCTGAATGTGATGTTTTTCAGAAGAGTGAATTAGCCTTGTTGCCCCAGACAAATTCCAAGATTTCTGCAATTTTCAGGAAAGAGTGTAGCGTTTGCTGCAATATGGCTGTTTCTCACAGTCCTGAGTTCCACGCAGTGGTGCCTGTGTTTGACCAACTGCTGCTCATGCTTTTAAAGCCCTTTTTTGTCTGTTTTTTTTTTTTTTTTTTGTTTGTTTGTTTATTTTTGTTTTCCCCATGATTTGTATGGTGTCGTTATTTTGAGAGGTATTTGCTCATCTTTCCAATTTTGCTTTTCATTGAGGAAGAGTAATGTGCTAGAAATCTCACTAGTTGGACAGCTGGTACTTTACCCACTGGAAGGGAGAGGGTTGCTGGAGCCAAGGAGGAGATCAGCTCCCCAGAACCTGACCTAGAGACTACTGCAGGCAATGAAGGACCATCTCCAGGCAGGCTCTGTGTATCCTGCAGTATGAGCTAACTGGACCTTAACTGATACAAAGATTGGTGTCTCAGAAAGGCTGTAATACTTCATCAGCTAGAGTACCCAACAAATGTTCTTCATTTGTGCTTATGGTTGGATCACTGGATCTACACTTGCACTATATTTAAGATTCTACCATCTATCCATGCCCCTGCCATAACTCCCATGGGAAGCTTTCCTTGAGGCCACCCCATCATGACAGTGCTGAAGCCCTAAGGCGCTCTGGTTCAGAGCTGTCTGGATAGAGGACTGTGCCGGTTTGTTCCTGGACCTTGGTCCTAGATGAAGGACCTGGTGCCATGCCACCAGTATCAGCTCTGCTGATGTTTGCCAGCTGAGGACTGAGCTAAAATGCTGATTTTTTCATGACTTCCTACATTTTCTTTGTAAGGTCTTGCTTTAGAGCCACTAGCTGCCGTAGAACCAAGGAAGGCTATGTTGAGTTCCTTTAGTTCAAGAGTGGAGGAGATGGGACTCATAAACGGTCAGTAATTTGCAGGCAGTGAAAACGGGACAGCTGAAGAAAGTGAGGATGTGGCTCCCCAATCAGTTGTGTTAAACTTAAGACCACAGCTCTAGCTCGAATTTTTACAGAATCCTCGCACCACTCTAAACTGATATTGCATATGAAATATGCTCCTGTCGTGACAAATTACCTGTTCTTGTAGGGTCTCCAGTAAGCGCAGATGTTCTCTGGCTTGCTGAGAAATCTCTGCAAGGAGGGACTCCGGGAAGTTTAGAAGTCGTACATGGATGTCTCTCTTCTCCAGCCAGCTCCACTGCTGTCTGTGGTACCTAGCATTGGATCAGAACCTGGCAAGGTGGTGGGGAAGGGGCTGGGCTGCTGGGCACTGTGACTTTTGCATAGGTGCTGATCAAGTCGTGGTGCAGGTGGGAAGTTCTGCTGCCCTCTCAAGCTGCAGAAAGCCTTGTGAGCAAGCTCGTTATGGGTGTACATTGAGTGATTGATTTACTTACAAAAATCTGAACAGTTTACATCAGAATTCCCAACGGTATTGCTAAATTATCATGCAGTTCATGTTGGTCTTCTTCTCACTGCTTTTTCCTAACATCAGCTGCCCTTTTCAAGCCTATCAGCTTGTTGACTGAGCCTAGAGCCACATGCCTCCTGAGCCAGGTATTCAGATCTGTGCCACTGATTAACCAGGGGAAGAGCTCTGCTCTGGAAGCAGACGTGACTGAAAATGAACTTGTCTGCCTGACTTTTCTCTTTCATGTGAGAAGGGAGCTTGATATGACAAAAGGAGAAACCTACGCTTCCTCCAAACCAAGGCAACAATATTAAAAAAATCTCCATAACAGTGTGTAAAAAAAAAAAAAAAAAACCTGGGGTGGCCAAAAGGGATGTTACTTACAATTAAATAAAAAGGCAACTGCATAAGTAGTTCAAATTGTGGAGAATTCTTCATGGTGGTTCCCTGCACTAAAGGTCCCCAGCTTTCTCTTGCTTTCTCAACAAACATTTCTGCGGTGGATATTGGTTATTATATCTGATGAATTTGAAGATATACTGAGTCCGGCTTTGCGCATGTTTCTGTTCTGCAAGAGGGCATTCAGCAAAATATTTGGCTTCTTTCAGCCCCCTGACAGTGTCTTGGCAACACTGGAGTTTTCTGAAGTGCTGTTAGATACAGAATCTGAGTTACTTATTTTCCTTGAAGCAAGGCTGAAGCAAAAGCTGCCTTCAGAAGAAGTTACAGCAGAGGGCAAGAAAACAGGAGCTGTGGACTGAGAGAGAGCAGTCCGCCCTAGGAAAGAAGACCTGAAGCTTTGGGTGCTGAGGGCTACTTGCTTCCCTACACAAGGTCCAAGCTAGGACAAAGTCTGGACCTGCCAGGAGAAGGAGACCTGGGAACATGGAGGAAAGGCCATGAGTGGAAATTTACTGCTCAATATTCAGGCCAAGGAGAGATATCTCACAGCGTAGTCTCCAGGGGGTCACTCATCACCGTAGCTTAGCCGGCCTGCCCACAAGTTGTGCTGGTCTGGCTGCAGCACAGAAATGTAGTGGTATGGCAAAAACCAAGATGGAGAAATTATGAAAAGCAAAGTCTCTGTTGGTTTATAGGTGATCTGAGGGACGGTGAATGAAATGTTGTGGAGCTTAAAGTCAAAATGTATTTAAGCTGGAGATGCGTTGACTGATTCTGATAAAATAAGACTGTATTAAACCTTCAGCCAAAGCTCAGATTAAGTAAATTCTGAGTAATTTGCTTTTCGTGGTATGTTTTTATAGTATGCATTTATAGCTTCTGCTGGGAATGCTTGCAGAGCTGCTAAGTATCACTTCAGAGACAGGCTTGTTGCATATTTGATATACCCTAATCAGTGCCTGCGCTAAGGCAGAGGAGAGGCAATACTGGTTTCTCAATGCAAATTGTTTTCCTGGAAGACACTTTTCTTGGGTGTATACCATGAGTTTGAAGATAGACAAGGCACTTCCTTTAGTCTCAAAAGTTTATCTGTATTAACTGAACTGAAAACCTAAAAAACAGAAAATCCCTAAATCCTATCTGTTACACAGTGGTGGGCAGTTGCTAACGCCGCCTGACCTGGAACAGGCACCAACATGGTGATGCTGGGATACCTCAATCTGTTCGTCCAGGTGTTTACTTGCCAGCAAGTGAAGGCACCTCCTCTGCACCACCAACCCCTGTCCTCTGCCTGGGGTGGAAGCAGGTCTGTTGGCATGATCAGAAATGCAGGGTTTGGTTTATTGCCTGGCTCCAGCTGCAGTGATCAAGCACAGGGCTGCTTGATAAATGCCCCCAGGCACCCTCAGCCACATGAACTACATATTTTATTATCAATTTCTATGTTTCTTGACCCCTCTTTTTGCCACCTGTGCATCTCCCTTTCTTTTCCTCAATTGAGAGAGACAACCTACATCTAACTACGTTTACCTCATTAGTCCTGGTTTTGCCACCTCCATACCTGAATGTGTTATTTCTGATAATGTTAGCCAGGTTTTCTCAGCCTTATGTGCTATTATGGGTATGGTTACCAGGCACACTAGCCTGGTGAGGTCCTGTTTCTCAGAATGTCCCCAGTGCTCCGCCCCAGCTATCTGTGTGGTTCGGCTGTTGCTCACACGCATTCCCCTTAACCACCTGAGGGATCCAGCCAGCCCTCACACCACCGTCTGTAGTTTTGGCAGCTTCTCACAATATTCCCTGTCACATCCAGCTTTCCACATGTCACATCCACTCTCACGTCCATTAGCTTCCACACTTTTTACAGGTAGCTCAACCTCAGGCCAGGGCCCAGCTGACAGCCTGATACCTGCAGTGCTATCCCCATCCCCATCCTCCAGGCTGCAGCATTATTATTTGCTTGCAAATGATGGATATGAAGATTATGAATATATTTATTTGACAACGTAAATCTAAGTCGTTACTGAAAAGTCTTGCCTCGTTGAGGATATGTGATAAGAAAGCCAAGGCAGAGGTCGCCTCTGAGCAGTTGTACGTTCAGCTTTCCAGCTAATGCCAAAACCCATGGCTGTTTAATAACAAAGCAGACTCAAAGAAGGTGGTCGTGAAATGTTTGTGGATGTCCTTGCATGTTGCTTGGCAAGCCTATGGTATCACCTCTAGTACCCCGAGGGCGGTGAAACGATTCAGCTTGGTTGTTTCTTTCACACCTTCAAGAATGTGTGAGGTGGCGTTTTGGATCTGCTAAGCGATGCTGGATGTCTGCCCAAACCAAAACGCTGGCCGTGGGAACAGTTGAAGTCCTTATGAGAGAGACTTGGGGGAGAGGAGGCGAAAGCAGCCAATGGCAAAAGGGGAAAGCACTCGTGAGATGCTCCCTGTCTCTCTGCCCTTCCCCTGGCACTCCAATTTTCCATCTCTGCTGAGCCCTGGTGGAACTGGTTCCTCCTGGACAGCCGAGGGCAGGGGGATGTCGTCTCCACTCAGAGATGCCCGGTGTGATGAAGCCACCTGCAGCCGTGCTGCTTGCTCCCAAGAGGGCCACGCTGCTGTCCGGGGACGGAGCCCCACCGGGGGTGAAGCCCTGCCCCAGGCGGCTGTGGTGGTTCAGCAGCCGCTGCAGCTCTGCTCTTGCCTCTCCTGCCATCCACCATCCACCTGCTTAACTCCAGCTCCCACCGGCAGCAGCAGACCTCTGCCTGACACTCCTAGGCTCTTTGTGTCCTGGAGGCTGGCACGCCTGGGAAACCGTCTTTTAAGAGACTGGCTCTCATGGATCTTGGGCATTAGCATCACAGAAAATTGAAATAAGGTAAAGAACTTGTCGTGAAGCCACAGGTGCGACAAATGCGTAGGTGACCCACCCCTGAGGGGAAGGGGTCTAGTTCAGGCTACTGTTTTCTACCTTGAGAACGAAGTGAGACTACCCTAGCTGTGAGTGCCCATTGGATTTGTATCCATCCATAGGCTACAAATGGATTGCGACAGCGTCACTGGTTAATCTTCGTGTTTCAGCTTAAACTTCTGCTTGTTCAGGCCTACAAAATATGACCTTTTGGGGCACAAATTATCTGTTTGTCCTCTGTTTGCATGGCAAGATCTTGGTCTGTGATTATTTCCCCAGTGTGTTGCGGGTTGTGTATCCTACTGTTTGGGCTACTGTGTATCCTAAATAAGAATAATATAATTCACATCACCTACTTAAAAAAAGCCAAAGAAATAGGACTTTTTTTTTTGAGAAGCAGATTATGTTTAGAGAGAGAGGGAGACACTGAAATATCTGAAAACACCGAAACCTCTGTTTAACCACACCAAAGAGTCCCATTCTCTCCATATTTTGGGCACCTTTGTCTTCTTTTGCATATATGAAAGGTGAAGTATTTGGCTTGTTCCCAACTGAGATTGCACACCCAGGATTTCACCCAGCTTCTCCGCGCCAGTCGTGCAGACAGCTTTACCTGCTTTGCCAACAAAGACACTGGTGGAGTGAGCAGCCTTGGCTGGTGCTAATGCTTGGCCTCAAAAATTTGAGTGGTTAGTTGTTGGTGGCCACCATCTGGGATGGCTGGAGAAAGTTTGGCTGAAAATGTTTTCTGAAAAATGCACAAGGATCAGTATATACACACATGCTACTCTCTTCTGCTCTACCAACTAGCTTAGCTTACTGAAGAATCAACTTTTTCTTTGACGCATGGTGCCATATCTCCATCTTTGGGTCATGTTCGGGTGACATCACTATTGCAGATGATTAAAGATGACACTTTACAGCAGGCCTGCTGGCTTACATGGGTATTCAGGGACCAGACCAAGAAACCAGTGGCAGCATCTGACTCGGATGGTACTGACAGACCCGAGACAGGCCCACAGGTACCCCTACCAGTGATGCCCTATTTGTATTTTGGAGGCCAGAAGGGACTTCTAGGCTGATTCAGCCATCAGAGGGTCACCTCAACGTTAGTAAAAAAGGATGTGTCGCATATGTAAGTGGGGAATGGCTGTCTTTTGCTGCTCATGGTGGAGGACAGCAAGGAACCACTACACTGGGGAGCCGGCACATGAACAAACTGTTTCTGTAGCTTGAAGGTGCAGAGGGGCCTGTGGTTCAAATATAATGCCTGACCAAAAGCCCATTTTAGCAAATGGGGAGCACTTGGAAAGCTTTGTTCCAGGCCTGGAGCAAAAAAACTTGTGCATTGGGGAAGACCCACATGGCCCAGGGGCAAAGGAAGCTCTTCACAGGAGAGGGGCAGGTCCTGTGCCACCCACCAGTCCCTGCACCCACATGGTTGTTGTCACCATCACCTACTTGCCCTTTCTCCAACAAGCAGCTAAATGGAAGGTAAGCCCCTGACTCTGCTGGAGTGTCATGGCAGTATATCCCTCCTGCAACCCAGGTGCATTTTTGCACACCTTCACAGACCGTGTGGGTCAGGAAAAGGCTGTGAAATGAGCACATTTCAGGAGACCTGCAAGTTCTGAGGAGACCATAGATATGCCCCCAGGAGGTCTTCTCTTTCAGTCAAGTTGCACGTGCTGTGAGGACTCTTGTTTTCTCAGCAGGGGTGGGAGCAGCCTTTGGCAGAGCTGTCGTATGCATGGGGCTCTGGCATCCACCTGCAGTGCAGTTAAGGCAGGTCTGCGTATCTGCAAGGCATTTCCACACACACACAGGAGGGATGCTTGTACACAAATATATGTGTACACATATCTTATGTGGCTGTGTTTCTTTGAACTGATCCAGTATCCCACTGAAGTGAATGGGAGGTGGGTAAAGCCTACAAGCCTATTCATGGGAGTACCAATTTGCACGAGCACATCCTTGGTTTTGAAGCAGACTGCAGTTTTTTTTCCCATGTCCTTTTGTGTTTTTCAGTATGAAAACTCTGCATATGCTTTGCCTCTCTGAAGTATTCCTTTGCTACGCAAGAAACTCCTCTTTGTGAGCATGCTATACAGCCTCAGTACCTGAGGAAGCAAATGGCAAGCAGTGGGGACTGATGGTGCTCAGCACTCCACTGGGAAGTCTTCTGGATCAGCCCCACGAGCCCTGGTCTCTCTTCCTGCGCTCCGCTTCATCCCCAGTGTGTATTACACTTGCCCCAGCTTTGCAGAGATAATTTGCACTCTCCTAGTTCATTAGCTGCTACCCCCTTCTGTCCGTGGGCAAAAAAAAGCCCTTACTGTTCAAAAGAACACATGCAGCAATCATTAATGCTGACCCTAATTGTGCCAATTCAAACCACTCAATAGCTCTAATTAAAACCTCTCTTGTGCAGGGCAGTGAACAGTAACAAAACTGTCACCCCGAACAATCAAATCATGGAGCTAAGAATTTTTTTTTTCCCCTGTTGTGTTCAAATGTTGTTGCTGCTGTCGGAAGGGTCATCTGAAGGGATTAAGTATGGGGCTTTTGTAGCTGCAAAGCGGGGAGGGGGGGAGTATATCTAAACCCAACCAATATCTTTTGGTCACAGTTTGAAATCAGAAGACCCCAACTCTTTTCCAGGTCTCCTTTCATCCACTTTACCCACCCCCATGCAGCAAGCAACACCTGCAAAGTAGACGGGCTCTTGGTTATGAGACACATGGACACCACAAGTCAACTTAAACATCTGCAAAGGAGGGGGTGAGGGGGAAACCCAGGCGTTCCTATCGCTACAACCTTGTTTCTCAGGGTCCCTGACTACACTTTCCTGTGCGCCATAAATAACTCTGCAATTACATTAATTGGTTGCATATTTGTTGACACAGGGGTGGACAAGGGTAGGTTATGGTGGGAGGATTTTTGCTTTCAGTGCAATTTTATACCACTTTCTTCAGATGTCCCTTAATCCCCACTCTCCCCTCCCCCATTATTTAGGATTCGCATGTCTTCCAGAATAACTTTATAAGCCTGTGGGTGGGAGGAGGGGGGAGAAAGAGCGTTAAAATTCATTTGATGGCACCCATGCACACACATCTGTTCTGCCGTGTTTCCCCAGCAAAGTCTATCAATCAAAAGCAAAAGGTTGATATGTATCACAGTGGGATATTTCAAAAAGCTGGTTGCAGGCGATTGTGTGCTGGAAGGTTTCTTTCTGCACCGAGTTTCTGACAGGGGTCAGAAGAAGGAAGCAGTATGCATGTGCACCTATATTTGTACATTTGCCATTTTTTAAAGAAGGTAGCAAAATTAATAGAGAAATAGCATTAACTACTGAAATGCCGGTTTTGGTATCTTTTGCTTTGTTTATTGTCGAATGTGCTCTGAAGCCCAAACGTGGGATCAAATAGAAGAGCCTGAAAATGCTGCAAGCACGTTTGTATCTGTGGTTCTAGTTTAGATCATTACAGATGCTGGCTATGATACGTGGCTCTGGGTTCAAACCACCATCTCAGAGTATTTGGTATGGGGTACTTGAGCGAGTCTTTCCTTCCAGTGTCTCCACAGCTTGCTTTCTTTTGCTAGCAGTAATCACAGTTGTGGTAAGAAAGTTCATGGCGCATTGTGTTTCATCTTTCCTCCTTTCATCTCTCATCTGAGCTTCTGTCCCAGCTGAGGACTAGGGAGTAGGATGATACCCGTAGAGCCCTGGCAGTCTGCCTCTTCAAACACCCTGAGCGCTTTCTGTTAGAAACCACCTTCGTTGTTTCTTGTTCCGACTGCTGGGTTGTGCCGTGCCGTTACAACATTGCCTTGTCTGAGCAGTGAAGCCGTCTCAGTTAGCGATGGGTAAAATAGCCCACATTTACAGTACAGCTTGACTCAGCCTTCAAGTATTTAGCCTTGGTTAGCGACTAAGCACAAAATCTTGATGTATAAACATATAAACACACACTCTTTATGTATAGGAGCAGCGGGACAAAACTTAAGAATGTTTTTAAAACGCTTTGAGGTGAACAGTCTCTTTTTGTGCGAAATCATCGCAAAGTTGGCCATCTGAGCAGATACGTTCAGGGTAAGGTCGATTTTCACCAGTTTGCCTCCGACCCTGCCAATCCTAGCCTGGGGGCCAGCAGAAGGGCCCCGCTCTTTTTTAAAAGTGGGGATGTTGCGCCATGACGCGTGATGGTGCTGACCGGTTCTTGTCTTTGTGTCACCACCGAGCGGTACCACAACCCTCTCTAGTTTTCGATGGTAACGTGCTCTTACCATGGGATGAGGAGGAACAGGCGATGCTACTATACGGCATTCAAACAAGCGCTTTTCAGAGCAAGGTCCCTTCAGCATCAGAACTGGAGAGAAGAAACCAGAGCTCTCTGACAGTTTTATTGTCTGTCGGGGGCTGTGGGAGATAGCACAACATTCATGTGAGGCTCTTATACTTCTTGACACTTGCTCAAGAGGGGGAAATAAAGCACAGAGAGGTTTTTTGACCGGCTCTAGGTCCTTTTATTAAGCCAACAGCCAAGCTGAGAACAAACCCTGGGACCCCCAGTACCATCTCTAGCCTCTGGAAAGCACCACCTCCTTTTCTGAGCTGCTTCTTGCCTGTCTTCATACAGGAAGCTCTCTGTCTCTGTTGATCTGTGAGCTGAAGGTAGGGGATTTCTGTAAAATACATTCCGCTGTAGATTCCCATCGCTTTCTGTACAGATCTCCCACGGTCTCCATCTGCCCTTCCATCCTCATTCCTTGCCCCTATTTTCTAGGCAGCGATGCTGGAGCCTATCCTCTTGACTAAGCTGTTGCACTTTAATTTTCAACAGGCCCCTATTGCTCTTGCACCTTGTGTGTGGTCTTTGAATGTTATGTGGCTCGGCAGCTGGGAATAGTGAGTGGGTGGGCAATTTAAAACAGAAAAGACTCTGTATCAGCACAGGGCTGAGGTTTGAACTCTGCTCAGCTTTGGATACACGTAGCTGGTTCTCAGGGCTGTGATTTAAGTGCAGTTTTGCTGGTGTCAGTGTGAAGCCTAAACCAGTGCTAAGAAACTGGTAGGGAAGAAAAAACAATCTTTGCCTGTCCGATAACGAGTGTTAGCCTTGGCCCTGATGAAAAATTGCAGGATCAAGGCATCTTAGAATTTGTAGCCTGCTCTTTTGTCACCGTTTTGCCTCCCCAACTCAGAAAACAAGAAGTGTCTAACATGATGCCAGGGCTTCGTTGCTGAAGTACATTTCTGAGTTGCTTTCATGCCATTTAGGACACAATTCTGATTCTGAGTTTTTGAGGATAAGGACTGCTGATGAGAGGGGTGCCAACCTGTGACACAAAATACTTTCTTCTGCTCATCTGAGCATCTCTTTGGGACAAGGTAAATGTGCTCAAGCGACCAAAAATAATCCCAACGTCGTGACTTGTTGAGCTCATAGGGCCTGATCCTCAGCTGCTTCCTCCTCCTTTTTGCTGTTGTCTCTGCTGGTGGAGGGTCACATGGAGGGGAGGTCAGGCAAGAGGCCCTGGCTTCCATGTGCCCTGGCATGACCCCCCCCCCGCCCCCAATTCTTTTGCACTTTCTATGGTGAGACCATTCCACACGGGCAAAGACTGCTCTCCCTCACATTTGCACCCCAGAGTACCTAGTCCTCAAAACTTCAGTGCAGAGGTATTTCTTTCCCCACCCACTTTCCATCTATCCCACCCAGGTAGACAGGATGAGCAGAAAGAATCCTTGCCTTGATAAGATTGATAAATGAGGTTGGAACAGAGCTCCTCTCTTCTGGAGTCCATATGGGGTCCAACCCAACTTCAATCTCATAGCTGATTCAAAATAAAAAAAAAAAAATTGGCAAGTCCCTAAGTACTTCTAGAGATTCTAAAGGTTAAAGATATGGTCGATTGGCATTCTTTTTAGAGCCTGGAGTGATATTATTTTTACTTCTCAAAATTGAAAAAAGTGCACAATAAACATCAGAAATCTGTTAAATTATTGGAAGAGTCATCTAATTTTCCAGTGCCACATAAATACGCATCATTTACCACCACGGCATCGGGCCTCGTACCGTTTCTCAACATTATACCCTAGAATTTGCAAAACATAAGTAAGAGTAAAAAGGCAAAAAAGGACAATATCCTCATTTTCAAGGAGGCGGCAGTTTACAGACTAACATCAGCCAGATCATTGTAGAGGTTCCATCCTTAGAAATAGGTATGTGCTTCAGCACCATGAAAAAACATGCTGAAGCTCAAATGGGCTTTACGGTCTCTTTACTACATCTTGCACTTCACTGCATTCCTTTTTTGGGTTGTTTTGTTGTGTTTTCCTAATAATACTGGTGTATGGTCAATAGCCTCTTCCTGTGGTGGAATAACATAAGGGCATGAAGGTATGGCTGGGTAATAGGATCAGATGGACGGGCACTAGTGAGAGGTGAGGGTTTGGCAGTGATGGGGAACTAACTAGTACTAGCAACTCTTTGGGAAACCAAAGAAGTGGAGCCAGGACCCACACAATTTAATATACTTTCTAGAGAAAAGCTCTGCACAGAAGTATATGAAGTATAATGAATGAAGTGATGGATTATAGATGGATTTCACGGAAACAGACTTGCAATCCTGTCATACTTTAACAAAGCTTTTTGTTCAAGTATAAGTGAACATTCTACGAAGAGCTTCCAGGATGAAAAGTCCAATAGGACACTTACTAACAGGGTTTCATTCAGGCATATATATAACTAGCTTTCATAAGAAGCTGAGACTCTTTTTTGTTGACATAGTTCAGCAAATACACCCCAAGACATGCTAATAGCAATGTTTCTCTACATCTCAACAAGTGTGAATACTTTGCCCAGAGCAGCAACTGTGCTTGACAGTCGGGCGACATTGTAAAGTTGACGTATGCTGTGATGTGAATCCTTTCAAACCCAAGGACTTCCAGCCTCATAATCACTGTGAGTCAAACTTACTCCTCCCCACTACCCCCATAATTAACTGGTGTCTGGGAAGCTGGGGAAAGCTGGCTGTATTCTGCCTCATTTTAGGCTGACTGCACAGACTCTCTTATCTTGTGGTTGCTATTCCAACTTGTGAAGGGTCATGAGTGTGTTCAGCTGTGGCTTTTCAGTCTTATTCTGGGCTTCCCTGAACTCACCTTTGGATGGAGATTTGGGGGTGTCATCGTAGCTCTTCCAACTGCTCCAGGTTCTCAGCACTTCAGGCCTAGCAGCAATGGATAATTTTCTGATTATAATTATTCAAACAATTCAATAAGCATGATGTTAAAAAAAATAGCTCTAAATTCTGCATCATTACAACCTACAACAATCAATCGATCTCACAGCAAATCCCCCATATTCTTCTTTACTCCTTTTGTGACAAAAAGTGAACTAAATCTAGAGCTGCTGCAGGAGTGATTGTAGCATCCATGGACTTAAAAAAGAACGACTAACATTAATTTTGTCCCTAAAAGCAATTAGCTCATATTTGGACGCAGTGGATTGTTCTTTATTGAAAGTGTGAGTAATCTTTTCTGCTAAACGTGCCCAAGAGGGGATACGTTCCCTGATGGAAGCTGTGTCAGACAGATCTCATGGCGGTTCTGCTGTGGGTGCCAACACTATTTGAAGGAGGACAGCAATCTTCTGAAACTTGTCCGAGGACAAGACAAGTAAATGCAGAGGCAAATAATCAACGCAATCAAACAGTTCTCCCTGAAGAGTTGTCAAGACCACCAATATATACGTCCTGTGCCATGGGTTTGCGGTGGTGCGCGTGATATGCATGCACCATAGCAACAAGATATTAATCATCAACACATACAGGCACATGTTGGACTAAGTCTTCAGAGGTGCAAGTTGTAGGCTGTATCTGGTATACAAAACAAGCCCCAACGGTACCAGTGCTACCTCCAGCAGCATTGCATAGCTGAATTCATTACGGCTGGGCTTACACCTTCCTCAGAAGGATCTGAATGTTGGGTCTAGTGTACGAATGTCTGGACATGAAGAACAACTTCTCTTCTAGTTCTGTGCCCCTCTCTCTTTGTAGTTTTCAGTTAAACACCCTGGGCAAGTTCTTTGCTGGTGAGACACCACTGACTGAAATGGCACTGGGCCAGCGCAGCTTTTGGCACTGCATCCTCAGAGTGATGGCAGGGATTTTCAGAAGAGCTCAAGTGAGAAGGTTAGACGCCCGATTCCTCTTACGTTTAGACACTAGCCTCCTCTTGGCTCATCAGCATCTCTGAAATGCCACTGACGGCCAAGGCAGGCACTTCCCATTTGCCAGCAACCTGGAGAGAATTAACAGACAACTTAGTGGCACCAAACTTTCAGTTTGGGCAGATTGTTTTATTTCCCTAGATTTTTCTTTGAAGATGACACACCAGTAGAGTGCACCTATACCAACCAGAGTACCAGGCCCAGTATACCGAAGAGTTAGGCATGCATTTTCAATGCTGAAGGTGATTCGCCACTGGAACAAAGACACATATTCTCTCTCTTGCTGGTGTCTTTAAACTGGATCTGTATGTCCTCCATCCACCTGGATGGTTCTTTGCTCAGGTTTTTGGGTTCAGAACAGCTCAGTGGAATTTAATGGTTATGATATGTAGGTCAGGCTACGGAGTCTCTTCTGGACCGGTTATTGCACTGAGGCAGTTACTATCTGCAACGGAAACATACATCCCTACAGAGAAACACCTGGCCATGGGAATATTGGTCAAGGCTGGAAGTACATACTGCAAGGTTATGAACAGCTTTGACCATAAAGAGGTCAAAGTGCTCATTTATTGGGAATTTCTGACCCTCCCTGTATCTTTTCCTCGACGTTAAGACGCTGCTGGTGTCAGGGCCTCATAGGCATTGGAGGGTAGGCTTTCAGTGTAACTGGTGTTCTCTGTTAGGGAATAGGAAAACAATAATTTCTTCACAGGAGTAATGAGCATTTATATAGCAGAGAGGTCCTGGTATTCATGGGTTTGTCTGTGGAAAATATACCAAAGACAGACATTCATGTTTAAAGTGCAAGTGATAAGGAACACATGAAGGCATCACACAAAGTAGGTCAGATGCAAAAAAACTCCCTATGAAATTGGAGAGGGGAATGTAGGCAAGTGCGATATTGTTATCTGGACTGGAATTTAATCAAGACTTAACTATGAGGTGATGTGGTACTTCAGTGGTGGGATCACCGCCTCAACAAAACCGTACTAGATTCTGCCTGTCTTTTCACAGATGTCAGGTGTGCACTCGTATAACTTGTCCAACCTCAACAGAGCTGATCCTGATGTACACAAGGACACTCATATTCGGATTTCCCTGCTCTCCCCCTTTTCTTCCCCTCAAGGTCTCTCTGCTTGTGTCATGTGGAATGGCAGAAGTTCAGGTGTGGATCAGAGAGACTTTGAAATGGAAAACCAGAGGATACCGCAGGCCATATGGAAGAAGAGCTGGCAAAGCTTAGGACCAGGATAGCAGAGTGGTGAGCGTTAGGATTAAGGTACATTGGTAGGCTTGTATGGTGTGCCGGGTTTGGAGCTCCAGAGAGATCTGCAAGCCAAGAATAATGAATACTGGCAGAGCTCCGTGTGAGTAACACACTGCTTATCCTGCCTAGGCTAATGACAAAATGTTATGTACTGGCATTTTTAAAATAAATACTTTTTTTTTTAAAGAAAAAAAAAGATTAAAGCAACCACTGTAGCTAAACACCCAGCTTTGCTCTGATAAGATGCCAGAATTATATGACTTCTGTGTAACAAGGTTCTTCGTGTGGGTGTAGCAGCCCCTCCCCATACCTAGCGGATACACTCTAGGGAATTTTTACAAGTGTGAGTATTGTCTCTTGTAAGGTCACTGAGTAAAGAAAGTTAAATATGTTGTATGAAGAAATTGCATGTCTTGTGTGTTTCCATAAGAGCACTGGAAAACAGTCCCACAAAAAGTTTATTATCACTATTATTTGCACAGCAGTGGCCAACCATGTTTATTATTTTGCAAAATGTTGGGCCTCTGTCCTGCCATGCCTGCCATCAAACTCATGCCTGTAATTTAAAAATGAAGGACTTGATGTAAGTGCAAGTTACTCCGGTTCACAAGATACCTCCGTCACTCAGTCAGCAGGTAGGGGCTTGGCATTGCACTCTGCCTCCATTGCTCAGGGTCTACAGGTTACTGCCATTATGTTGCCACGGTGCTGCTCTCTCTTTAGCTCCTAATTGGACCGACATAGAGTCACAGAATCGTTATGGTTGGAAGAGACCTTTAACATCATGAAGTCCAACCACTAACTAGCACTGCCAAGTTGCTACTAAACCATGTCCCTCTGCACTACATCTACAGAGCTTTTAAATACCTCCAGGGATGGCAACTCAACCACTTTCTTGGGCAGGGTGTTCCAATGCTTGACAACCCCTTCAGTAAAGAATTTTTTCTTAATATCCAATCTAAACCTCCCCTGGCACAACTTGAGGCCGTTTCCTCTTGTCCTATCGGCTATTACTTGGGAAAAGAGACCAACTCCCACCTCGCTACAACCTCCTTTCAGGTACACGCCTGCAGACACTGAGCCCTGCCAGTGGATGAATCTCCATTTTTACCTGCTCCTGCTCCCGTTTGCCTGGTGTGTGACACAACACTCACTTTCTACCCAGGCTTCCCATTATTGAGTGCCTGGTTATGCTTGGGCATACTGTGATCCACAGGCAGCCTGAAAGCTCTTGCTCTCTCAAGAGATGTCAAACTTGATCTGGGGATGGTAGGGCTTGTTGTCTCAAGAGATGTCAAACTTGATCTGGGGATGGTAGGGCTTGTTGTCTCAAGAGATGTCAAACTTGATCTGGGGATGGTAGGGCTTGTTGTCTCAAGAGATGTCAAACTTGATCCGGGGTTGGTTTTCCAGGTGCAAGGTATGTATTACCAAAGCCCCCAAGCCACCACAAGGTCTCTAGGCTTTGCTGGGCAATGCAGACCAACGGGCCGTGGTGCTACATTTGCACTTGGGAGAGCAGGGGAAGGCTTTTGGGGACAGGTAGTCTCTGTGGTTGTGGGTCAGCCATGCTTTGAGCCCCGGCACGGAGGTGACAAGAGGCCCTATGATGCTCCTTGAGATACGAACTTGTCTACAGCTGCCCTGGCCCAAGAGCGCCGATCCAAAGGAAGCCGGTCCGTGCTTCCTTTGTGTCAAATTTACTTGCTCATTGTCCCGACCCGACCGCACGGCCCAGCTGTCACTGTCACCTCCAGGACCAGCCGCGGGGCTGGGGCCGGGGATGCCCAGCGGGGCTCGGGGGCGGGCGAGCGGCGCAGTCCGGCAGCCCCCCGGCGAGTGGCTGATTGTCACCCGCAGCCCCGCCGCCA
>VYZM01020714.1:294445-310713 GCA_013398915.1 Dromas ardeola | reverse complement strand
CCCTCGCCGGGGCCTCCCCGCTCATGAGAAGCCGGGTACCGGCTGAATGCGCGGAGTGTGTGCATCGGCATTAACTTGTTGGTATTTATTGCGGGGGGTGTGTGTGTACGCGCAAAAAGTAGGGAGGTTGGCAGGCTGTATTTTTATATTGCTCGTCTTGCATTTAATGTAGCCCCTGTTGCCAGCACATCGCTGTAGGACTTTTCTTTTTTTCTCTCTTTTTTTTTTTTTATGTTCCCAAGTAGGGATTAAATGAATCCCTGCAATAAAGCTAGATGCCTTCAGCCCAGACTTCTCCCTGTAGGAGTCTAGCTCTGTTTTTTTAATCTGACAATGTTTGACTCTTACTGGGGCTGTTAATTTCACTTACCAAACTATTACATTGCTCTGGGGGGAGAACCCAACATCTTTTCTAAATATGGTCCTCCCAGTGAGCTAATGCTACCACTGCAGCACCACTACGGAGTAGCGTGAGAGCTTTTAATTATAAAGCTGCAAAACAGTAGCTGTTCTTCAGCCAATGCTGCAATAAAAGCACAGCTCTGGGTGAGTAGAAAAACTTGATCTCTCTGCAGGCATGTTGGATGCATTGACCATGTGCGTTCTTGACCCATCAGTCTGAAATGCTATGAAATGTAGTACCTAATTAACTTACATCATGGTTAGGCAAGACCAGGAGTCTTTGGAATCCCTGCTCAGCCAAAGTGTAACAATAAGGGACTTTAGTGCAATGTTCTAGTTTTTTAATAGAAATGCTGTTTGACACGATGGCTATTAAATGCTTCTCTGAGCTATGGAAAGTGTACTGGCTGCACTGGTGTCCTTGTGTTCAGCTGTGCTGTGTAGCCTCCTTTACGGCCAGATGTGTAACAGCAATGGTTAGAACGTGGCAGATCAGAACTAGCGTGTGCCGTAAATTCTTGGAGACCTGTTTTAAGGGATGGGGAAACATAGGGGTGCTTGTGCATATATCTTTATTACCCAATATCAAGCATAAACCTCAAAATTGGAGTGGTGCCAAATAGAGAGGAGCTTTGAGGTGATAAGTAAGAGGCTGGCTAGATGACTAGGGCCCTTCATCAGCACTGGTATCTAAATGCTTTAATGAAAAGCAATTGAAACAAAGAACAAAATAAAAAGCCCGATGGGAGTGCATAATTGCACAATGAGGCTGTCTATCAGTTTCCATATATGCCACTTTTATATACTGTACTTTACAAGGCAGTTTAATTGCTTGCTGCGCTGTGTCATCTTTGGAACGGGAGCTACTTCAGAAGAGTGGAAAACCAAATACAAAGGACTACTGATTTGCTTTTTGCTTGAAGTAAGTGAACTGATGTTGCTGTTTCTCTGATTTGCTATTTCTCCCTTCATGACTGGGGGAAAGTATCAGCTGTGAGCACCGATGTCTACAGTTCTGTAGGAAGATGTGCCTTAAAGCTTTAACTTCTTAAAGTTTTAGCTTTTGAGCTCTTAAATGGAAGGCTGTGAACTTCCAGTATGTTTAACTCATGAAGCCTGTCTTCTCACCCTTCTAAGTGTCATGCTTAAGTGCATGTGAAGGTGGGGAGTTTGGTTTACTCTTTTGCAACCATGTTGATTAATACGATAAGCCCCTGAGCTTCATCTCTTCTAGTGATTGGACATTGCCAGTAAAGTTGTCATTAGTATAAAAGTGCCATACTTTAGATTCCAGTGTACACAAGAAAATTCTTTATTAATTTTTTAATGATGATTACCAAGTTACACCAGTGTTTCTCATGCTAACTCGTGACCTGGAGTGTATTCCTCTCAGGAGCCTTCCGTGGATGGGGAGGGGGTGTCAGTGTTGCAGTTCTGGGGTCTGATGCTGTGGGTGTTCAGTTGCTAGGTGTGATATTTGCCCTTTTGCATTTTCTTTTCTGTATGGTAAGCACTAGAACTATAATATTTGCCAGTTGAAATGCTTTTAAAGGTGAACAGCAGTTTTTAATCCTACTCAATGAGTTTAAATGAGCAGTAATAATGCTTGAAGCAAGTTCTTGATCTTTCTCCTTGAATTCCCTCTTACTACTGTAGTGCTGCTGCTAAGCAAGGCAGTCAGCACTGTCACTGAATACATAGGCAGAGGAGCATGGCTTGCTACTGTTTGCAGAACATGATGGAAAACTAAGGGTATTGAAAAGAAATAGGTATATCTGCATCTCTTGTGCCAATAAGGGATCAAAATTTTGGATGAAGTGAGTTAGTTCAAGATGATTACTTGAACGCCAAGGTAAATTACAAGTGCAGCTAGTATTTACTGGCCTACTGAGGTACTCTCGGCTCTCAAAAAATCGTGTACAAAGCTTTCTGTTTCCTGTTATAGTAAAACTATAAGCAGTTATAGTAAAACTATAAGCAGTGACATGAATCCCTTAGACATGGGAAGTGTCAGTGATCTGTAGGAAACATCTGGCTTTTGTACATATGCTGCGGACCACTGAGAATTGATAACAACTGTACTAAGTGAAGCCCCATAGTAAGTCTAATATCTTGGGTGTCCTAGAAATAACTTGGAAGCCCAAGGCTGTTGTGTCACTTGTTTACTCACTTGACAGAATCCAGAAAAGCTTCTGCTGTGTTACACAATTGCTTGGTCACTTCTACTCTTGTAGGTGTAAAGACCACTGTGGAAGCGATCAACTGACTATACTTGGAAAACGTTTGTCTGAAGGATGTTGCCTTCTGGAAAAAGATAATCAGGCGTTACTTTCTATTCATATTGTCTTCCTGTGTGTCTCTTTCTCTCTGCTGGCATGAGATCTGGAGTTGTGCAACAAGCCAGGTCTTGCTGTTTCCCCTCCTGGACCCCAAAGTGATAGATGGGGAGCTTGACTGGGCTGTCTCTTGCATCTCCTACTGTGTGGTGCATTTGAGCAGTTCTCTTCCATAGCAGATTATATGGATTGTGCCACTAAGCTCTGTTTTCCCCCACCTGGACAATAAATTGTGACCTTTGTCTTTCTAGTTCAGAAAGATAGATCTGTGTAGGCCCTCTGCTTTTTGAGTGTAATGCCTGACCATTATGAACTCACTCCATTTACGGCAGAGAACTGTTGATGGCAATAATGACAAAAAATAGCATAGGAAAATGGTGGGTGTTTGCAGAAGGAGCAGAACATGACTGCAGCAGTCAAAGCTGTCCTAGGAACGGGCTTGAATTTCTGGAAGACTGGGGATCTGTACCCCATAGTGACTGTGGAGGAGTAAGAAATGGGAGGGGAGGGCAGGGCAGTCACCGTAATTTTCTTCCTAGTTTCATGCATGGAAACATGTCACATCCCTCCTTGAAAGGCATGCTGGCTGGAGATAGGGGGGAGACCTTCCAGTTCAGTGCTGTTGCAAAGGGAAGGTAGTAGTTATAAAACTATGAAGATATCCACCAATTCCAATGCATAAACTGGAGTGCGACAGAGCAATGGGAATTCCCTGCTGCAGCTACTAGTCAGAACCCCAAATAAGAACCTTGATAAAAAGTGCTGAAAATGCTCCTGCAGCTTTGCCATTCCCTTAGGAGGAGCAAGCAGCATCACAGATTGAGCCAAGGAGCCCGTGTTCCTTGCACAGTTCTTACTGCAGCTCTGCTGGGAGGGTTCCATAAAAGCATGTGTCTTTATACATGCCCTACTAAAATTAGGGAGACTGTGTTATTCATGGTGGTAAGAAATTAGAAAAGGATATGCAATAAAAATATTCTGTGATTCTGTGATAAAAATATAAAGCAGAGAGCTCCATATGAAGGAGATCTAGAACAGAAGAGTGAAGCTTAGGATAGATTTTCAATAACTGAATTTTGTGTCTTGGTTTGAGCTTAATCATCACTCTGCATTGCAAAGGTCTACACTGATAAATAACAACTGAAGCACTTTAATGTTTTAGGTTTCCTTACTGTCGGAGAGACTCATTTTAATGGAGGAATAAGTACCCAAAGGCAAGTCTTTAGAAAAGCATCCCCTGACAGGACAGATTTGTTACTGTATGGCAAATAGCTTTTGGTTACAGAAACTCTGTTTTGGTTGGGTGAGAGATGTTTTTTGCCTAAGTGGACGCTCTAATTTTATATAGAACTATACTAATTATTTCTCCCTCTCCTTGTTCCTATATAGACCTTTAATGTTAGACAGCTGAGTTCCTTGATGTGTAACAAAGAAACTGATTCAACTTGCTTTTTATCCATTATGCGACTGTGTTGAGGAACAGGATTAATTCTTCTGTGAAGAAGTATTGGAACATAATGTTTTAATACATCAGTATTGGAACAGCAGGTCTAAACAGGAGGTCTTTCCTGTTCTAAACAGGAAAGTGCTCTATGATCCAACTTGTGCTATGTAGTCTTAGAGTTTGTGTTTTAACTGCTTGAGCTTCTGAGTTCGCTATGAGAATATTTCACTCATGTTAATGACCTCTGCTGCTAATGAAAGATTTCTGGCCACCAAAAGATTTGATACAGAAAAAGAAACTGTAGTTGGTGGAACACCTGCAGTGATAACCTCTTGGACTAGTTTTCAAGTTTCTAGCACTAGTCATGTGCTAAGGTAATCTTCACTGCCATCAGTGCAGAGCAGATGCTGTCTTGGCTTCTTTCATTTCCAGATGGCCTGAAGCAATTGGTAAGATGACTGTAAACCTCATTTCAGTGGTATAGTAGCTCTGAAATATTAATACTGCTGTTTAAATATCTTAGATGTTCTTATCCTGCCATCTCAAACTAATTGCGACATTACTATGTCAAAAAACCCCAAACAAACAAAAACCCATTTGTCTCCTACTTGGCTGCTGAATCCCTAGTTCTTCTGGGGCTGGCACGTCTGACAGTGCAGTTAAGTGTTACACAATAAACTCTGTGCTCACATTAAAAGCTAAACACAGAGGTAATACAGGTGAAACTGAAGCTCATCCCTGAAGGCTGCTGTGCTGACTGTTACACTTAGTCTGCTGTGTGACAGCATGATGGCTTTCTGTAAGAGCCCCCCAGCAGCTGCCACCAGGTCTCTGGTGCTGACACAACATCCAGGGAGACTTTGTGGCAAAGCAGACCTTGAGCCAAGCTTGGTGTGCAGCGGTGGTATCTTACTGCTTTGTCATCAAGTGAAATTCTGGCAGAGAAGTGGATGTTATAACTTGCGACTTGAACTATGAAGCCTAATGCTTTGTGTTGCAAGCTTAACTACTGTTATTGCGTTGGTAGGACTCTCAGCTTCTGATGCTTGTTTGTGAGAAGCTCTTCCATTTGTGAAGTTCTTGCCCCAACTCTGGAGGCTGCCATTGCTGTGTGTGAATTGTTTCTACCCTGGAGCTTTCTGGGTAAGGTGTGGAGTCAGTGTGAGATGTTTTCTTGCACAGAGAGATTACCAGGATGCGATGAATGTGGTATGTAACTGTCTCCCTCTTCTGACTGGCTCACAAGAGCAGTTAAGGCTTGCGTTCAGCAGCTTACATGTGAGCCCTGTGAGGCTTTCTGTGCATGGTGGCTTTATTGCCTGTAGGTATGAGGAGGGAGTATTCTGGCACTGAAATGCTTCTTGTGATGACTGAGAATGCAACTCTGCCCTCTTTTTTTTTTTTTTTTTTTTTTGGGGAGGCTTTGTAGCTGTAGGAGAGTAACCACAGGAAAGCATAGCTAGTCACACCAGAGCGTAAAGCTTGCACTCAGGGCAGTGAAAACAAGCACCCACCATACAAAGGATCTCTTTGTATGTGATCTCATGTAGGCTATCGGCAGCTCTTCAGCCTGAGAGCAGTCAGCTCCCTCGGGATGATGCCTTACCTTGAAATCAGGCTCAGGGCTCCTGCCCTGGTTGGTTTTTTTTTTTTTCCTTATCATGGTAGCCTCCTGATGCGACTTAGACTCCTGTGGGATGCTGCAGTAACACTGTAGATAATGGTAGCAGTATTCATGAACATCAGAGAAGAATCATCTGCTTATTTGGTGAGGAAAACATTGCTTTGTATAGCGGGCCCGCCCACTCACAAATGCTGTTCCTTACAAAAACTGAGGAGACAAATATGGTTGTTTTGCTCCCCTACAAGAATTGCTCTGAGGGAAGCCTGTGCTATCTGAGTAAAAGGCCTACATGCTGGAAGTGCAGTCCCTACAGCGTGGGGAGGGGGTGATGGAGCAAACGGAGGCTTTGGCTTATCAAGGGATTCATTCTAGTCTGTGTCACCCTTCCAAGGTAGCCTTAAGACCGGCCTGGGCCTGACTGGATGATGCTAAGGTGCCAGTGGCAGCCTGGAGTGACAGCCTTGGTGGAAGGCTGGCCTGCCAGATGTTTCTCATGCTGGCTTCTCTGAGCCAGTTGTGCTTCTGTCCTCAGAGCAGTGGTCTAGAAGCCCCCAAAAGCTTCTAACTGCCTGCACTGTCAAACTCTTCCCCGGCGGTCTCCCATCTGTAGCCTGCTTGGGAGGACACGCCTGCATGTTGGGTTTGTGCATTTTTGCCTCCTACTGGCTTGTGGCTGAGCCAGCTGCTTTTGAGGGCCCACTGACAGGTGTTCTCATCTGGAGTGGCACGTAGCTATGCAGTAGGGAAGTGAGTGGTAGGTGTGAAATAAGAGCAAACTTAGACCTTAAGGGGAAGCACCTGTGCCTAGAGATAGGAAAATAACACTAGTTACTATAGGAACAGAGGCTGCATCATTAAAGGTTGGCTCAGAGTTTTGTCAAGTAGAGTCTGGCAGCAAAGCCTGGACAAGCTACCCACCAGTGCTGCTGGCAGACTCTTCCATGCAGGTGGAGGAAACTATACAGAAACTGGTGTGTGTAGGCAGATAACTTGCTCTGCTATGGCTACCCAGGCTCCTCTCCTGGGCTGGAGCTGGAGTTCCTAAGGAGCAACTACTGCCTCCGGCTGAATGATATGAATGAATGTGAGCAGGACAGTAGTATAGGGGTAAGTGCCACAGAGTACCACACTGCTCAGTACTTGAGTACAGACCCAGACCACGTGCCATAGTTCTGTAAACTGTCTTGCCTTGCCCCAAACACCTTGACTTGGAGTGGCTAAGGGGAAAGAAGCTGACTGTCTGCATGCAACATTTTTTTTCTGTGCAAGGCATAGACTGAATCAATTGAGGCTGACTTAGAAGGCTAAATGGCAGCCCTTGTCAGTCTAAAGTTAAACTAGTTCCACTGCTGGAAGAGCACTGGCCTAACATAATCTTTCCCTACTCTGAGTCCTATGGCAAAGTGAAAGAAGGCATTTGATTGAAGCTGGGGTTGAGGGGGTGTTAAATGTGAGGGCTTTCTCATGGATGAGCTTATGATAGAAAGAATCATAGGAAGTGGAAGGGAAGGTGCATAGGAATAAAGAAGATGGGGAAGTAGGACAGATGAAATAACTTGCTTTTCTGAGGTTTTTCTTGGCCACTGATTCAGTTAATGATAGTTGGAATCATATCCAGAGGGAAGTGCTGATCCTCAAACAGGGAGGAGAGGTTCCAAACACTTAGTGGACAGATTCTGTTTCAGAGTTTCTCTTGGCTACCAGTCCTCTGTTACCATTAGCTGGGTCACAGACTAGAAGGAATGTGGAAAATGTTGTCCATTCCTGTTCTCTTCCCTGTTCTGTGACCAATCACTTAAATTGCATTGGGAAGCCATACTCTGCCTTCTAATGAGAAAAGTCCACTAACTTAGCTGCTATACTTAGGCTTGTTGTGATGCATGGAATAGTGCTTGTTCTATATTCTTGTAGAGTTCCAGAATACTGGGGTAAGAACTCTTTCTTTGGTTATACAGAGAACCTGAAGTATGAGATCATCTGATCCTTCAGTTGTAATTCTAATAATTTAGTGTTTGACATTCCAGCAAATTAAAACAATCCAATGCAGTCTTAATGTAAAGGTAATCATCTTATGTTTTACAGCCACCATGAAACTGAGCGGCCTCATTGCTGCTCCTTGGGCTGCAGAAGCAGCAGTGTGGCTACCTCTGTTACAGGGGGGTAGTGAACCAGGAATCAAATAGATAAGGAAGCATCCTCAGGTGAAAACACCTGGTAAAGGTAGTGGTATCCATTAATGTACAACAGGGACACAGGCCTAGGAAAGGTGTCCAGATGTACACTATCTCTAGATCTTGCTTCTGTGTGTACCAGATACACACTGGTCTGAAGCAGATAGGATGATAATCTTTTGTTGCAGCATAGACTCCCTTGAATAGCATGAAGATTAAAGAGCCTACTCTAACTGGTACATCAAACCATTTCCCTTCCCATTTCTTTGAAGCAGATTTACATGCAGTCTACACTTAGGCTTAAACAAATACTTGGTGGAATGAGGTGCAAGTTAAGAACTAAAAAGCCAGAAGCTTTTGGGTGTAATTTCCAAGTGGAGGATATTAAATGAGTTGGAGTTTGTGGATGCTGGCCAGATAAAGGGGTTTGTCTGAGCCAAGTAGCTACTTCTGATTTGGGTCTAGTTAACATACAGAATGGTGGTAACTCTCATTGGCTTCTGCCTGGAGTTTTGCATTTGGCTTATTCCTGTGGTTTTGAAAGTGCGCAGGCAAGCGTTGCAAAAGTAGATAAGCTGTGTGCAAAAGTAGCTTTTAAAAATGTGTATGTGTCTGGAACTAGAGGATAATCTGCTCCAAACTTGTACAGGAAAAGTGAGTTTTAATGTGTACGTTCCTGAGGCTTAGTGGAAGCAAAATACTTCTAAGATAGAAGTCCATAAAACTGATGCGTATAAAATGAACGGAGCTTTTTTGCAATGAACACTGCTTTTTCCCTACACAGTTCTAGAGATTAACTTCACCTGTTTTCCGTTCTGTGTCTTAATCTAAAAATATGTAAATCTAGAAGAACTTGCTCCACCCTTTTAACTTAAACAATACCAATGTCTACCTCCAAGGCTTTGAAGTTGTCAGGTAAGGGACCTGGTGCAAGACAGTAATGCAGCACTGCTGCCATACCTTCCTGCTGTTGTAGTAAACTGTAGCCAATTGGATTCTCAGTGCTGTTGCTGGTGGTGTTATTTGCCCTCAATTAGATGCAATACATCTGAAATATTCCTGAAAATTATGCTAGATGCAGAAATCTACCCTGGTAGAGCTTTAACTTAGCTTCTGAAAGTGGTTGCCGGGGGATAGGATATCTTAAGTGCACTGCACATGAGTCCACAGGTTTACTTCTTGACTTTAAGAGAATGGTGCTTCTGGCTGCTGTAAAGGCCTCAGGTTATTCTAGAGATGCCGTCCTACACCTGAAGGCCTCAGGTTATTCTAGAGATGCCATCCTGCAGCTTTATAGGTAAAACCTGAAGTGATGGCAAAGTGGCTACTGCTTATATGAATACCTAATGGTGGAAGAAGGTATTTCAGTGGTGGCTGGTGGCCATGCTACCTAACGAGCGGCTCATGCTTTCTATAAGGGAGTAAACACTGAAGGAATTTGCTATGGATCATGGTTGCTACCAACGTTCCTCTGTTGTTCCTGTCTTTCCTTCTTTACTATTACACAGGTACAGCCCGTATTATTAGGAGCAGGAATGATAACCTTAGGTGCAGGATTGAAAGTCAAAGCTGTCCTCTGTATGCTTTAGCTTGTTAGGTGCTCTGTAGAGCCAGTGATGTTCTGCTACATCAAGGTGGGATGTTCTATCAGTGGCAGCAACTGGTCTTGCACTCACTTTACACTTTCTAGTTTAAGCTTGAACTGTAGGAGTAGTAGCTGCAATTTCTAGAGATGTTTACAAAATGGATATAAACATATTCTGCTGGTGATAGAGTATTAATCATGGCTAAACCCATTGTCTGGAAGTATGGGGAAGTATGTCAGCCCAAATTTATTTTTTTTGGATGCTCATCTTCAGGAACTTCCAGGGAGCTGAGCAGTCTGTTCACAGTGAACTCTGAAAGTGCTTTATGGTCCAACTTGGTGGTGGCTTTTTTAAATTAAGGACTCTTATGTTGAGGAAGGCCAGGTGGCTCCAAAGCAGTCTGGATGTAACTGTTGAAGACTTAAGTTTTCCAAGGCTGCCAGATTTTGTCCTCTCCTCACTTCCCCCTGAAGTAACAAGTGTGTTGGCAGGAAAAAAAAAAGTATTCTGGTGGACTTGAGCTGTCACCTAAGCTACTACCCTTCTTAAAACTTCAAGAGATGTTAAAATCTAACTGCAGGAACTCTCCTGAACTTCATAGCTCATGTATCAGTTGTGCACACCCTGAAAATCAGGATTACATTTAAGGTGGCTGATGAAATTTTACGTAATTAGTCGAGTTAAACTCTTGCTATGTTATCACTAGTATAGGTGCCTCTTGAGGGTGAATAGGGTGGTGAATGGGAAGCAATCAGTGTGAAACTTGGGCTGCTGTTACTTTTCTTGTCTATGTCCTCAGTTGTCAATGAGACTATCTAAATTTCAGGATTCTTATTGTGAATGATAGGTACCTAAAGGAGTTCCGAACTATCTGCATTTGGAACAGAAAGATGTTGAGCTTTTCTTTACTACGAAAGAAAAAGTGCTTCTTTACCTGAAGCACTTGGCAGCAGTGTTGGAACTGAAGCTAGCTGTTGCTCATCAACATACTGCAGTGTATGGTTTGCAGATTTCTACTCTGGATGTAAAAGCACCCATGAGACAAATCACCCTAACTCATCTGCTCTGTTCTGGAAAATCTGTCAGTATATAAACAGATATAATGTATATCTGTGTTAACTCTTATCCTAGGAGGATGAAGCTATACTGGTTCATGTGTGTGGTGCTTTCATTAAAGTAACTTAAAAGAAATAATCAGTCCCAACTTCCAAATTGAGTTTTGCCTATAGAGTTAAATTCAGGAAAACTCAATATGTTTTCCTTAAACACTAGGGGTTTTTTGGTGCTGAAATTGGAACTGAGTGAGAAGAAAAAATCTGCTACACTTGAGTAAATTTGAGCATTCTTAAAACCTGCCTTTTGTCTCTGGAATTGACCCAGTTGTATGACAAGTACATTTTGAGCTTAAAGATTTGACTCTGATCTAGCTTGAATAGATGTGGAGTGTCAGAAGTAAACTAAGTTGTTTTTTTTTTTTAAGTTTCCTGTTGGAACTCTAAGAATTCACCTAAAAGGCTCTGAGATTTGCTTCTAGTTCTTCTGGCATGAAGACAAACTAAAACCAAAAAAGCTTCCACAATTGCTTCACATAACCCAGGAACTTTTCCCCAGAAGCCCCAGAATAGATGGGAAGAGTTCAGTAGGAAAATCCCATGCAATTTGCAAAGAGAAGGATTTGATTTTTAGTTGAAACCTTAAAAACCACAAGCAACACTTGTGCTGTCAAGTGAATGACAGTCCCAAATAGAAAGCCTAACTTCAGCTGTCAGCAGGTTTTTCTCTGTAGCAAAGAATATTGAGTTCCAAAGGCATATCTGTTTGGTTTTTTTTTCCCTGTGTTAAAGAAAAGGTAGGTATCTTATCACAGTAACTGTTCTTCCTGTTAAACTCAATACCTTCGCGGGTGTCCTATGCATCTCTTAGCTCATTATTGCTTTTATTAAGAAAATGTCCACATCTGAACTTCTGTGGGGAGCCTCCACTATAACTATTTCCAAGTTAACCTGCCCACTGGTAGTGTCACCTTAAGAATAGCTATAGATGAAAAGCTTCCAACTATTTCCTTACGTTGAGACTCTTGTCAAACTCTGCTCCACACCCCTCAAGGTGTGTGCTCTGTGTGTGTGCCTCTGTTCAGGCAGGGCAAGGAGAGCAGGAGGACACTTCTGAACTTGGTAGTTCTTGCTGAACCTGAACTTGGTAGTTCTTGCTGAACCCTGTCTGAAGCCTTCCTCCTGGCAAAGGTGAGTCCAACTTCAGGAATTCATGGTTTTCTTTGGAAATCACTGGGTCAAGTAAATCAAGTTAAACTGCACATATATTTTCCACCTGACATGCTTTCCCTCAGGTTGTTCAGCTTCAATAAAACTCTTCTTAGGGGTAGAGATGTGACCAACCTTTCAGTGCAATAATTAAGTGCAGTATGTCAGAGCAAAAGCTAAAGATGACTTTCACTTCTCTTTCCTTGTCTTCACCTTGCATGAAACCATGAAGAATAGAAGCACTTATATTCAGGAAGTGCCAGAAAGCTGATGGTAGACATGATGAGGTCGCCTCAGATTAAGAGGACAAAACAGGGTGTTATTTTTGTCTTGACTCTGATTAGTATTTATTAGAAAGCAAACCTAGGGATTACCACAAACAACCTAAGCCAAGCATGTCAACTCTTTACTGGATGGCAGACTAATGTTCATGCATATCCATGCATTTCTTAAGGCAACCAATTACGATCAAGTGAGAAGAGATAATCTTGTTAAATCTCATGCCAATGTTCAAATGGGTAGAACAATACTTATCTAAAATTGCTTTAGTGGGACTTGCTGGTGCCTTTTGTTTCACTAGCAGTTGCTGCTGTAGAAGTACAAGACTCTTGGCATCTGTTTTGTTGTGAAGTGATTGACACCAGTGCTAGGCATTGTTTACACAAAGCATCTGAATGAAGTCACTACTAGATTCAACAAGACACTAACTGAAGACAGCACTTACAAATGCTGACACTGATGAAGCCTGCTTAGTTAATTCCCTGTACTAAATTGCAATCAGGATTTGATGTCTCTGAACAGAGGAAACCTCTTAAAATAGGCAGGGGACGAGGCTTGAGGGAGAATTTCTTTCCCAAAGAGTAGGGAGTACTTTCTTTTCCCTCATTCCCCAGCTCTGTCCTTGTTTTTGCTCATAAAGCAGTTGCTGGGTTGCAATATCAACTCTTTAACTCAAGCTCTTGTCAAACTGCTTATTTGGCTTGTTATTCATCTTGAGTACTTGGCTTGGAGCTCCAGATCCCTGAAGTGAAGGGAAAGCACCAGGAGGTTTCCCGTTACTTTAGGGAGAGACATGCCTCTGTCCTAGGTATTTTCGAGGTAGGAAGCTGATGGTACCCAGTGTCATCTTGTTCTCAGGTAATGATGGTTAGAATGTACAGCTGGCTCTTAGGAATCTTTCTAGATGTATTATAGGGCAACATCTATGTTAAATCTAGTGCTGTATGTAGAGGCTGCACAGCTTGAATGGTTGTAGTTGGACCTACTGCTTTCAGACAGTGAGCTTGACTTTGTAGGAAGCTTCCCTTTATTTGTGATTTTTTTTCCCCCTTGGGGAGAAGTCTTTGTGGAAACTGAATAAGAGTATAAAGTCATCCCACTTTAAAACTGAAATGGCAGTGATTCAACAAGCACTACAAGCTGCTAAAGAAGCAATTGTGGAGGGCTGAATAAATAACTGGCAAGTGTCTGTCTTAGTTGAAGCCTGGAATCCACTCTGGTAATAGCAATATAAGCTCTTAGGCTAGAAAAGAAAAACAAAAGGCAGATGTTTTTTTATCAGTCTGAAAGGCCAACAGTTCTCCTGGAAAGACAGAAGAGCTCAGAACCTCTGACTTGGTGTCAGTCAACATGACAAGATTAAACTGAACTGTAATAATTTGCATTCACTTCATTCCCCATTCATTCACTTGGTTGACTTATTTGCTGGATTATTAATTTATGCCAGGGAAAGCTTCCTTTTTAGATTTCAAGCTATCCTTGTATGTCTTAGCTTACACTTAAGCTACAGTCACCTCTAACAACAAGCAAGATGGTACTAAGATATCCACAGGACCAAATGGCATGGGCAGTTCTTAGCTGAAGTGTGAGGATGGCGCCTAGAATCCGTACACTGGAAAGGTTTCTGCTTTTCTCCTTGCTGGTGTGGTTGGTTGACCTTGCCTAGCTGCCAGACCCCTTCTCACTTTTTCTCCTGCTCCAGCATGGGTCTTTCCCATGGGCTGCAATCTTCCAGAAAAAATCTGCTCCACCGTGTGTTTTCTATGGGCTGCAGCTTCCTTTAGGAAATGCCCAACTGTTCTGGTGTGGCATCTTCTCCATGGGCTGCAGGGCAATACTTCCTCCATCATGGCCTTTTCTATGGGCTGCAAGGGAATCTCAGCTCTGGCATCTGGAGCACCTCCTTCTCTGACCTTGTTCCTGTTGCGGCTTCTCACGCTTCCACGCCTCTTATGTGACACTAACTTTTAAGTGTGTTTTCAGAGGCACTGCCAACTTGGCTGATGAGCTCACCTTTGGTTTGCAGTGGGTATGTTGTAGAACCAGATGTGTCTAGCACAGGGCAGCCCCTAACTTCTTACACAGGCCACCTCTGCACCATGCTGTTACCAAACCCTTGCCATGTAAACCCAACACAGCTGGTCAGAGCAGTTTCTACACTGTTAAGTCTACAGGCTGAAGAAGCAATGCCGCCTTGGCCTTGGAAAGCCTCCAGTGGAGTCAATAATGGATGTGCCTGTACTTCTGGAAGTACCACCAACATGGAGTTCACATGTCAGTCAAACTGGTTGTGCCCTTAAGTCAACTGCTTCAACCCTTTTCAAGGCAGTGTGGATGTTTTACAAGGGTTGCATATGGTTTTGCTGTGAAAGGTGCCAGTACATCTGAACAAGCTCCGAGAAGGTGTAGTCTAATATATATTCTACTCTGTGTTCTTTATTTTTTGTTTAAGATGTAGCCTCAAATTGGCTGAGTACTTTCAGGTTCTGTTCTCATATGAACGTAGATTTCAGTATTGATTATGCTAGTCTGTTTTTTCCATATGAGTGCCTCTACTTCAAGTACTGCAGTTCTGTACTGATTGTAAACAGCTGCTTTCCAGGAATATGTGTGACTTATGGGAAGTGAGCAACTTCCATAGTAAGGGAGGGGAAAGTCTGATCACCATACTTGAAGTTCCTTGGGATTCTAGCTTCTACACACTACTGGTGTTTCAGATCATGGGGAATTGATGAAAATTCTCTGGCAGTGAGTTGGGTGGATAATGGGTGCTAAATCCCACAGGAATTCAAGCACCTAGATGCTATTCACTTCTGTAAGTTCTGACTCCTTGAGGAGCCTCTAAAAATCTTGGTATGGCACTTCAAAGCTGTCACAGCCAAACCCAGAGATTGGCTTTTCATCTTCCCCTTTTGGAAGGGGAAGAGAAAACACAATTAATGATGGGAAGAAGCGCTATTACTGGACCTGGTACTGAATAATTCTGAAAGATATTGTAGCTCCTGACAAACTTCAACCTGGGAAACTCATAGGACCATCTATATAACATCTGGATCTGGTTTTCTGCCTTCTTGGGTGTGGACAAGCCCCCATGCTTTGATTCCTGGATGAAAGTGTTTGGCCCTTATCAGCAAAAAGCCTAGCTAGAGTTATGTCAGTGCTATCCAGTGAGGCATAGGATCATGATAAAACTTTACACCAGTTTTAATTTGTGACCAGTTCTCTTCTCTTAGAGTTTAAGTTGCAGGTGCTGAAACTTAACATGTAATAGTGTTAGTGCTCTGTACTTCGTAGTGGAAAGGAATATGAAATACTTGAATGGAAGCTTCAGAGAAAAGCTACTGCCCAGTACTGAAGCTGACTACTTAAATATCCCGTATGTCAAAGAACAAAACTTCACTTCTCTTATCTCTTAAATTTTTTTACTGTTAGGCTAAAACCTTTCTCTGATAGTTGTCTTTAAATTCTGTGTTTTGCTGGACAGAAAGAAGTTAGTAATTTTGGTCACAAACAGTCTCCAAGCAGGATAGAAATAAACCTTTTTGAGTTTCCAGAATCTGCCAACTTCTCTAACATTTTAATCTGAGGGTTTAGGCCTTTACCAAATTGTTTCCCAAAGCCTCATGAGTGCTATGCCACTGCAGTAATTCACAAGCACTTACTGACCTTACACTTTAAAGCAGTAATAAAACTGTACTTCCTTTCTTGCATTGCTTGCTGCCTTTTGGCAGGATTTTGTGAAAAGTACAAGCTTTAAGTGAAATAAAGCAATCTCTGGAAAAAAATAGAGGTCTGCCCTAGCTGTAGAAGCACCACTGCTTGAGTTAAGATTGTTGGCAATTAAGGGCAACAGACAACAAGCTCAATTGGATACTCCTGAGCTGTTTCCAGTCTGTTTTTTCCAACACAAAATCATCCCCATAAATAACAGCATAAACTATTGGTTTGTGTCTCCAAGCTCATGCCTGAGTGTGCTTTCTGATCCCCTGCTATGTGTTGAACTTGTTGCTTTGGCCTGCTGTGAGCTACAGCCAGACAACTGATTCCTCTGGCAGGACTGACACTTAAATTTTGCCTGCTGGTTGAATGGCTGGAGCTGGAGATAGTCACTTGCCTTGGTGGTCAAGTCTGGATGAAGGACAGTTACTGAAGGCAGTCTAGACAG
>VYZM01020714.1:242438-290447 GCA_013398915.1 Dromas ardeola | reverse complement strand
TGAGTGCAGGGCTTCTCTGCTCATCTGTTGCTTGTTAAATCTGAATGCGGGATTGTCAGTTGCCTTCAGTTCTCCTTGTTTAGGTTTGCAGCATGCGAAAGTGAAAATCTGTCATGGGTGTATGTAAACACAGTTTGTTAAAGCATTCACTCTGCAACTGTGAACAAGGCACTTGATGGGAATGAGGAAAGTAGGTCTGGAATGTGTAGCAATGTAGAACTTAGCCTAGAAGGGAAGAAGACAGTATTGCTTTCTGCAGATGGGGCAGAGAGTGCTCAGAAATCCTTTCTGCCTTCCAAATTACCAAAAAATTTAAATGAGATGGCAAAAACTTGACTGTAAACAGTGATGTACCAGGGTGGGAAGATACAGGTTGACATGATTTGTGGCTTGATGAGGTGAATTTGCTGATGTAAGCTAGAGGCTCAAATCTTGCATTAACACAGTTATAATAACCATAGGATGTCTTTCATGTGGTTCTAGGCATGAGCATCTAAGTGGTGATGTGATCCCTTTGGACAGAGGACTTTGAGTAGAGAAAGCCAGTATCAAAGTCTCTGACTTCCCTAAAACATAGGGCAAGGCCTGTCTCTTACACCGAATCCTATTTTCAGAGTAAATTTCAATGCCCTCTAGTGGTTTAACTGCACAAGGGGTGGCTGGCCTGTTACCTACAGAACCAACCTGGGGTGTTTTGCTCAGCAGGAAGAGGTAGTTGGAGGTGTGTGTTCTGGGGACACAGCTATACTGTAAGTGTACGAGGAGGAACAATGGAAAAGATCCAGGAAATACTTCCCAACTTGAATTATCTAAATGTTACAGAATGACAGGCAATCCAGAAGTGAGATCTAGGGGTATGTTTGCCTTTTTAGTCTGGGAATAAACCTTCTCTGAGGTGCCCCCTGCAGAAGAGTTTCAGCATTCCCTTCTGTAAGAGCCTGGGTTTTAAGAAAAGAGTCAGATACTCTGAACACTAAAATGGGAAGCTAGCCAAGACAGACTTTCCAAGTTGCACAGTGCAGAACCACAACAGGTTTTACCTCACATCATGTAGATAAAACGCACAGCACTTTATCTACAGTGCAACAGCCATGGAAGGCTGTACAGGCCTGGGGACTCAGAGCAGTTGGAGGTCCATATGGGCAAATCAGCTACAGGTGTGAGCTCTTAACAGTTAGGTTAATCTCCTAAAGTAACTGCTTGGCTTTAAATGCTGTTGCCTAACACTGTTTCTTGTTCTTTTGAGGAGTAAAACCTGGGATGTTCAGTGTTTGTGTGGCTATAGAAGGTAAAAAGGTGTTTGGTGGCATAATTGGCTGTCTGCACTTGCTTACTACCAAGAAGGAAAACTGGAATATGCCTTAAGGAGTTTTCAAGATCAAAACTGCTTGCAAGACTCTTGCCTTTAAATCTGATCTTTAAATTTACTGTGGCTTCTAATAATGATGTAGTAGTTCAACTTTCACTCAGTATGTTGTTGGTGAAAGTTAATTAGATGCTTTAATTCCACTTGAATAGTCTGCCTGACCAATGATATAATTAATTGGCTGTTTGTGCCATTTGGAGGTGTATGCATTGGTGTGCAGCATACTGATAAGGTGTCTTAGAGATGGCTTTCTTGCATGCTTAGTATAAAGTGCTTTGAACTGGAAATTGAGCAATTACCTCTGGAAGCAACTAATAAAAGCAGTGGAAGTTGTAGTTAGTAGATTGTACTGAATGAACAAAGATCGGCCACGCATCTGGCTTTTGAAGACTTAGTCTCATCTGAGTGTGCTTGTGGACTGGAGAATCTCTGTTCTGGTAATTTGCTCAGGTTGTGTTTTAAGTTAGAGGACTCCTAAATAGCTTCAACATGGTAAAAAATGAGCCTAAAATGCAGTAAGACTTGTCTTTTCTCTTTAGATTGTGTTCTTTGAAGTGGTGCTCCCCCAGTGTGTTAAGGCTTTGCCCCAAGAATTGAAGGACTTCATTTCACTAGGCCTAGGATCTTGAGTAACTCTTCAATGAAGTAAATCACAGGCTTGGTAAGAACTTTTTTAAGGATACCTTGTCCTAAACTAATACAGTGGGTGTATAGCTGCCAAAATACTTGCCTGATTCTCCTCTTTTCAGTTCAGTGGTTTGTTTTCTTCAGTAGGAAGAGAATAAAGCTTCTGAACAAACTCAGTGCGGTGTCTATTTTCCCCATCATGCCTACTGCAGCTTCATATTTCCTTGTTCTAAAGCATCTAAAGTTACCTTGCCATGTAGTACTTCTGCACAGACATGGCTAGATGTCTGAGGGGTTAAACAGATGCTGACTGCTGCTTCAGTCTCTACAACGTGGACTTGTCCAAATAAGAAATAGGTAAAGATAGAAACTCGTCAGCTTCTGCTCCCTTAGAAATGGAATCATTACTTAGCAGATGATGAAATCCTTTAAGACTCACAGCCACTGTTTTGGCAGATCTGTACTCAAATGATTGAATTGTACTCTTCAGCTTCTGGTTTTATCATGGATACTACACTTGATTACAGTTGAGTTGCTGAGTTTATCCAGTCAATACTGTTTGATACTGAACTTAGTGGACATTGCTGTGCTGGATAGGGAGGAGCAATACTGAAGTGGCAAAACAGTTGCTAAAGCTGGCATGCAACTTCTGTAGCCTCTTTGAGCAGCTGAATTGGGTGCATCTGCCAAAGCCTATAGCTGTTGGTCTCCCACAAAGGTACATGCCTTAGATCTGATATTTTTAACCTCGAGCTTGTCAGCACCTGAGTGGGTTTCTCTGTGAAAAGGCATGATGTTAACAGTGGTCCTACTTGATCTTCTCCTCGTATTAGTGTACTAAGCTGGATTGTCAGCAGTGTGTATATTCTACCACAAACTTGCTGAGTGGGAACAGTCTGAAGGGATTGCCCTGGAAGTTTTCAGGAAGAATCTACGCAACCTGTGAGTTGCCCTGAGAATTAAATGGCACATCAAATTGGCTACTTTTTCTGACTCCTTTCTTGTCTGCCCCTAGTAAATTAAGAATTTGAAGGGGGTCTTTGCCTTTTTACATCTGCTGCTACATTCCTTGTTTTGGGGTGCCTTACCCTTTTCCTGTTCATGGTTAGGTGGATGAGTGATTACTTTTTTCATTTACAAAAGAGCTGCTATGTGTTTCTAGATTTCAGCTGAGAGGAAGTGCCAGCACTGGAATAGAAAACAAATTCATTCTTCATTGCCTCTCCCAATGCTTTCTATCCTACAGGCCAGTTAGGTGATGGGAAGGGACAGTGCGTGGACCTCCTATGTTGTGCTAACCTCTGAGGGCACAGGGTACTCCTTTGAGATCCTAAATGGTACTTGGCTCTGCTGTAGTTGGGTTGGTGCCATGTTTACACTTAGCTTGCCCCAAAGGTGGGGAAAGGGAAGGGAGGAATGTCAAGTATCTTCAACTTGCCACAGGATGTGATTAGGCAACTTAAGAGGATTTTCAAGTCTTTCAAACAACGAGTAAACATGTCAAATGTGATGGAAAGCTCCAGAGTCTCATATGGAGAATCTAAGTCTCTCTGTCAAACTTGTAACATCAGGCTAGCGTTGAATTTCTACTCTGTTTTGACCCCTCTCCTTTGAGGGGGAAGGTACCAGCTGTTGTGGGAGGGGGAGCAGGCCTTTGCAGGCCAATAAAGGAATAACATTCCCTTTGCTACTAAGGGTTAGTATCTTATGGGTTTGGGTAAGTTACAAATGAATTTATAACTTAGTTTTATAAGAAAAACTGTGGCCTGTTACTCTTACAATTGCATGGGTCTGAGTCTCAAATTCCACTTAACTCTTGGACTTAGATTAGTATATGTGTAACTTCTTTAAAAACCCAAACAAGTCAAGTAACTCCACAATAACCATGTCATGTATTCACTCAACTGGACTGACTCTAGCTTTTGTACTACCTTTTGCATATTTCTACCTAACCTTTCCTTGACAAGGTGAAAAATCTCTGACAATGCGTGGTAGTGTTCTATCTTCTCCCCAGTGCAATACTCATGCAGCAGTATAAAAGAACAGTGATAGGTTCTGGCTTAACTCTTTCCTATTGAAGGGTATTTGCTGTACTGGTTAGGTTAAAGCAGTAGCACTGCTTCATTTGCTTCTGCCTAATGTTATTCATCCATTTCCTATGTTAGATAGCCAGGCTGCATCAGCAAACACTTCCCTATAGTTCAGACACTGCATGTAAGTGAAGCCTGTGTTTCCTTCACAGCTGTAATTGCTCAGAGGTAAGAGGAAAGAGCTCTGAGGCGTAAGGAGTTAACTGCATACTGCATCTGACCACAGTGATGCATTATTGTACTCTTTTCTTGGATGTGCTTTTGGTGAGTAACTATGAACATGACCGGAGGCTGGGTTAGAATAGCTTTCCAGGCATTAAATGCCTGGAGAATGGTGGTAGCTTGTGCTCTCTTTTATCTTTTCTACTGGCTTGTTTTGTGAACTTGAGTGAGTTACCATCTCTAAAGTTTTTCACCTAGAGTGGGATAATGCCTGCCTTACAGGTATGTGGCAGAGCCTTTTTCCTAGTAAATATGCTGTAGTCCACAGATAAAAGAAGTCTTAGAAGTGCAAAACTTCTGAAGCTACACGGCATGCTTATAATATATCCCCATTAAACAGCTGTTTGGCAATGTCTAATGCAATTTCCAGTTAATGAGGGATGTTTTCAGGCTCTGCCAAGAGAACAGGTGATGTTTTAAACTGATATTTTTAATAAGTCTTCTTTATTTTGTAAGAGGCAGCCAAATATGTATCCTGTTGCATTTGATGGGATCCTGGCCATTCTTGTTCTTAAACAGGACTCCAAATTATTCTTGTTCATGTGTTGCACAGCACCTAAAAGAATCCCTGCCTTAAAGCTCAAACAAAAGCAAAGAATGTCTGGGATGATTTTGTGTCTGTATCGGTTTGGGAACTGCAGAGAAGAAACTCTTCCGATATCATTGCTGCAGTCTGGTAAAACTTTGAATAAGATAGACTATAGTATGTTGTCAATTAAATTTAAGAGCAAGAATGTGCTCAATAGGAAAAACTGTTCCTCCAAACAGTTTTCCTTGTCTCTCCTGTGGCAAGTGCTCATCTCATGCTTTTTAATAAATCTGAAAAAGGAGTGAGGGGAATAGAGGGGTGTTAGGCCCATTTCATTTAGGATAAAGGTCGGCTTGGAGTTTAAGGAACTTGATGAAGATGCTCACGTAAGTAAGCATGCTCCTTTGCCTGTAATTCAGGGAGCAAATAAGGATTTTGGACTTGACAGGCCGGAAACACATGGTGGGGGATGAAGGACAGTGTCTGGGAGAAAACTGGGGGAGTACTATGGCAGTAAAGCCACTGGCCATTAGGAAATGGGGAAGGGCTTGAGGGTGGGGAGAATGAGGAGGGGAGCATGTCTGGTGCATAAGGCTTTGCCTGCAGGCAGTCTCACCCTGGTGCCTTGAGGCTGGTTTACAGTCTCTGAAATAACAATGCCTTGGGATGTAAATGTGGATGTGTCCTTCCCTTTTGCTTCTGGGGTGCTGAGCTGTTACTCACAACACCATTTCCACTGCATCAGTATACGCGATGCTCTTTCACTCAGAGGTGCTGATTACTCAAGGGACAGGCTAATATGGTAGAACTTGCCCTTCCCCGCAATGCTATGCTCCTGCACCCCAGAGCTCTAGAGCAAAGAGTAGGCTTGCTGAGTGGCAAGAGATTACTTGGCTGTCTTGGGGGCTGGATGCAGCCTGTGGGCTACCAGCTGAAGAGTCCTGACAAGTCATCTAAGAATGCCTGAGATGGCAGTAGTCTCTCGCTGTTTTCTGTAATCCTCAGTTATTTTAGGCTGTGTATTTATAGGCATTAAGTGTCTGAAACGGAATTCATGCTAATTGCTGTATTGGTTTGTTTCAGAAGCATATGCTTGCTGTGTAAGAGTTCTTATGGAGGGGGAGGGAAGTAAGAGGTGGAAGAGTGATAATATCTATGAGCTGCCTTGGCACTAGATGTGCTGTCCTTACTGCTTCGAAAACATCTCAGAAGGAAAAAGGCTTATTCTTGGCATTGTTTCCTCTTTATTGTGAAGTGCAAGGAGCTAAATCTTACAGAAGGTTGTGGACAAGACACTTGGACTGAAAGACTCAAGCAGATAGAGATCATTCCTGATAAACCATATTTGGATTGGCTAGAGATGAGAGTAATTAAACCAACCTTTGTGATGGACATTGTTTTGAAGCCCTCATATAGTCTTAGGAAAGATCTTCACAGTTAAATATTCTGTGACTTTTGTACTGGGCTTTCATTTGACCCTTTCCTTTGCCATTCTGCCTGCTGTCCTTTAAAGCTCTGTCAGTATCTTTCCTGATGCTCAGTTTTTTTGTTGAAAGTTTTCTTTGCAAGTATCATGCTTTTTCCTTAAATGCTGAGGTAAATCTCCTTGCTGATGCCTAGCCTCTGAGGCTAAGCGTACCAAGCTGGTGCCACATATTATCACCCTGTAAAACAGTTCTTAAGACAGTAAAAAAAGTACAGGATTTCTCTTGTGTTCCTGATTTATTACCAGTATCACCAGTATTACCAGTATAATTTACCTTTCTCAGGCAATATCACTCTGCTCTTCTTGACAAGGAGAACTTTAAGCTTGGTAAGCTGAAGAGGTCAGTGGACTTGAGAATCCCAGTTCCTCTGGTTAGGACACAGATATTCTTCCAGCACTTGAAGGCAGTGCAGATGGCTTTGTGTGTGGGGAGGAAGTCTAGAGGTCACTGAATGGTTCTGCTAATGATGACCAGAAGAGTAAGTCCTCCCACAAGCAAGCTGTTGGAAAAACCTCAAACTGATTACCTTGTTAAGTTCTCTTGTTGCTCTGTGACTTCTTATGGGAATTACTTTCCATGCAACTACCTACTGTTTTCTGACTACTGGTTTAATTCTTTAATATCTGACTCTACAAAAATTGAAAGTAACTTCTGTATTTGGATAAACATCCTTTGCATATGTGGACATTGCTTAAGGGTAATACAAATACATGGCTCGGTAGTCAGAACATCTGTGAAGAAAGTTGTTGTAGGAGCTTATGATTGATTGCTTATTAGTTGTCTTGAAACAGACCTTTAGTGATACTTCTGCAGTGCAAGCGTGGTATATATTTGTGTTGGGACAGATTGCTTGTGGCTCTTGCATCCTGTATTCTAGTTAGTGAAACTAGACTGTGGAAGTGGGAGAAGTGGCGTGTTCAGGATTGTGGTACTGCTGCTTTTGGTGCGCTGGTCCTGATCAAAGGGGTGGGGGAAGTCTGTTATTCTTGGTGCTTATGGGAAGAAGGATGACTCGTGTAAGCTTAAAAGTGACAAACTTTATCTGAAAATACAGTTGTGCCGGGGGAATGATTTTAAGTAGAAAACGGAGCGAGATGCAATCAATCCTGGTATAATAGCCTTTGGGTAGCTGTTTTTATGGATGTTGACTCCCTTTTTTGGGGAGTCCTGGCTAACAAGTACTGAGATGAAAATAAACAGTTCCTGTATCATCTAGTTGTGAATCTATCATGTGGCATCACCAGCAGGAGCAGAGCTACTCCAAACCAGTAACAATCTCTTTCTTCCTGAACTGTTTAGTACTATGTGGGAAGAATTTTATCTGAAAGTAATGTTTGTCATGGTCTGCTTCTGCTGTTAAAGATGACTTCTGATTAAGCAGAAAAAAGATGAGGGGGGTTGGGGGAAAGGATTAAATAGTAAGAGTGACTTGGTGGTTACTGTGTACCTAATGCATTTGACCAGTGAATTTGGGTTAATTGCTTAATTGCTACCTGTTGAACAACATGGTCTAACCTGTAAAATGTTGCAAAGGCTAGCTACTGATTTATGTGTCCTTATATAAAAGCAGTCTCCTGGTTTTGAGCTAAAAAGGAGTCTTTTATATCCTTTTCCTTGCAGGGTGCAGTTCTGGAGAAGCTACACTGCTTCTGCCTCTGACTCGATATAAGTACTGGACAAGAGCTTTTCTGCATAGAAATATTAAAATCAGAGCTGCTATCACTTCACAGAATCTTCAGGTCCTTGAATTTTCGTGGGAAGGCAGCATAAAACAACCATCTTCTAGCAAAAAATCTCATCTCTAAATCCACTTCTGGGGTATGAATGCAGAGAATGATGAAATAAGCAGGGATATAAATCTGTGTGTTGGAGGCAAATACTGCTGTCAACCTCTTTGCGTGCAAACTTCAGAACTTCCCTCCCTTAAACCTTGTTCACAGGTGTTCAAAATCTGGCTCTGGTTTTACCTAATGACACTTTCCCTCCCTTCTACCTAGGGATTAATGATGACTAAAGTACCCTGCAAACTTTTCTAAGAAGTTTGTGTTGGGCTCCGCTTACAAATGAGGAAATTCCAGTGGTGGGGGGAGAGGTAAGAAGGAATCTCCTCAGCAGACTTCACACCCAGACTTGGCAATTGCAATGAGTCCTAGTCCTGCGTGAGCCCCAACATACCTGTGCTCTTAGCAGGCTCTGGGTACCCAGGGGGAAGGTAGCTGAATCCAGAGATGGATTCTCTGCAGGACAATTTAGTATTGTTTTCAGGTGGTTTGTGTTTTCTCAAGGATAATTCGAGTTTGCATGGTGGTGGTTTTTTTTACTCTTTTCCACTCTGCTTTTATTTTAGGTAACACTAATGCTTTGTTGGCACTGTCTTGATACCCAAGTGTAACTGTAGTATGGTGCTTCTAAAAGATCTTTGCAAGAAACTGAGCTACTGTTTCTCTGCTGTGTGGCCAACAACTATGTGATATCCAGGGACGTGTTAGCAATAGGAAACTAGGCTACGCTTATCTTGCTCTGTCACTGAAAACTAATAGGAATAAAATTTGCTTTCAAGATTTGAAATTTATCATCTGGCTTGATGGATCAAACGCAGGGCAACATTGAACTGACTTATTTCTCTGTAGTCTGGAGTCAGAAGTTCTGTGAAAACAAAGGAATATGCTGGTACTTGAGCTGCAACCAGTAACAGAGGATTTGGTATTGAAATAGCATCCAGTGATAGAGCTGGATTACTGAGTATAATTAGGGCTTTTGAGGGTCTGGTTAATAACTTCCTCTTTCTACTTGAATTCTAAATGAGAAATTGGCTAATGAAGTTGTATGGGTTTTTAACTGCTACTGGGAAGAGAGAAAAGGTCCAGGAAGCTGGACAAGTTGAGAATGGGAGGGAAGGAGTTGGAACAGCAATGAGGGATGGGAATGAACCAGCTGCCTGGCATGTGAATAAACCTGGGAAGAAGATGCCTGGTGCATGAGTTGGTAACAATATTTGTCTATGTAAGATGTTAACATAATTGCTAAAGGAAAAAAGTCTTTCAAAGTCTGTTATAGGAGTGGTCTTTCTGTGTGCAAGAGCTGGCAAACCTCAGCTGGGAGGAGCAGAGATGACTCTTCTTGGCTGTAATGTTTTCTCAAAGGCTTCAGTATTTTCCAGTATTTTCCAACTAGGTACTGGAAGAGAGCTGATTAAATGTGTAGGTTCTCTCTGAATCTTAAGAGGATTGGAATTAAATAGGAGCAATAGTGAGCAAGTAAGAGTGAGAAACTGGATGTCTGGTTACAAGGGGACTTGACTGGAGAAATGTGTGGAGCAGACAGTCATGGCAAAATCAGGATTGATAAGGATAAGCAAGCTGATTCACACAGAATTAGGCTGGAATCTTTACTGGCGGCCATGTCTTTAATTTTCAAAGTTCTGTGAAATCCTACAACTAGGGCAGGTACACAGCCATTTGTCATGCACCTACAAAACCAATTTTAATGTGACTGTCAGCCCAATTTCTTAAATCAAAACAGATATTTCCTCTTGGGTTACAGCTGACCTAAACTGATTTAGTACCTGCCTGGAGTCCTATCAAACAACATAAAATGACTTTTTTTTCCTAACTCCTCCCTTCCTATTTGTAAGGCTGAATTTCCCTGGATTTCTTAAACTTGATTCCCCCTTGAATTATCTCTTGCCTCCTGGTATGGACCAAAAAGCTTGTAAGAAGTAGGGTGATACATGATTCAGCATGACAAAGACATTTTTTAGGTGAAACTAAGACTTCTCAATGTTTGCAAAAACAGCTAGTGCCTGGGATAACTTTTCAGCTTGAAGAGGTTGCTGAGCTCAGGGAAGGGGAGAGGAGAAGGGTCTTTTGCTCCAGAGCAGGCTCCTCCTCAACCCGAAGCCCACTGAGAGCTGGTTGCCCTGGATGCTGTTGCCACTTGTCTTGATAATATTTAGGTAGCACTGAGTTGCATTTTGGGGGGTGGATGCCAGCCACCACAGTCTAGGCCTTCATTGTTGCTATCTATCTACCTATTTCTTACATTTGAGCAGAGTGAGGGCGTGCAATTTGCTAGTGTCTTGTTTGATGAGGAGAAATGCATGCTGCAATTCCCACATGGGTGGCTGCAGGTGGATGGGGAGAAGTCATTACTGATAGTTTATCTCCCTTGTTCCCTGTCAATGTATTAGCTTGCCTGCTATCCCCTCAAGCAGTACAGTGTCACATGAGCAGTAAGCAGCCTACCCTTCAGTTGTCCTATTCAGTGATAAAGCACGTCCTGCTTCTTTCTGATCCTTTCTACTAGTGCCACTTTTTCCTGGGCTCATCTTCTTACAGGCCATGGTCTAGGCTGCTGGGAAGGTGAGCAATATCCTCCAATGAAAAGAGGAAACTCGATCATTGGGGTCAGAAAAGCAAATTCCTTCAGATGAGATCAGGCCCAGTAGACTCTTAAGCTGTAGGAGGTATGAAGAAAGAAAACTGCTTAACCCTGTGCAGAAGCTCACTGTGCTCTTCCAAATGTGGTGGTGGTGGTACGAGTACTACTTACTTTTCATAGTCTGAAGCAGTCGCAAAAAAAATGTATGTAGAAGCTGGTATCACAGCCTGCTTTAAGTCTGTCAACTAAAAATGTCAGTTTGGTCTTTGTCCACTGTGAGAAGTCTGACCAGTGAGCCTGAGTATGTTTTTGTACTGAGGCCAGGTCTTAGACCAGACGGAAAGAGATCCAGAAAATCTGAGGAATCCAGATAAAGCCACAGCTGTTTTGCCACAGCTTTCTCAATAACATGTCCTGAAAAGGAAGATGAGAGACTGCAGTAATCTTGCCAATTATCTGTGTCAAAGATTTATTGTGCAAAGGTCTCATATTTGCTTATATTAAGACTGATACCCTGCTCCCTTCAGGGAGGCAGACAGCAAAAATAGAGCAATATGTATGTTAGACTTTTTTTTTTAGCTTCCACTAGAGAGACACATACAAATTGCAGCACAAAGTTAGCTGAGCACTTCCAGAACCCCAGTGATTGCAATTGGAGGAAAGTTAACCTGGGGAGTGCTGTGTGAATTTGGACTAGAGATGGCTATTTGTATGGAAAGCTGTCAGTCCTGGACTGAACAGCTCCTGTACGGAGATATCCCACTGGCTTGGATGGCTTTAACTGCAAGGGTCTTGGTGACAATGAACTTTAACATGTTTAAGGTGAAATAATGTAGAACTAGAAATGCACTAAAACTTAATTCCACAGAAAATAGGAAAAGCAATGTCTGCCTCTAGCAATGAGGAATCAGCATGAGTATTCTGTAGGTCCTCACTGAAAATGTGAAAAATAGTTCAGCGTAGCTGGAAATCACCCTTTCTGCAAGTTGAAGGTAAACACAGTAAAATAAACAGTTCTATAGTATAAAAAGTTGTGAAAAAGCTGTCAACCTGAGAGAGTGAACAGCCTATATAAAGATCAATCACTAACATCTTTCTGCTTGGATGTGGGGATTAAGTATATGTATAACATGATGGGAGGAAGGGAGGTGCTTTGATGGGAAAGAAATTTCGTATCTTGCGGCAAAAACTCATACCACCAATCTGGGGCAGCATCAAGGTTACCTGTAAATGTTTCTTCTTTTGAAGGTACCCCTGTCCATGATTCCCCTTCTACAAATTAAAAAGTGCAGACCTCATCGCAGCAACCCTGACAGCTTAGTCATATTCCCCCTTGCTACAAGAAAGGTATTGAAGTGCTGAAGGATGTCCAAAGAGCAACGAAGCTGGTGAAGGGTCTGGAGAACAAGTCTTATGAGGAGTGGCTGAAGGAACCGGAGTTGTTTAGCCTGGAGAAAAGGAAGATCAGGGGAGACCTTGTCACTTTCTACAACTACCTGAAGAGAGGTTTTAATGAGGTGGGGGTCGGTCTCTTTTCCCAAGTAACAAGTGATAGGACAAGAGGAAATGGCCTTAAGTTGCACCAGGGGAGGTTTAGATTGGATATTAGGAAAAATTTCTCACTGAAAGGGTTGTCAAGCATTGGAACAGGCTGTCCAGGGAAGTGGTTGAGTTGCCATCCCTAGAGGTATTTGAAAAATGTGTAGACGTGGCCCTTAAGGACATGGTTTAGTGGTGGACTTGGTAGTGCTAGTTTAATGGTTGGACCTTATCCTAAGGGTCTTTTCCAAACTAACTAATTCTATGATTCCTTGTAGATCTCAGCAGGAGGGGTTCTGCTGGGAACATCATACGAACCATGGCTGAGTAGTTCATCAGTAGTGATAAAATGCAACATCTTGCTCCCAAGCTATTGGAAGGCATGTGAACTCTACTTGAATAGGCTAGAAAACCTTGCACACTAACAGCTTGCTAGTTTGAAGTGGCATTGCCTAGTTTGATTCTGCAGTAAATGGCAGTGCTGTAGTGATGCTTGACCTGTTTGTTTGGTTTTTTCCTTTGAAGTTCAGCAGTCAGCAGCTAGGTTACTGCTGCAACTTTGAAGAAAGACACAAGTAAATACTACAGTATCCTGCAGACAGGATACTATAAAGGAATCCTTGGAAAATGTGTTTACTCTTCAGTCTATACAGTAACAGTTTTCTGAATGTTTTCTGTCGCTGACAGTAGATGATGGCATTGAAGCTAACCATGGTGCAGCTAATAAGGATCTCTCATTCTTGCCTAGCAGGAGCATTTTATCTTGGAAAAGCTACAGAGAGGTAATTCCAACTCCTGAATAGTTTGGGTTGGAAGGGACCTTTAAAGGTCATCTGGTCCAACTCCCTCTGAAATGAGCAGGGACGTCTTCAACCTGATCATGTTGCTCAGAGCCCCGTCCAACCTGACCTTGAATGTTTCCAGGGATGGGACACTTACCACCTCTCTGGGCAACCTGTTCCAGTGTTTCACCACCCTCATTGTAAAAAATTTCATCCTTATATCTAGTCTAAATCTTCCCTCTTTTAGTTTAAAGCCATTAACCCTTTTCCTATTGCAACAGGCGTTGTGAAAAAGTGTCGCCATTTTTCCTGTTGGCCCCCTTTAAGTACTGAAAGGCCACAATAAGGCCTTCCCAGAACCATCTCTTCAGATTGAACCACCTCAACTCTCTCAGCCTGTCCTCATGTATCTTGTCTGTCATGGAAAGCTTTTTATTGTATATTTAGATACTCATATTAAGTGACTTTTTGAGGTGGAAGCAGGGAGTCAAAAGTTAGTTTGATACCAGCAGAACTGAAGGTCATATCCTGAGCCTTATGTGCACAGCAGGTTCTTCCATTTGTGATCCAGAAAGACTTTAGTAGTGGGAAAAGCTTCTCTGCTACTGCCTGTGCTGTCCCAGAAAGCTTTGACTGCCTGATAGTCTGAGAAAGCATTGTCCAACACTCAATTCATACAAAGGGCTAAACTCTGTGGGTGGTTACCCCTACTAAAACGAGGGAAGCATTTGGTTTAAATGTAAGTAGAAAGATGAGAATTATTGTAAACACCATAAAATACAATGCAAACAGAACTGCAGAACAAAGCAATGAAACAATAACTCTTTCCCTTAGGGAGTTAGGGGGAAAAGTTTATTTTTTCTGACTTCTGACAGGAGTTTCAGTTCTGTTTTGTACATCCTTTCCTGATTCTTTCCCTCTTGCTCTAAATTCTTGGCTGGCCTATTTCTTTTCTTGGTTAAAAGGACTATTTTTTTTTTTTTTTCTGAATGGAAACCTTGCCTTAGACTTAATGTGTGTGTTTGGGTCACTGTAGAATCCACCAAGGTGGGTTTGGCACTTGAAGCAGTGAATGTTAAGAAGCCAAGCCTGGGATCCTTGTGATGACAAAAGCACCCTACTGAAGGGCTATTCTGAAGAGTCTCTGCTGGCCTGCTAAAGCAAGAATTAAGATTTCTAAATGATGAGTTTATACAAGTCAAATGATAACATTTAAAGTTGAGTCTCTGAAACTACCTGTCTGCGGATCAAACATATGCAATCTGCATGTATTGGTAGGTGGACATCACTACTGCAGTGTTTTATAGGGGGAACAAAGAGTACCTCATAGCTATTAACTGAATGGGTAATACTTTTGCTAATGAGAATGTCTTTATTTTTGTCTCTTAATCCATAGGTTGAAAGTCCAGGGATAACACAACCTCTGTAGTGTTAGGAAAAAAACACCCTTTCTTTTTAAGAGCACTGGAATAACGTTAACCATACATGTGAGAAAGCTGCTGCTTTCACAATATTGGCAACATAAGCTATACTGTATTTAATATGAGAACACGGTATTATGTATGAACAAGGTGAAATTCCTGTCTTTTCTTCAGTTTCACAGTCTTTGACACTTTAGAGGAGTAATAGAGTAAATAAGGTTAACCTCCTTTATTACTCTGTATAGCTGGTGTAGCCAGGACCCCACTCTGAACATCTCTCTGGAGATGGCAAGGTAGGCCTCTAGAAGGAGACATGTCAAGATAGTTATGTACCCAGACAGAAGTAGTAATAGTGCTTCAGAAGCTTTGATGCTGAAGTGTTGATGATAGTACATGTAAAGTCAAATGAGCTAGGGAGAAGCCCCTGATGCAGCCATCTTCCCCTGAGAGTTATCTTTGGTTAATCATTGTCTTTGGATCATGTAGGGGTAAGACTGTAGTTAAGAAAAGTGAACCTTCTAATGTTCACAGTACCTCCTTTTTTAATATCCCTCCTGTGCAATGGAATTTCAGTTTGGCATTCAGTTAGTATACCTCTACTGATGGGCAGCCAGCCCTTGCTGGGTTTTGAACTAATGAGCTCAGCTATTTCTAATATCTACTTCTTGGTTCTGCTGTTGGCAGCAGTAACAGCAACCATAATGAAGGCTGGATGCCAGCTGCAATTTGAATGCCTCTTTCAGCATTTCAGAAGAATTGATTTAAGAAGGACTGAAACTTGTAGAGTTACAGAGTTTTAATGGGTGGCATTTTCCATCCTGGAAGATCTACAAGAACAAAACATTTGTGGTCTAATGATGCCTTTGTATAGTTGTATTTCCATTGGAGCCAAAATTTGAAGATATGGCTACCAAACTTTGTTTGTAAACTATGTTTAATCATCACACGTCCCCTCATGTAATGATCTCCTAGCAGAGTAGAGCAGTTCTAGAGATGATAGTCCTCTTCATATACCTGCCTTGTTTACAATAATAGTGTCTAATACACATGGCTGTGACTGAAGTAAGACACTGGTGTAGACTAGACAGTGGGGAAAGAGTATCTGACTTGGTGTAAGCTCAGTTTTACTTTGTGTGCTTAAGTAATGTGCCTACTAAAGGGAATTGATAACACTCATGTAGGAGACAGTGTTCAGGGGGTTTCAAAGCCATTTTTGGTAAAACTTGATATCCACTTTTTGAAGTGGGCGGTCTCTGGCATGTACAGCAGGTTTTGTCGTCTTGGGGAGAATGAGTGACGGGAGGAGAAAATGTGTTTATCTTCTTGCCAGTTTGGGATGTTTAGAAAGCTTATCAAGTGACTTGGAGACTCCACTTCAAGCAGGTGCCCTGCTCTTCAGCAATAACACTGTGGAAGGAAAGGGTGAAGTACTTTGAGTTCTTGAGAGAAAGACAGCATGAGAAGGTTCTTAAGAGAAGGTGTCTGGATGAGTTGATTTCAGGTGATGAAGCCAAATTTTAAGGGCTTTGGATTTAAAGGAAAGCCCTTTATAGCTATCAGGCTACTCATAGAAGCTCAACAGAGAATTTCTACTTCATCAAGTAGATTATTCATTTAAGAATGCATCAGCAAAACTTGGTTGTAATCAGACATGCTTGCAGTTAATGTGTAGCCCCATATTGTATAGCAAAGACCCATGTGAGAAACTTATTTGATATCAAGACTCTTCTGCCCTTTGAAACAGGGAAGAAGTTTTATGCTCTTCATTACAGCATAGTGAAAGGTATTACTGTAATGTTGGCAAACTCGCATTAGTAGAAATTTTGAGACAAATTTGAGACAAAAAAAGGGAGAAAAGTATGACCCAGGGACCTACAGACCGGTCAGCCTCACCTCTGTGCCTGGCAAGATCATGGAGCAGATTCTCCTGGAAACTCTGCTAAGGCACATGCAAAATAAGGAGGTGATTGGTGACAGCCAACACGGCTTCACCAAAGGCAAATCGTGCCTGACAAATTTGGTGACCTTCTGTGATATTGCCACAGCATTGACAGATAAGGGGAGAGCAACCGACGACGTCTACCTGGACTTACGCAAAGCGTTTGACGCTGTCCTGCACGACATCCTGGTCTCTAAATTGGAAAAGCATGGATTTGATGGATGGACCACTTGGTGGATAGGGAACTGGCTAGATGGCCTCACTCAAAGGGTCGCAGTCAATGGCTCAATGTCCACATGGAAACCAGTGACGAGTGGCGTTCCTCAGGGGTCAGTACTGGGACCAGTTCTGTTTGGGACCAGTCACCGTTTGTTGGTGACATGGACAGTGGGATTGAGTGCACCCTCAGCAAGTTTTCCGATGACACCAAGCTGTGTGGCATGGTTGACACGCTGGAGGGAAGGGATGCCATCCAGAGGGACCTTGACAGGCTTGAGAGGTGGGCTTGTGCGAACCTCATGAAGTTCAACCAGGCCAAGTTCAAGGTCCTGCATGTGAGTCACGGCAATCCCAAGCACGAATACAGGTTGGGTGGAAAATGGCTTGAGAGCAGCCCTGAGGAGAAGGACTTGGGGGTGCTTGTGGACGAGAAGCTCAACATGAGCAGGCAATGCACACTTGCAGCCCAGAAAGCCAATCGTATCCTGGGCTGCATCAAAAGAAGTGTGGCCAGCAGGTCGATGGAGGTGATTCTGCCCCTCTACTCCAGCTCTGGAGTCGTCAGCACAAGGACATGTACCTGTTGGAATGGGTCCAGAGGAGGGCCATGAAGATGATCACAGGGCTGGAGCACCTCTCCTATGAGGACAGGCTGAGAGAGTTGGGGTTGTTCAGCCTGGAGAAGAGAATGCTCTGAGGAGACCTTATAGCAGCCTCCCAGTACCTAAAGGGGGCCTACAGGAGAGATGGGGAGGGACTCTTTATCAGGGAGTGGAGTGATAGGATGAGGGGTAACGGTTTCAAGCTGAAAGAGGGGAGATTTAGATTGGATATCAGGAAGAAATTCTTTACTGTGAGGGTGGTGAGGCACTGGAACAGGTTGCCCAGGGAGGCTGTGGATGCCCCATCCCTGGAGGTGTTCAAGGCCAGGCTGGATGGGGCTTTGAGCAGCCTGGTCTAGTGGGAGGTGTCCCTGTCCAGGGCAGGGGGGTTGGAACTGCATGATCTTTAAGGTACCTTCCAACCCGAACCATTCTGTGAAATTCAAGTGAGGGGTCTTGCACTATTGTTCCTGAGCAGTGATAGGCCCCAGAAAGGTTCTAGTGGAATTATTAAGAAGGAACTAAATATAGGTGGAGGGGAAGATTACTGTGGATTACACAGCTGGATCTAATTAGGTAAATTTCCATCTTCTAACTCTTCCAGAGCTCAGAACTGATGGCCCCACAGCTTGTCTGTTCTGTCTGCAGTACTCCAAACCCTTGTAAAAGGGCAAGAAGCTTTCCTAGGCTTTCTGCCTCTCCTAGAAGTAGTGTAAAGGGGAAAACAGGTTCAAGAAAGTGTTCTTTCATAGCCACTTTCTGTATGTGGCTAAACTTCCCATGTGACTGCACAGAACTCTACAAATCCTGGAACTGACTTTTAGTGGTTTATACAGTGGAGGGGAAGAAAGCACGTACTTCAGTCTCCTCTGTGATTCAAGAGGATCAGGGCCAAGAGGGTTTGATTCAGAACATGAAGAACGCATGCAATGGTTTAAAGCAAACAAGATGGCATTTATGTAAGGATAGGGATCACTCTTTCCAGAAAGTTTTGCTTGAGATACTGTCCGTTGTTGAAGTATACACCTGATGTTACTTCAGCCCTTTTGCTTTCCTGAGAGCTTCTTTTGAGGAAAACATATCCCATTACAATGGAATAGCTGACTTCTCACCTTCTAGTGACAGCACAAAGTTTTAATTCTGCTACATTTGCTAGGGGAGAGAAACAGCCTCTACTATCATTATGACAAACTAAAGTAGGGGATATTGTTACTCAAAGGAGACTAACTTGGCATAAGTTATACAGAAGGATGTTTTGAGTTTGTTTTTGAGTTATGCTGAATAAGCAGAGGACTACCTAAACCAGAAAGACTGGATCAGGTTATTAAACAATACAATTTACTAAAGATTCCATCTTTTATGTCGATGGGAGTTTTGCTGTCGTTTTCTTTTGGACAAGAAGTTCATTGCCTGACTATGTGAACATCTGGATTTTCTATGTGGTTCAACATGTATAGTAGCAAAGCTAAAGAGAAGAAACAGTCCAAGTTAAACATGCCTTCTCTTGTCAATGTGTTTGACAAATTAAATTTAATCTCAAGTTTGTTCTAGGCTTGCATGTCATCTTGGCTGCAAGAATAATCTGAGAAGGAGAGCGAGCTTTGACAGAAGCTGAAGTAATGTTTTTTCAAAGGAATTAAGTCAGTCTCTACCTTAATATTGCCAAAATTACTAGAAGGTTTAGAAGTGGTGTGTTAGAAATGTGAGACTTGAGCTGAAATTTCTATTTTGTGTTTTAGAGTTCTGGTTTCCTCCTCTGTTCAGTTGATCGGTATACTGAGCTGTGGTACAACTTATGAGATGCTTAAACTTGATGTTTATAAAATCGAAGTAACTTTTTAGAATGGTGATACAGGCATGTGGATAAACATTCTGTGGAAGGGATTATTTTAAAATCTGAAATGAACTTGTCCTTGATGTCTCTGGCATTTTCCTCCCCACAAGTCAACTGTTTTTAAGCACTTGCATAAACTTACACTCAAAAGCATAAAAGATATAATTTTAAAAGTTCAATTCCTGACTGCAGTGGCTTTTTCCTTTTCTGTTAAAAATACAACAACAAAATACCACAGCAGAGCTTCTCTGGGATGAAGTTAGATTCGAAGAGTTTCTCCTGAACCATTTGTCATAGGTGGGCACTTCAAATATGCTGTTAGGGAACCTCTTTGGATCTAGTACCTCATCATTGAAAAGCAGAGCACAGCTGCTGCATCGTGTTTGGGGATCAACTTGTGAAGAAAAGCAAAGTATTATTTCTTAGCTAGAAATCATTTAGGAGATGAACTACAATACTTAAGCACTCCCCTTACACAAAACAAGGATTGAGGGAGGATGGTAGGGGGAAGGGAGAATCACTGTAGAAAAATGAGGTTTCTATCCTGTAAGGGCAGAAAACTGTCTTGAATTCAACTCATACAAATACATTTAGAGTTTGCCTGCTTTATGGTGTTATCCCATATGTTTGTCCTGCCTTCACCATCCTCGAGAACAGGCCGTGTGCTTTGAACCCATTCTTGTTTGCACAGCTGGGGGCCTGGGGTTGAAACATAAGTGGTGCTTTAACTTAGGTTAGACTCTTCACTTTGCAGGTGGGATGACTCAAGGAATAAAAGTACTACATCCTTCTTGTAAGTCCCTCTTGTCTGGGGAAGTTGTTTCCCAACGAATTTCCCCCCAAAACTCGTTGGGAAAGCCTTAAGTCTCAGTATAAAACTGTAGGATGCTAGAAAACACCCACACAAGGACTGGAACTTGTTAAGAACCACGACTTGAAGAAACTTTAGTTTAGAAACATACTCTTAAAACAAAGTTGTCCAGGTGCAAGTGAAGTACAAACTTGTGAGCATTTCCAAAAAGGGAATACTACAATTAATCAATTTCTCCCTCCCCTTGCCCCAAAACATACAACAGACTTCCCGGGAAGCTTGCTTCGAAAGCCTTTTTTCACTAGATAGGATCTGAGACTACATGGGTACTTTTGGGAGAGAGGCTGGACACCCTGGTCAGCTGTTGGGAGTTGTGGTGGTTCTGACTGGTTGATATCTTTCTGCACATGGAAGACTGCAAGACTGCAGGCCCTGACAGTCCCATCTCTGCCAGAGTTTCTAAGGCTTTCACACTTTTTCTTTGTATTTATGGAAGCCAAGCATTTTGGGTCTCTGGCTTAGAGCAGAATTTTTGACACCTTTGTGGCCTGCTAGGTTTCTGGTTCCATGGCAGGAAACTTGGCTGAAATCCCAAACCCATGGTTGAAGTTGAAGTCCTCGCACCCTGTAGGCAACCTGCCATGGAGCTGAGAGTCTAGTCATGATTAAAACTGGGACTTGGCTCAAGCACTGCTTCCAGTATGGCTGGTTGCACCAGTTTGGAGCCTGAAACCAAGGCATAAATCCGTGAGGTTAAAACTAGGAAATGTGAAATGATGCTTTCCAACAGCAACAAAAATGTCCAGAAGTTTATAGTCTCCCCGAATGTACAAATGGTATGGTTTTCCTGGGGAATTCTGCCTGGGAAGGACTCGCTCATTTGTACCTAAGACAGACCAGTCTGAGTGTTTAGACAAATGGGTGAGTGATCTGTGCCATATGAACATACCTAGATTGATTACTCTTTCCAAAGATGTCTTCAAACATGAAGCCTGCCAAAACAGGAGTGAGGCATTGCATGTGCTGTTTTCTTGATCTCTCTACTCCTTAGTTTTGTAAGGCAGCAGCTTGCAGTACTAATTGGAAGCGAAGCTGCTAAGCAGCAGAGGCACCTCTGTCTTGATCCGTAGTGGACTCTTGTATTGTAGATTTGTTTCTTAACAGACTTTAACTTTCTCACGTTTATGTCACTTGTGGTCCTTGCTCCCTCTTTCCCTTGAAGCCTTGCTAAAGCACATTACTCTGGTACTGCAATGCCTTGGCCATTTCTTGTTACCCCCATCACAAAGGGCTGTGCTGTTCTGTTTGTGCTTATAATGTACCCAGATGGTGAATAGAATGAGTGACCACCAAGCTCATTTTCACTTGTGGGGTCAGACCTTTCTCTACTAAATAGCACAAGTGTTCCCAGCTGCTGTGCAGCTGCAGGGAGTCTGCTTTCCTTCACAGGCATTAAAAAGCCTTTAATCAGTGTTTGTTGTTTGTCAGCAGTGGTGTTGAGGTGTGGAGAAAAAGAACAGATATGCTTTGTTGGCAAAGTTAACTTCATTCTGACCTCTTATCTTTCCTTTTTCTTTTCAAGTCTGAAGAAGCAGAAAGTAGTTTGGGAAGTGGTTTCTGCAAGCACCTGTGTAAATGTATTTGCTAAAGGAGGGGGTTTATGTCCTTATACAGATACAGCATTTGACATAAAAAGATGCTCCGAGAGCTGCATTGAACTGGAAGCTCTTTAGGACAGGGATTCAAACTGACTGGTGTAGGAGCTGTGCAGGTTCCCTTAATATAAGCAAATGCTATGAAAATACAAATATTGTTGCCTAATACTAGTGTTACTTATGCTTATTTTAGTATTGAGTCTGCATTTAAGGGATACCATTTGCAATCTGGTCAGTTTTAACATTTCCCTGGAAAATAGATTATTCCTGCTAGTTTTTGTGTGATTTTTGTTGGGTTTTGTATTTGGTGTGCTTGGTTTTTCTAAGTTCTACTTTTAATAGTTCTTCTCTCATGGAGGAAAAGGGAGAAGAGTAAAGGACTGATAAGCCAGTGACACTATCCCCAGTCCCATTTGTTTTGGATGCTGAAGCAAATGGGAACATGCCTATCAAAAAGAAGCTTTGAGAAATTTCAGCGCGAAGATCATTGTTTCCCTCTTCTTTCTAGATGAAGCTTGGAAACCTGCTGGTGTTGCACGTTTTTGTAGGGTTACTTTTTCCTTGAGCCCAGATCTGTTCATGTTGTGTGTCTGTGTGTACAGCACCAAGCATAGCTCTGAGTCTTGATTCTGTTGCTTGCAAAGCCTGTTTGTGCTTTGCACAAGCTGAGGCTGTTAGGATCACAAGCTTTGATTTGAGCTTCAAGGTTCGTGATGGGACACTTGGTGTTAAAGGCGGAATACTTTATCTTGCTGTGAGTCTCCTGGTTTGAAGGGACCAGAGAATCGTGTTACTGCCTCAGCTGTATGTGGGGAGGGTTGGTAGCACTGGGGCACCCTGTGTGCATTGCTCCAGTCCTCTGTCTGCCTCACCAGTATCTCCTGCAGTGACCAAGGTGCTTTTTTGGAGCAGGGCTGTGCTCCTTGGAAAAGCAGTGTCTGCTTGCTCAAAGTGGGAATAAAGAACTGGGAACGAGTAATTTACAAATTGTAGTCCTAGCTGTTAAGATGATAAATTCACGTGCGCTCCCCATGAGCAGACACGTATTTCAGTGTTTATCCAGTCTTTTTTTTTCTTCAAGTGGCTGAGGCTGCTTACGAAGGAGGGCAGTTGTAGTGCTCTTGGACAGGCAAAATGCTAGAAAGAAAAGCCTGTGGTGGGCGGGAGGAGATGGACACTCAAAACAGCTAGTATGTTAAATGTCTCTGGGTGATCTGTGTTGATGATCACTTCTGTAGCATGAATGCTTACCAGCTAGAAGCAGGACAAAGAACCATCATTTTACTATCTGAAAGCTGGCAGGGCTGCCGAGCAAAGACAAGAGCTCTGAGCTACAGTGGAGCAAGTGTCCTGCTGTAGGGGGGAGTTTTTGAAGCTCTTCAGTAACATCTCCAGAAGATCCATCCCTTCTGGCGGTGTTGTCTGATCACATGAGAAGAACCCTGATCAGACAGGCATGATCCTGGATCCTTCTGGAAATTAATGCAGACTTCTACAATTATAATCTAGCTGAACAAAGCAAGCACCATCTTGTGCAACTACATAAACCATAAACTTTTTTGGCAAGGCAGGTGTGGCATCTTCAGTGTCTGGAAAGCACCTAACATGCTGTGTGGGCTCTGTGCTGTAATCCAAATTACAAATGCTAAAAAGGCTTTGATTTTTTTTTTTTTTATAACGTGGTTCTTGGCTTAATTTGGGTAGGCAAGAACTTCATAGACTGCATTGGGATGCTCTGCATGTTTCCTCAAGCCCTCATAATTAATCAATGCTGAGCTGTTCCTCCCTATCCCTCTGTGAGGAGGCACCAGAGGAAAGCTGTTCCACAGCCTTAGGTTTAGCTCATTTGTGTCGGCCCTGAGAAGGACTTTTTGTTCTTCAGAGATGCCCTTTCTGGGAGGACGGGCGTTCCTAGCCTGAGAGGCCCCTCTATACTAAGTATTTTGGTACAGGCTGCAGAAGGCTTAGGGGAGTTTTCATGATTCAAGCTGAGTTTTCAGTAAGTTTGTAATATGGTTTGATGCTGGGAACCAATATTCTAGCTTTCTTTGGTGCCCCTCTGGATAACTCTGATCTGTGGAACTTGGCATCTGACACAAGGAATTTGCAAAAAGTTTCATGCCAGTAGCTCAAGCCCTCAAAGTTGTGATAAATGGTAGATGCGTGTGTTCCTCCTAAACCAGAATGGCTTCTGTGTTTAACTGAATATTTAAGCGCTGTATGTGCACCATACTGTGCTATCAGGCAGCTCTGCTTTTAAAGTCTGTTTATAGAGACAGCTGAAAAGCCTTGTGAGTCTTTCAGGGTCTCTGACATCCCATGCTGGGAGGAAGCTTCAGCATCTTCAGTCTGCTGCTTCTTGCTGTATGTTTACAGTTGCTGGTGATCTTTGCGCCTTGGGGGCTACAGAAAGACATTACTGTAGCCAGAGCAATTCCAAGCTAAATTGTGATAGTCCAACCCCTGGCAAGAACTGGGCAAAAATCTGGTCCAGCTTTACAGTGTTTTTATAGTCTAGTCCAGATCTCTATAAACCATTTAAAATTGCCTTCAGGTTTAAATTTTCCAATTTCCCATTTGGAACAGGTGTTGCCAGGTTATAGAAAGTGTTGCAGAAAAGGAACAAAAACATTTTTAAAAGTCTGTGCTGTTACAAATTTTGGCAAGACTCTGACATGAGATTTTTTAAAAAAGTTTGCCCCACCCAAATTAAAACAAGTGCAGACCTTGCTTACTTTTCCCAGCTGTCATGTTTAAATATGGTTTTTAGTAATGCATGAGTCTTCAAAAGATCCAGCAGTACAGAGCTAGTATGTTTTTATATGAAAATATGCAACTTCTCAATTGTTTTTCATCTCATTTAACTGGGAAGAGAAAGGGGCTGAAGAATTTTTTTTTAAATGTCAAAAAACAAATTTCAGAGATGCATGTTCTTGGAGTGGTTAAAAACCAACCTAAACTAGGCTTCAGGCAATGTTTTTTCAACAGCTTTAACCTCAAAGCATAGAGCAGACAGCTTTGTAGGCAACTGTAACACCAAGGTGATTATGGCAATGACTCACACTTCCCTGTAAGGCATCCAGCTATCAACACACTTGGAGAGCCGTGGCTTTGTGCGTGCAGGCAGGGTGTCAGTCAGTGCCCACTTGCCAGCCAGCTCCCTAATGCTGAGCTCATAACTGCTTTGCCAGTGAGCTGGGATATTGGTGTATTAGAGAGCAACTCCGGTCCCGCCAGGCTTGTGAGAGGTTTAAGAGATGGGAGCTTGGGAAGGGGAAGTCCAAGGCAGGTTTAACTTCCCTTTTCTTTGCTCAGTCCTCAATGAAGTTGTTTCAAGAGTCACCTGAAATCTTTGTGTGAGCAGGTGGTTGGGTTTGGGTAATAGTTAAAGGTCTGACTGACTAACCACTAAGTGGGTTAGTGAAAAGGGCTGCTATGATCGTGTTCTGGTGAAACTCTTCCAATGGTTATGGAAAGAGGACGGCAGTCGGGGTCCTCAGGAAGGCAGTATGAACTTGGGAAAGAGACGTGGGTATCCCCCGTAGGCAGCTCAGAGTACAGCTGAGGGTACAACAGTAAACTACTGCAAGGTGTTGGGATTTGCAGGGAACCGAATGGACAGAAAATGGAGACTCATTCATGTGCATTGTGCATCTCCCCTTCTCCAAAAGATAAGGCAGAAGCCAAGCTGCCTTCAGAGAAGGGAAACAACGGTGATTGTGGTATGGAGGAAGTCTTCTGGGCAAGGAATTGGGAGACTGGGTTGTTCGCATTGAGAGACTGACAAGAAAGAAGTGACAGTTTTATACAAAACAGGTGGCATCCAAACTGAATGCTGGGGAAGAAGTATTCAGAAAGATGACAAATTCAAGCTTCTGAAAGGAAATAGCTTTTCACATAGTGTGCAATTAGATTGTGGGATGCATGGAATGCAATTGCCAGCTGGGCAGGATGTCATCAGGAAGGAACAAAATGTGGCTTTGGGAGTGTGCAGGTACGCTGTTGCAGGTGGTATCCACAGATGACATAAGTAATGCTTTAAAAAACAAGTAACTGGTAATATAAAGCTGGCCACATCCATGGCTCAACTACCAAGGCCAATCTTGATAGGTTATTTGTGTTCCTCCATCCTCGTTGATAAGTTTCTTGCACCTCTGACTAAAATTGTCTAGTACCAGATACTGTTTGTGGCAGGGCACTGGGCAAGCTGGGCTGTTGTGACTCAGTATTGCCCTTCCCGTGTGGGTTGTGTTTGGCTTTACACATCTTATGTTTTCAGAGGTAAGGCAGAGTGAGTAATGTTTCCGTTCTATTAAATAAAATGGAATGGCAAAGACCCTTAATTTTTTTTTTTAAAGATGTACGTGTTTCATTTTAAGTTCCCTTCAGGCAAAGTCAGCTTTGGTAGGCAGCTTACACTGCATCATAGACCATATTGCTATTGTCATAAAAACAAAATACACCACACTGTGTTTTGGGAAACCAAACAAAACCTTTTTTTTTTTTCCTCCCTCCCTACTTTTTTCACTTCCTTCAGTTTTTAATTAGCGACCGTGACAGAGACCCTCAGTGTAACCTGCATTGCTCCAGGTCCCAGTCCAAACCCCTCTGTGCCTCTGACGGCAGAACATACGAGTCAATGTGTGACTACCAGCGAGCCAAATGCCGGGAGTCAAGTCTGAGTGTGACACATCGCGGCCGGTGCAAAGGTAGGTAGATTTCACATGCCTTTGAGGGGAGGAATGGGAGTCCTACCTTATAAGAAACTGGAATCTTAGACCCTTGAATTTAGTAATGTGCTCTGTGAGTAATCTGATTGAAATTGTGCATTCATGTGAGCATGGGTCTCTGAGTCTGGGTTTAGGTGGCAGGAGTAAGAACTGACTGAATTATCAATGAAAGAAGGTAAAGGAGCCAGAGACATCACTGAAAAAGGGACGGAATATGTGTCTGCAGAGCAGATGGAGCTGGTCTTATGGAAATGCAAAATCAAATCCTGAAAGAAGAGATCTTCCTTGCTACCTGTGCTGGTGAGGAACTGAGATACCTTTGAGTGATAGGAATGTGAAGTGGGAAAGAATGCGCAGTGCACATTAGATGTCTAGTCCCTTTTCAGACGTACACAGCCTTTCTGTGCTGAGCTAATTAAGAAGACAGAATGCAGGCAAGGCTTTACATGGCCTCTTTTTTGCCTGTTACACATCTACTCAAAAGTGAGAATATTGTTTCTCTCTCAATTCAGCTCTTCAACATAGTGTGAAGATGAAGTTGCAACTTTTTTTAAGGAATATTGGTGTCTTGTCACACAAATGGTTTGCTTCTGCAGTGAAATGAAAAATCAAGTTGAGTGCATTTTCTGAGACCACGATTGACTCAGAGGGCAGATGGCACAGATGTTTTTAGCAATTGGTTAAAGTGACAGGAGAAACTCATTAAAATCCCTGTGGAAGGTTAAATAAGCATATGTTTAAGCCTGACTTTTGTTTATGAAGGCTTTTTTACTGTTAACAAAGTGTATCTCTGTCAGAATTACTTGTTCTAAAATGGAAATCCCTTTTCAATGTATTGACAAGTTTTATAGTTTAGGTGAATTATGAGCATGACCTCAAATGTTGCTCTTTTAAACAGTTTCTTATTGGAAAAAAAGCTGACTTCTATGATTTTATTTTTTTTTCTCACCACTACTGTATTGCTTTATGGCAGCTTCTCTCCCATAGCATCCTGCTTTCTGAGTACTGGAAACCTAGAAGCTTTCTTCCCAGGGTCCAAAAAGCAGTTGGATTGTTCTTGCAAGTGGTGCATTTTTGAGTATTACAATAAGAAGTGGTAGGGTGGGAGTCCTGCTTTTGCTTTCATCACTTGAGCAGAGTGGCTTAGATAAGCAACTCCATGGCTGATATTGGCATATAAACTGGCTCTGTTCAGTCACTTAAAACATGGATCTGAAATGTGGTACATCCATTTGCAAGAGCGTCTGTTTCTGGAAGTGGAGAAAATGTTGATTGCCAAACTACACAGCCTGCTGTATATCGTGATTGCAAAGGGTCCCAAAGAAGTAACTGAAAAAAAAAGGCAAGAGCACAGTTTAAGTATACTTAAGCACAGTTAAAGTATACTTTCCCTTTCTGCTCTCTTGGACACAACTGAAATGTTTAGCTGAAACTACTCGTGTTCTCCTTTCTTTTTTCCTCTTACCCTGTGATACTATGCAGTACCTAATAACTTGGGTGTGTTTGACAACTGCAAGTCTTGCTTTTAACCCACTAACACTCCTATGAATCCCTGGGAAGTAGGAATATTCTTTTAACTATCACATTCAAATTTAACCTTGCCAGTAATTTTCATGTGTGCTGCTATTGAAAGGTATTTTGTTTTTCTAGTCACATTAGGAATGTGACCTCTAGTTGTGCATAAAGATTACTGTTCTTGGCAAATACAGACAGTTGCGAGACAGGTGTGCCTAGCTACAGGCGGGTGGCCAGATCTGCATCTTGTACTCGCTGGAAGGAAGGTATCACCAGCAGTGTTCGAGCACCTTCTACTGCTGCAGTAGGGCACCAGGTTTACCCTGAACAGTTTCATTCCTTCTGCATGACAGAGATGCTCTACAGGGGAACTCCCATCGAACTGTAAGGGGTCCCATGGGCCATTGAGCCCAGTCACATGCAATTGTGATAGATACTTATCCTTATGAAATGAGCATTTTTAACTTGTGCTTCCTCTTCTGAGGGCGGGGAGGGGAAAGAACAGGTATATAAAATAATGAAAAGAAGTAGTATATTGTGGACAGCGAGGTATAGTTCTGCACCCTAGACTACTATTTCCAATTTCATATGCTGATAACTTGAACTGTGCTTGTGCCAAGGCAAGCAGAATGGTTTCCATAGTGAGGACAGAACCTATTTGATTCAGCTTAGCTCTCTGTTCTCTCTCAAGAAGCTAAGGACCTTTAAAGATGAAATCTTGCCAGCCCTTTGGGAACTATAACTCTTATTCAGCTCTCACTCCTTGATAACTTCCTCACATGCTTTTCGATGAAATTCCTTCAGTGCTAAATTATCTGAACTCTCTTCGAACCCTCAGTCACACATCACAAAGGGTTAAAAGTCAGGAGTAGCTTAAAATGATCAAACTACGGCATCCATGACAAATGGAGCCTCATTGAGATTCCAGAGAACAGTTCCAGATGGTGTAGCTGTGCGTAAAATACACAGCCAAGCACTCCTACCTGGATCTTTTGTCAGCAAGCATCTAAGATCTGATGTCAAGTAAGAGTTCTGCTTCAAAACTTTGCAGGGATGAAGGACAAATATGTTAAATAAGTCTTGGCAAGCTGTTAAGATTATGCAGTGATCATTAGGGTATATTGGATATCTGTGGCTTAAAACACATTTAAGTTCTATGTTAACCGGTTGGTTTCTAGGAACTTGTTTGGCCTATGTAATTTAAAAAAAAAAAGGGAGTGGGAGTGTTCTAAAAACTTCCCTTTGGATTTATAACAGTTGGCTTTAAAAGTCTGCTGGTATAGGGCTTGTTCTTAAATCACAAGTTACTATGTAGAATGAACCTATCTGTAAGTTACTGGTGGGACTTGTAACAAGGGTCTTCAGTCCATCTCCTGGAATATCTGGATGAACATAACTTTTGACTAATGTGCTGGAAAGGAAGGTCTCCTTCTGACTAGCGATGGGTTGTTTGAACAACCTCCATTACCTACTGTTCTCATTGGACAGGAGATGATATTTGAAATCACTATTTTTTTTTCTATTCCACTTGCTAAATCCATGTGTTTTGTCTTTAAACTTCCTTATTCCTAAAGTGGGTCCTTCCTGGGCAACAGTTAGTCAATAAAATCTGAAATGACTTTTTCAAGTATTCTGCAAATTCAGGCATGTTTTTAGCTATGCTCCAAATAAGTTATGGAACTGGTATGTGGGTATCAAAGGAGCAAAGCACATCAGCATGAAAGGAAAGAAGTTGGAGACTGCAGGTGTGGGACTTGTCAGAAATGAAGTGGAAAACAAAGGGTAGAGTGGAGAATGATTGACAACCTGTGGGGCAGATGGTCATGTTTTTATAGTTTGCTCAGGTGCCATTTTTGCTGGTTTTATGCAAAGACACAGATCATTGGTTAGAGTAAATGAGTATGAATCTGCTGACTTCAATGTAGCTGGGCTGCTTCATGCCTGGTGGGGACCTGGACTGTATGTGAGGCAGGAACTAGAAATAGTTCAAAAGCTGCTTGGATCAATTTTTACCCTTTGAGCTCTTGATAAAAACAAAGTAGAATTAAGAAGCTATATTTTTGTGGTTGCATCGTATAGGTTTGCTGCTAATGCCTGGAGATGTTTTACTTTGAGTTATTAGGATAGCTTGGGTCTTTATACCATGATGTTGTGTGGTGTCAAAACTGCCTCTGCCTGTTGAAGAGAGGATGCTGGAATTCTTGGGGCCTATTCAGGAGTGCACTGTGTATATTATGAGGCACACAGTGGTCTTATTTGAATAAACTGTTCACGGATAAGATCAACCCTGGTAACTAGCCAACTTCATTGCAAAATCCAAAATAATGTGCACCTGCGTTCTGCAGATTAGGCCACAGATGTCAAAAACATCACTTGTAGTTCACAATCTCATAGTTGCCAGCTACCAACTTGAGAATGAATTTTCTTTTAAAAGCAACTTTCTGAGCTGCAGTAAATCTGTCTTACGTTTGAAGATATTTAAAGTCAAATTTTTAAACAGCTCTGCTTTTTAAAAAACAAAAAAGTCATCCTGTTTTGGTTTTTCACCTTATGTAAGGGAGGAGAGAAAGTTCTATTTAGTCTGTCTGGACCATGAAACTGGAATCCATTAATGCCATTCTGTTTTATAAGCTTGATTTTGATACTCCAGAGAATGTTTTTAAGAGGGATGTAAAAGTGCTGAAACACTCAGGTAAAAAAATCAAAATGCAGAATAGGGTACATGAATCTACATCATAATATCAGGCTTTAGTAAAATTTGTGATGCATCTTATTTGGAGTGAGCTATTTGGCAGCTACTTTTTAACACTTGGCACTTAGGTAATATTTTACATTTTCTAATTAACAAAGCAAAAATAGTAAGGTGAAGTCATCTCACTGAAATCACATGTTGATGCAAACATTATAAAAATACCAGCCTGTGGAGTGAGGAAGAGAAGGATTGACAGTCCTTTTAAAAACAAATTGGTAAATGTTAATATTAAAGGCATTGTTTTTACTGGAAGTGAACTGTGAAATGACAGACAAAAAAGACAGTGGTATGCACACACCTCTCCAGGCAGCGTGGTATATAGGTGGTTGTTCCAAGACAAGGCTGTAAAAGGACTGGCATGACCTTTGGAAATCTATGAGGGAGATTGGAAGAAGTAATCAGGGCTGAGTGTTCATGAAGAGGAGAAAAATTGTCTGTCTTCTCTGCACTTCATCAGCGATTTGTGAAGAGACATCACTTGAGCCAGAGGTTGAATTGCAAAAGAGGATGCTGCAACAACGGTGAGCTCTTAAATGCTGCGGTGTAGTAGTGGTGTGCTGCACAGTGTGGTCTACTGGGTGATAGTAGACTTCAATCTATAAAGGCCAGTTAAAATTGCCAGGAAGGGACATTGTCACCTTAGCAGTAACATGTTTTACATTATCATCTCCTTATGGTAAGGGCTTGGTTGTGTGCACGTTTGTCTGCTCATTAGACAAATTGGACAAAGATCTGAGTTAGTCTCTCTTCTGTCTGGGCTCCTAACGTATTCGTACTACAGGGCATACTACAAAATGTTTGTTCCTACCAGCTATGTGGTGAAGCATCCTGTTTCAGTCATGTAGTTGTGAGCGCACGAGCACTGAAGTAGATGCTATGTGGAAATGCTTTACGCTTCTGTTTTATATTCAGGAGAGGAACCAGATATGCTTATCTGCCGTCCTGTGTCCTCAGATGGAGAGACTAGAAAACACACTTTCATTTGTGAATCTGTGCGCTGATTGTCACGTGAGAAATTTGCAACTCTTCTTTTTTTCTTACTTATATGTGCAGATCTGCATAATCTGTGCTGATTTTTTTGCTACTTAGTTGTCTCCTGTGAAGCAGAACTTGAAGGTGTTTTTAGTCAAACAGCTAGCTATAAAACAGAAGGCACAGCCACACCATCTGGTTTTGTAATAATGTCTTATGCCATGCCAAGCAAGATTAGACTTTTAAGCTTGAACGGGAGATCTGCAGGTGATAGTTAGGTGTTCCAGTTAACAACATTGCCAGTGCTTCCTTTGCAGCTGAAAGAACGAGCATGTGTTGGAAGGGTCAGTACTGTGGGCAGGATTGTCCTCCAGTGGAGGTGTGCAAACAAGTTCTGATCATCTGGTCACTTTGGCAAGCGGGGGGGGAAGGAAATTCCAGTTTAGAGGTTATGTTATGGCTAATTAGAAAAAAGTACTTCTCTAAATTCAGTGTAAATTTTATTCAAGAAAGTCTTTTCATTCTGTGAGTAACAATCTTGTTGTTTATTTAAGCTCATAATAGGTCCATCTGAGATCAAAGCTCCATTTGCTAAGGGTATTGTGCAAACACCCCACAAACTAATTACAGTCTAAAGATGAGTGACGCAGGATCAGAAGGGGACACAAGGTGATAGGAAGGTCGGGTGACTGACTTGTAGTCACTCAGTGGGTCAGTGGCAGAGTTGATATAGGCATTCTTGCTTTTTAACCCAGTGCCTAAGCTGCAGGCGTCTGTGCTGAATACGATTACTATGAATAATGACTTTTTCCGAAGCGATAGGTTTGATTTCCATAATTTCAGAAGACTTGTGAAATCCTTCTTGGAATAATGTGGTATGTTTAAAATGAAAATGTGTTGGCAAACTGGAAACTTAATCTCTTAAGTTATCAGTTGTGTAAATAAAATACTCAGCTTGAAAGCTTTGGTCTGTGCCTTTATCAAAACTATTTACAGCATTGTCATTGGTTTCTGCATCTAGATATGCTTAGATGGAAATCGTTTCTATTGCCATGCAATGTGAATTCAGTTGATCTGAGAACCCAGACTGGCGTTCTGGGTATTAGTGCTGGTATTAGTGATTCTGTTGTTGAAGTTCATGTGATCTGTGAAGCGGAATACGGGATCTTCAGGGATCCAGTGGAATTTTGTTAACCAATGTGATTTCCATGCCTGGTAGAATGGGAACTCAAATTTGATCACTCTCTATGGTGCTGCTGAAAGATTCTGACGATCAGATTTTGCAGTTTTTGCACTGAAAATCCTTCATTCAGTGGATTCATGGGAAAAGGAAGAAGGTGCTATGCTAGTCCCTCTGTCAGAGTCCCATGGAAACAGATGTTTGCTGTTTTTCTTCTCTTTCTAGACTGAACAGCAGTACTGTTAGACATCATGTATTTAAATGTAAACACCAAGTCAATCTGTATCTCTGCAGGGCAGAACTCTCCTCTTTGACCCATCGGTCATCAGTGTTAGGCTTATCTGGGTCTATGCTCTGTAACAGTGAGCTGGACCTGGAAGGGGTTAAGGTCATGCTATATGCTGCCTTCATCTGAAATAAGTGCAGAGCTGAGATCTTAACCCCTTCAAGCTCTGCTTGCAGAGCAATGTTTTTTCTTGGCAGCAGAGTAACTGATATGACAAAGCATAATGCACACCTGGCTGTCAGCCCTGGGACTAGAGGTAGGAACTGGATTTCAGAAAAGCACAGGGAATGGCGTATCTACCTTATCTGAACCACACAAAGATGGAAGTTCAGATGGGTGGCTGGTTATTTTAGCATCCTACTGGGACAGTTGCTCAGAGAAGAAGCTTTGCTGGGGCTCATTTCTGCACATTGCTCACTTCTGGGCCTGAATTACTTGGCTTATGCTCAGCCATCCAGTTTCAAGCTGTTAATATTAATACAACTCCCACTGGAAAGGCCTTTCACTGCGTGGGCATTGTGCTCCAGCATTTGTTGGAAGAAGCTTCCAGAGCCCTTGGGCGACCATAAAAACTATTGCCTAGGAAATTGGGCAGCTCTTCATTAACTGGTTCATAGTTTGATTGTCTAGGTTCATATTTGTCTTTGGGATCAGGAGTGCTAACTCCCTAGCTGCCTCGTTAATGGTCCTTCGTGCCTTATATTTGTTTGTTTGGGTTTTTTTTGCTCCCTGCAGCTGTGTGGTGTATCTGGTAGCTTTTGAAGAGGCCAAATGGTGTTTGCTGTCTAAGTGGGTCTTGCTTTTCTCTTTGTAGATGCTGGCCAAAGCAAGTGCCGATTAGAGAGAGCTCAAGCACTGGAACAGGCAAAGAAGCCACAGGAAGCAGTCTTCATCCCCGAATGCAATGAGGATGGATCATTCACACAGGTAAAACTTCTATTGGCTTCCCTCAGCCAGGCTGCCAGTGGCTGCAGGAGATTCACTGTTAAGGCATGAGTGAAGTGATGATAGCAGCATGGGTGCTCTGAGTCAGTTACTCAGGTGAAAGTGTTGAAAGCTGGGGACTTGTTTAACGAACTGGAAGCTTTGATTCAGTCACCATACCTTGACACATACATCTGTAATGGCATCCACCTCCAATGTAGCACAGAAACAAATGGAATCAACCTCCAGCACAGCACAAACAAAAACAAGTTGCAGGGGATGTCAGTTTTTCCTTGAAGATGAGCTGCAGAGAGAGCTGTGGCTCTCGCAGAACAGGGTGGACCAAGCTTATTCTGCTGTTACCTGTGCTTCACCTATCCCAGCAAAAAAGAGTGGTCTATTGAGCCTCTTCCCTCTGCAGGGTACTTCTTAGTGACAGACTCATGTTTCCTGTTCTATGCCCTGTTGTGGTTTGGGGGTCTGGCAGAGAGGTAATGAGACTGCTTTGTTTGGGTTTTTGATTCTTCACTGTTTACTTGCTGGGACTAAATGATGTGCTGGGATTGCAGACTGTTTCATAATGCTGCTTCTCTTGAGAAGCAATTATGTTAGGCAGGGATAGTAGAGGAGGCTTGTGGTTTAGCCTTTAATTTCTGTGAAAAATGAATAGTCAATCCTGGCCACTGAGCATCCTTCAGAAATAGTTGGATGGGAGAAGTCCCATAGAATTCCAGAGAAGTTAAAGTAGTTATGTCAAAAAGAAAACCCTCATGAAGGAGATTTTGAGAGGAAGAGTAGTTTGCCAAGGCAGGGTACAAACGAAGAGGGATACTTGGTTCTGTGCCGCTAGCACATTGAGTAGTGTCCCAGTGCTAACTGAACCAGGTGTTAAAAATGGCTCATATGCAGTTCCCTAACAGGTAGGAGGGGTATGCTGTCTGATCAGTTTGGTACATCTCAAAAGCCAAAATCCTGCAACCTGATGACCTTTACTTTGTGAACTTAGGTAAATCACACAACGCTTTTTGCCTTAGATTCCCTGTATCTAACACTGCTCTAGAGATCTTGTGCCTTGGAGAAATTTTAGGATTCATTAGTTATTGTTTGCAACGTCTTTTGAAGGTAAGAAAAAAAAAAAATCCAAAATATGATCGATATTGGCTTCAAAAAGATGAGAAAGACAAAAAGTGTTGGGGTTGGTTCAAACACTTTTTGCTGCCTGGGGGAAGAAGAGAGAAGATTTTTTTTTTGTGATAACCCACCAAAAATTTTTATTCTCCCCCTCAGCCTTACCCTCCCATTATCAGTGTGTGGGAGTGTTTGTTTTGTTTTGTAATGGTGAACTGGGAAAAGTTTTATCCATCCTGCCAACTTTGCATACTTCTTCGGAGCAGCATCATATTTGTGTACAGTGTGGACCATCTTGGGAAGGTTGGGGGTAAGAGAGGAGGTGGCTGCAGTTTCTTGCAATCTAACTACACTCAATTGTTGAAATCTGATTTTGTGTAGAGCTGCTCAGGTTATGTTGGCAATGGAGGGGAATACTTAAAATCTAGTACAGTGGGCTGACTAAGTGTTCCATGTTAAACTTCATGGTTCAAAAAAAGAGGGGGAAGGAAAGCTGACTCTCCAGTGTCTCTGTCAACTGTCTATCAACCTCTTAAAGTAGAGGGTGCAGGTGACATTTTTATCCTAATAAGCTGGACTTGGAGTACAGTTGATACAGCTTTGTTTCAGACAGGTTTATTTGGAAGGGTGGTACCAGAGTCTGGATTGTGGAGCCAGTTGCTGGGCCTCTTTTCTGCACATTCTCTGGCTAGCGTACGTTGCCAGTGGAGGGGCAGCACAAAACTGCTTACAAAAATTGTGTGTTTTCAGCTGGCAGCCAAGTGATATTTCATGTTCTTCCTCTGTTCAGTCCTATATGTGAACACTAAAATGCTTTTGTTTTACCTGGCACGAGGAAGGAAGCCTCTGATCCCTTTGTAGCTGGAATTAACTGAAATTCGTATCATTCCTTGGATTGTAAAAATATCCCACGTTCCACATACCTCAGGAATCAGCTTCATCATTTATATTGCAGCATTTAAGGTCATTGTCCCTGCATAAGATGTGAATATAAAACAATGTCCGAGGAGCTAACTGGTGTCAACCTGCATTTGAGACAAATATTTCCTTTAGCTTGTGGTCCAAATTAATTGATGTATAAAAATTACAATTTTGGTGAAAGGTTTAAACAGTTTTTGCTTCCAGCAGCTCATGAATAGATTTCATCTGGTGGAGGTGGTTTGGATACTGCATCTCTTGTGCAGAGAACACCCCGAGGTTCTGCTCCACAGGGAAGCTGTGAAGGACAGTTCTTGAAGTCCCTGAAGCCTTGCTGAAGTCAGGTCTGAACTGTTATTAGTTTATTCTGGTTCAGTACCCAGAGAGCTGCTCCATCCAAACTCCAAAATCTCAGTTGGGAAGTCCAGAACAGAGCAGCATCTCTCAATGAAGTTTATAGGAGAAATACCCACCAAGCTCTTCAACCTTGAATCCCCAACCAAACCAGAATCTAAGCAGATGCATACGCTTCAGCATATACCCTGTATGTAGAGTTGGCTAGGGAAACTTTTTCAACAACTTCCCACCTTCTATGTAACTGTTATTGGAGGAATATTTTGTGTAGAAGAAAAATTCTGATCAGCAGGGGAACAAAGATGCATGCATAATTTTGAATATAAAATGTCTTAATTGTTATAGCATTCACTTACAGACGTGGATGACTTGCTTTCAGGTCTTGAGCTGAACCTCTTTTTTGTAGATGCGTACACAGTAGGTTTTCAGGCCCACATCACTGTCCTTGTCATCAGTCTTCAAAAGATCTGGTTTTTTTGTCTAACTAATTGTTGGAAATTCTTGAAAGTTTTGCAGGAGTGACAAACAAAACAGTGATGATCTGGGAGCTGCATTTGGTAGTGGTAACTGTATGTTCAAAGAACCTGCTTGATCTTAACCAGATTGAATTGTTGCTTTTGTGGTTTATCATCATCGTCTTGATTAGAAGCTAAATTGCAATCACTGTGGTTAAACACGGAAAGCAGCACTAAGTGAGGCTGTTCCTCTGAAAGCAGCTCAAGTCTGACCTGTCTAGCTTCTGGAATTGCATGCAGTACAAAACTGTGAATTTGGGGATGGATCCACCGCAAATAGGATGGGGTTGTAGGGTAGTGAAGAGAACAGAGGCACTCTGCTGTTTTGTGACCAGCAGCATGTGCTGCATGGGGAACTGGCTGCAGAGATGAGACCATGCTCGCCTTATCTCCTCCTGCTTACCTGCAGAGCAACTGGCTCCAAGACCCAACAGTTAGATGTGGTAACAAGGGTGAAAGGGAGGAGGGCCTGAAGGCAAAGAGTTTGGTTTGGCTTGCAAAAAGAGTCATCCTGTGTGTCTTAAATACTTGCACAATCTGTCTTTTGTCATTGTAAAACTAGACCAAAAAGAAGTGCTGCCATCAATTCTATTGCTTGGATGGCCAGTTTTCCTAGGTATGACTAGTTATATTGAGTTTTGTGAACTGCATGAAGAGGAGCAGGCACCTGTCAATTCACTGGTTTTCGTAACTGTTTCTATGCACCATGTCTGCTGCTTCCCTTATTCTGGGAGTTTGTGTATTGTGAAGATCTTATCAAATCCCTTTTTAGCACTGCTTATGCATGTAAAAATGTGGCATGGTTTTGCAGCATGGAAGACGTGGTGGCATTTCAGGCATGATGGGATGACTGTAAATGGACGCAGACCTGGTGGGTTGCTCTGGAATTGCTATTTCTTTCTATTTTGGTCTATGCAGGGAAGATTACTTCCTATAACAAAAGCTTTCTGCACTTAGCCCACAGTAATATAAGCAGGCAGATAAAATTTGAGTTATTCACAGCATAAGAATGTTTGATATGAGTAATTTGATTAATTGTATAACTGAGGTCACGTACTGTTGTGCAAAATTGGACATGACTAAAACCAGTTTCTGTTTCCAAGACTTGCGCTCTCCTTTTTGCTGTTATGCTGTATTTTGCATAAATGCCATTCCCTTTCCATGCTGCACTTAACCTGCTGTGATCTGTTCTTCATAAACAACGGGCTCTATTGGGTAATCTGCACACTTTCTTTTGCTGCCTAGTGCCATTGGGCTTGTTGCCATGGGCTGAGAGAGACTTGCATTCTTCATAGTTTTCCCCCAAGCAGTTTTTTAGAAAAGGTTGCTGAGGTTTTAAATGGGATCTCTTTCAGACAGATTAAAATGAACAGGAATAATGTTAACCTTGCTTTGGGGGTTTAGTCTTGTGGGGCTTTCTGTGGTGTCTTGCTATTTGCTGCCACCTTCCACTGTCTAGCTGTGGTTTCTTTTCCTTGCAAGTCTGCATATAAGTGGCTGAGAGCGAGTCTCCTTGGAGAGTTTCTTTGACTTTAGGGGTCTCAAAACTGCAGCTGCTGGTGCAGTTATAATGCAGCACTGAGATTTCTCTTTAAGCAAGTGCATCAGTCAAACCTGTTGTCTTATACGGGATCAGTGAGTGAGCTGACTTTGTCAGAGCAGTTTGCCGTTATCAGATAGCTTCCAGAGCACTCCCACATCTGGTAATACAAGTATCTGTTTGGAAAAAGTGATCTATATTATGGCCCATAGCAATAGTTTACAAATTGTAATGCGTGTACAAAGTACTGCTTTCTCTAAGTCCCACAAAACTCCCCTTTCTAAAGAAGCGGGGAACCCTGTCTTTCAGCCTTCAGTGTGACCTCATGATCCCAGTCTGTTCCTCTGCATTGGCTGGTGTAGCGTGATGCTGGGCAGAATTACAAACTCATTCCTTAATGCAGCACAGTGCTGCGGGGCACTGTGTAGACACATCCCGCATTCCCTGGATGCTGTCTATTATTCCATTATTCAGTGCTCATACTTTAGCAATACTAAGCTCTCAAGGACTTAACCTCTCCTTTCAAAAGGAAAGAACACAGTCTGTCTTGCTAGATTAAAGAAACTTTCTTCATAAAGAATCTGGGCTTTAATTAGTAGATAGTTCTGGCTTTTTTATTAAAAGATGTCCCTTCTATAAAAACCTGTAGCTTGAACTCTCTGAATACTGCTCTGCAGATTTGTCTGCTACTTAAGCACTTGCTTTCTTTCTGTAGCTCTCGTGTTTCTCATTTGTATATAGAGCTAAAGATAACCCATGGATGGGTAAGGAGGTAGCAACTTTGATTATATACAGCATTTCTGCAAAGAAATACCAGTCAAGAGAGCAAAGGAATAGATTCCTAAAGCAGGAGTGGACATCCTTAAGGAAAGCGACAATGTAAGATCATTCTTAACTTTAAAGGGTCACGTTCCGTGTGAGAAGCAGAATGCCCCTCTTGGGGTTCCCTCTCCTGAGCTAAAGCTGGTGTCTGTGCCAGAGTGTGTGTTGGGAATGCCCTTGACTATGGCTAAGACTCTTTTGCTACAAATCACTTCTTTGCCTGGTGATATGAATAGTGACATTCCTGTGGAGCAAGCATTTCTTGAATGGTGCATAGACTTGAGGGAGGTGGCTGCTGCATAAAGCCCTGGTGGGAATATTTGTCTGCACAACATCATTTGGGAAGAATTATATGTGAGCAGGGAACAGAAAAAGTGACAACGATAATTTAAAGGGGTTGCAGTCCCTAAGAAGTTCAAACTTAAGATGCAGAGTGATTCATAACTCCCTACAATTTTCTGGAAAGGCAAGGCACGCTTCTCACAATCGTCAGCTGACTTAATCTAGCAGAAAGTATGACAACATCCAGGGTCTAAGCAGTACAGCAATACATTTAAAGCAGAACAGAGGCATCACCACTTAGACTTAGGATAAATAGCCATCATGCCTGTGTGCTGATTATGTGCCACTAACTTGTGTTCAGAGGACTTTCTAGATGAGCCTCAGTGGCTGAAACAAAGGAAAGGCTTGATTAAAGAATTGCTTTGTGGCGCTGTGGCTTCTTCTTTCTGGGTCAGACTAGATGACCTACTGGCTTGGAACAATTTATTGAGTTGTTTTTACAGTGCTTACAAGGAGCACCTGGGTGCAAGCCAGGGTTTGGAGCCTTGCCTCACTCTGTGAGTGCGGGCAGTAGCTCTGCTGCCTGCCTGGACCCTCAGCACTGCCATTCAGAAACTGGATGTGTTTTTTCTTCTTTCATAGAAGTATTGCTTTGAATGCAGAGGGAATGTTTTTTTTTTTTTTTCTTCCCTTCTCGTCTCTGCCCACCATTACAGAAGGAGGCAGGAGATGTTTGTCTGATCTGTGATGGGATAGGAATCGGTTACCAAACTCTTCATCTGAACAGCAGTGAAAGGCTAGTCTGAGCGTTGCTGTTCATGTACTCAGCCCGGTGCTTGTCCAAGGCACCCTCAAGCCTCTTACAGGAAACTTCTGCTTTCTATAAATCCATAGAGACTGGTTTCAGACATCAGAGCATTACTGCTTTGCCCCTGTTCTCTCCATCAAAATGTGCTTGCAATTTCTCTCCCATTTCTAGTTTATCTCTTGTAAACAACCCATTGATCCTCCTTTGTCAAGTGACTGTAGAAGGATGCTGCTGCTTGCTTGTTGAGAAGCTTTGGACTGCTTGGGAGTCTGATTCTGGTATTGCCAGCAAGATACTAAAGAAATCCTCAGGAAATTAAGAGGTGGAGTCATCTGCCAGTGACTACACTTCTGATGTTTTCATATTTTAATGAACTCAATAGGAGCAGGTGTTTATTCATGTGGCCACTGGCTAGTATGTTAGCTGCTGCTTGATTTCACACACTGTGGTGGCAGGGGGGAATAGAGGAGCTGCTGCAAGGGTGGCAGAGCAATTGTTTTTATTTTTTCCCCTTATGCTTTTCATCCTTCAGTTGTGGCATCTCTCTCACCCCTGAAAAATAGGAACAGTGTCTTGCAAAATCAGGGGTTCAGGTGCTTTAAACTGCAGTTTGATTTTTTTTTTGAAAGTGTAGCCATTAATGGTGAATCTGTTGGAAGACCTCAAATAATTTGTAGGTTTTATTTCTCTGATTCCCTATTGTATTACTTAAAATGTTCAGCTGTTGGACAGGTGTATGTTAATTTGAGATGTCAAATTCTGTAATGTGCCTTGTAGGTGCAGTTTGGTTAGCGATCACGTTTATTTTGTATGTAAAATTGACAATGTGTTTTCTCTGACGCAATGCTTAGCTTTAGAAGACCGAGAATCAAAAAAAGTCAAACACTTTTTCTAACATGTATTTTGACAGAGCCAAGTTAAATCAATAACTGAAGAATAGATCTGTGCAGTAAACAGGTGCCACTTTTACAGTTACTCTTCTGATAAGACTATTTAAAAATCTTGCTACTGTAGGAGTAGGATTAGACTGAGGTTGAATTTCAGGTAGAAGATGAGATTTAGAAACAAAAACTCAAACCTAAGACCACTGGAGACTCATTGGAAAAACACAGTGATAAAAATGATACTGGATGAGCTATTGCCTTTACATTTTTTCAATGACATACCAGTGCTATGTAACTGATGAAAAGTATAATGTGTTTGTGATCAGCAAAGATAAACACTAAACACAGAAACCCAAGCAGTTCCATCACACTCATTTTGAATGTGCAATTGATTAGACTAAGCAATAAGAAATATTTTGCAACTTGATTATTGCTAATCATATTCATAGTGCTTTTGAGTAATTTGCAATCAATTTTGTGATATATTGAGAGAATAAAGATGAAAGTGTGCAGATAGCAGTGACAGCGACTTTGGTAATGTGGATTCACGAGATTATTGTTGATTTTGGCTGCTAAAAGTGAATTTGCCTGAGGCAAAATGATTGATTTGCACTTTAGTAAAACCCAAGATAAACATGTGGTACTGTGTTATAATTGTTCTTAGATCATGTTTTATGTGATACTCAAAGCCTTTTAAAAAAGGCTGTCGTAAAGTCTCTGAACAAACTCTGCTACCTTAGGGAATTGGAGCCTGCTGTCAGCAAGGGGGAATGACTGGTTTAGCTCTGAAGGATCCCTAATAAAGGGAATGGTACAAACACCTCATCACTCTTCTCTTCTGTGTGGAAAGGACTGGAATGGGAAATCAGCTTCAATGAACTTGTTTGGAAAAAGGGAGGATGGACGGAATTCAATTTTCAAGTAAAATAGAAAGGCACTTTCTGAAGTGATCTCATTTCATGGCTTTTTTCAGAAATGTATTGAAGGAGCCATCTCCAGCTTATCGTAATATAGGCATTTTTATACAATTTCAAGCTGCTGGAAGTACTGATGTGCACACTTATCCACAACAAAGTGTGTTTGCTAGAAAGGATTTTGGAACCTTGTTAGTATTTACACTGGTGCCTGTATGATGATCGTTTACTTTTGTCTTAAGGGAAGGCAAAGGCATCCTGAATTTCATCCAAATGCGGGCCACTCTGTGAAAACTGAGGCAAAGGCTGTAATTAGATTTCTTAAGCTGATTGAAACTGTAGTGCCACTGAACTAATATCTGTATAGATGTTACTAAGACCAGTCTGCTAGATCGGGATTTATCTGCTTTTACTTTAGAGGTCCACATCTGAACTAGTCATTCTGGTGTCCTTCTGTGGTGAAGGAAGAAACTGGCCAATTCCAGATGTTCAGTTCAGAAGTAGAGCTTTAAAGTTAAGCGAGATGAATCTTATGCTGTGTACTTTTAGGCTCATTAGAGCCTTCATCAAATGTTCTTAATACACGTGTCAATACATGAAGAGCAAGTATGTTGGATCTTGCTCCTGCTGCCTAGGCTGACATAGTAACAGGATAGAGCTGAAATTTATCTGGAGAAGGTTTGTTAATATAATAAGTCAGTGTTGCATTTTTCCAGCCATGTTTACTGAACAAAATGCTCCCAAAACACCCACAGATGCTGTTCTCAAGCAGTGGCTGTGGAATTGGGCCAGGGTGGCCTTTCCACATCCCAGCTGGGATGCAGTGGGCCAACTATTTAATGGTAAATAGTAAATGGGATTTAGCAGAGGGGGGAATGAGCTGAGACACAACTGCTACATCCCCACACTGAAGTGTTCTCAGCTGACTACTTGTAGCTTCTTTTGCCTCCTGAATTGCAGCTAAAGGAGTTGGAGCAGGAGAAATAACCTTTTTTGGGGGAGGGAGGTGAGGGGAGAAAGAAAAGATAACGATATCAAAGATACTTTTCTGTGTGACCTCCTCACTCTGAAGCACGTGTTTGTGATGCGCCTGGGTTGGGACTTCCACTAAGATGCTGGATTGTAATAAAAGTGGTGGGTGATAGAGTGAGAAATGAAATGCCTGCTCTTTGTTTTATTAAACAGGTGCAGTGCCATACCTACACTGGATACTGCTGGTGTGTGACACCTGATGGCAAGCCTATTAGCGGCTCTTCTGTACAGAACAAAACTCCTGTATGTTCAGGTACTGTGGGAGTGGCTTCAACAAGTACTAATTTGATAACTGAAGGGGGTTGGGGAGAGTGTGTCCCGTTCAGAGTGCTTAATCTTTTCAGGTGACTTGGCCAGTTTACCCGATGTAACACTGTAGTTGTGCTTGTATCTCCCTATGTGCTTGCTGGCATTTGGAAGCTGCAAGAGAGCTTGGACTGTGGCAAGTCCACCCTGCAGTTAGGGAGCAGACTCCTGCAGGGCTCACTGAGAAAAACCACTAAGGTAACAGCCTGTGGTAGGCAAGGCATGAGTTGCAATGTTGCTGTGTACACCAAAACCAGATGGGATAACTTTTTTCCATGAGCTGTGTTTCAAAGATGTGGTTCTCGGGCTGTATTGAGTGGGCCATGGAGTCATTTTGCCTGCAGAGTGACTTCAGTTAAAAGTTCCGTAAGGTGGTTATGTGAGAAACTGGTAGCTGTTGACTACTGGCCCCCAGATCTGGGGTCCTGCTATTTTAGTGGGTTTGGGCCTTCTGATCTGGGTTGCTCAGTTCCGGCATCCCCATATTTGTGTCATGGGGCTGGGCAGCACTGGGCTCACAAGAGGGAGGTCGAAAGATGGGTTTAAGTGATGTGCTTCTGGGCTCTCAGCCTGACACTGCTTTGTCACCCTATGGTTTTAGTGGGCCCAAATCCGTCATTTTCTGTACTTAAACCGGAATGATGTTTTTTGTTTTCTCCTCACCATTCAATATGGCAGCCCACGACTCAAATGGGATGAGGTTGGGCTCTAGATTTTCATATGGCCCTGCAGTGTTTGCCCTTTATATTTGAGCACGACAGTAATCAAACTTTTTGGTGTTTTTTTTAATCCTTCTCATCTTATTCAGTGTCCTCTTGGCTGTAGGGTGTTTTGTGGTAATAAGCAAACATAGTGACTTGCATGAGGGCTTGAGCTGAGTGGGAGAACTGTCTGGGAACCAGTGAGTCAATGTAGCTTGAGGGAAAGCTTGGCGTTTCACAGGTACGTGGAAAGAAAATAAGATTAATATCCTGTTTTTGTGTAAGGTGAAATGCTACAATAATTTGGCTTAAACCTTAGAATATGACTTTCTTCCATCATTCCCAGTGTATGGTTTTAGTAGGGCATGTTTTAGAGTTTTGCTGATCTGTTCATTTAGTCTTGAGTTGTTTATAGAATTGTGTTACCAGGAAAGTAAAGGCATGGTGTATTGTAGGACACACAGATGTTACGGCTATGATGACTAATATTGGGTATGTACTTCCTACTTGTAATTCAGCAGTAGATCTGTGATGAACTGATCTGCAATTAAAAGTGCCTGGGAAATAGAGTTTACATTTAGAGTTTGTCTGACAGGACCAAGAGTCCGGTCAAGAGCTGCCTCCTTTGGAGCTGATGTTTTGATCCATGTTTCCTGAAGGATCAGTAATCACTGGAACTGCTTAGTAATGGTGCATGGAAGAATCAGTTTCCTGGGAATAAAGCTACTCAAAAAAAACCCAAACTAACTTGTCATAGACTTCTATACACTTTGGTAATGGATTTGTTCAAAAAGCTTTTATTATCAGTTCAAGTTTTAGTGGAAAACTGTGTGATGAAGCACTAAAGCAAACTGCAGAAACAAGTGTAGAATCATATTATGTGAAGATCTAAGTTATATTAAAAAACCCAAGATGTGTTCTATTCAAGTATATGCTGGATCTTATTCAGTGTCCCTTTTCAAACAGCTGGGGATGTTCAGGGGTTGGTTGAAATCCATTTTCTGCAAATTGTCCCACTTAATCCCTTTCCTTTAGAATACTGCCCCTTGCATTCTCTGCACACTCTCCCCACCTGTTTTTGATTTGTTCTTCCTGACATTTGCAAATGAAATGAGGGACTCTTATTGATCTTTCCTTCTTGCCCTTGGATTTATTCCAGGTTTCTTACTAGCACACTCTTCTGTTGAGCTCTTTCAAATCACTGGATCCAGCTACTAAAGATTTCTTGTTTACCCTCATCTGGGTTTAACATCTTAATGCATAAAACTTCCTTATGCTATCCCAGTTGGTTGAAGCCACAGGCTTTCTGAATCCCAAACTGAGCTGCTGGCAAGTAAACCAGACTCTTTGTGGGTTGAGATATTGACTGTATCAATGTGACATTACATGTTCTGTGTGATCATGCAGCATCTAAATAGATGTCTTTTTTCTTTTTTTTTTCCTCCCCTTTAGGTTCTGTAACTGATAAACCATCAAGCCAGGGTAATTCAGGAAGGAAAGGTGAGTGGAGTCCTGTGCTTCGGCAACTTGTTTTGTAATAGCAGCTGCCCAGCCAAGTCCATTGAGATAACTCAGAACCTAGGTTTCTAACCAGCTCGGTGTGTGGGAGGCTTTAGACCACCTCCTTCAGTAGGAGGAATAAGATGGCAGTCTGTTTGTGTACCACCCTGTGGAATAGAAAATGGTGCGCTCTGCTCCGTGCTCATCAGCTGAGATGTGCATGAAAGCAGAGCTTCCCAAAGGCACAGAATGACCTCTGCTTGCTCACTTTGAGGTTAAATACTGAGCATTTCTCAGTAAAATCCCTAGACATTAGGAAGGCTATCAATATGACTAGTACATGGGAGTCAGGAGCATCAATGTCATGGCTGTGGCCTTATATACATTGAAAGGTGGCTTTTTTTTAACAGAGCATAAAGTGCCCCAGCCAGCTGGAGCAGCACTGGATTATACCCTAGCCGTGCTTGGAAACCTCACTCTTTTGTGCATTAGGCATTGGTCCTCCTTCTTTACATTCCTTTCTTCAATCCTTGCCTTTCCTGAGCAAGACACTAGATGTGTCATTCTTCTCCTGTATGTATTCGTAGCCCTTCTGTGTCCTCTGATTTTTATTCATTGAAATAGTCTTGGGAGGAGTGACCACTGAATTGTGTATATTGATGTACAGACAAGTTTCTCTAGGCCTTCTCCACACCCTGGTTTTCAACCTTTCTCCCTTCTAGCCCCCATTCAGAGTCAACTTTTGAGTTTGTCTCCTTATTATCGGAAAGCAGTGCTGAATGCATCCTTGCTCCTGCTGGTGAGGATGAAGGCTGTTTCCTTGGGAGAAGCTCCTGTTTTGATATCTGAAGCAGGATTTTTAAAACTCTAAAGCAATTATTCCTGACACTTCAAAACACAGGAAAATGCCTACCTTGATGCTGATGCTTTAATTTGAAGAACATCTTCCATGCTGTGACTGTCAATCTAGTCCTGAAAACACTTAAAAGAAATTACAGGTTGCCATGTTGTAAGAGCAGTGATGCATTTTGAGCATATCTACTCTCCAGTCTATTGGTTGTGTATAGTAGCTTAGGAAAAGGTAGGGGGAAGAAAGATGCAAGGAAAACTACTTAGCTAACACTGAATGCTGAAGCCTGCTTGTTATTGTAGATAAGGATATGTCTCTGTAAATCTGTAATTACGTGTTAATGTATAATTGGCACCTGAATGCATTGTTATCATTCTGTTAATGAAATCATTGCTAGTCTAGCCTGAAATACAAGCAAATCAAGTAGTTTGTGAAATCTGCATTATTTTTGGGTGGGGGTTATTTGTAGGCTTCCTACCTGAGTAGTCCTGGTCTGTTCTTCTAGAGTTGGAAGCAGCTGACATTGGATTTCATAAGAAACAGGAACAAAAGGGGAAAACATCTGAACTTTTTTCCACTTCACTGCTTTTGTTAACTCAGAGGTTGGAACACATAATTCATTCCTTTTACAGTTTTTTTTAATCTAAAATTTGTAATATAAATTGGTTCTCCTTGGTGCTGCCTGTGGCATCCTGTTTCAAGAATGGTACGCTTGGTCACGTGGCTGGAGAAACATCCTATGAAGTAGCTGTTGTTGTGTTTTGGGCCAGCATGCTTCAAGCAATTGTGTAAACTTTGTCACCTCCAATTCTGAATCTGTTCATATCTGTTGGAAGCCCACCACCACCACTTTTGCATTTCTCCATCATGTTAGAAAAATACTTGTGAGCAATTATTAAATAGGTCTTTTAAAATCAAGAGGGCTTTTAGAAGCTGAAATAATTTGGTTTAAGGTTTGATGGACTTGGCATTACTTTTTCAGCTAGTGATGAATGCCTAATCTAAAAATGAATTTGGCTTTCTTATCAGTGTTTTTTCTTGACTTAAGTTACCTTGATTCAAAGTTCCCTTATCAGGTCCTGTTGTAAGAAAGTTGGAACCAAGAACAGCCTGGTTTCCTTGAAGCTGGTCGCTGGAGGTCTGGCTTCTCTGAAGACTGGTGGCTAGCCAGCATGCATATAACCATCCCTTCTAGCTCAGTGTTCAGACTCTTCACAAGAAGACAAAAAGGGCAGGATGAGGAGAGGGGTCCAGAAGGAACTGGGTCAGTGATGACCTTTGTCAGAGAAACATTTGACATCACTTTGGGCAGCTGCCATCTGACTCGGGAGCTTTTGGACTTTTCCCATTGCACAGCAGACTCCTCTCTCCATCCCTGGATGAGGGTCTCTAAGTCAAAGAGCATTATCTGGCACAGAATAGGTGCTCTCAGGAGGAAAAGGAATAATAGTTAAGACTCTCAAAAGTCTTTTGTCCCATTCATACAGGAATGTAAAATATGGAGCTAATAAACTTTGTGTGATGCTGGTGCCTTTCAAGTCTCCAGGGCAAAATAGTTTGGCTTTTTTTTTTTTTGGCTGGGAGCTTCTCTCC
>VYZM01020714.1:180071-231328 GCA_013398915.1 Dromas ardeola | reverse complement strand
AATTACTTTTTTGATTATTATCTCAGCAGGGTATCAAGAAAAGCAACAGGATAGAAAAGATGGAGCAATACCAGGGAAATACTGGCTTCTTCCAAAGGATTACGACTCTTTGCCTGTGAGGGAAGGGAGGAACTCAGCTCAAAGGGAGAAATGGTCAAATCTGATACAGTGGAAATGGTAGATTAACAAAAATGACTTGCATTTTAGCAGCTCCCTCAAGAGCCTTTGAATGGATGATAAGCAGGTTCTTTTAAGTTTGTTTCCTTTTTTTCCTTTGCTGGCAATTTGAGTCACTCTGGGAATGAATTGAAGGTTTTGACTTAAATCAAGACAATTAAAACTATTGCCAAGCCCGAAGCCATTCTCTTTGAGGAAGAGACATAACTGAAGGAGATAAGGCTTAGTTCTGTAGGTCAGTGCTGATGACAACACGGTCTATTTCTAAGTCATACGATGCTACTTGATTTCTGTCTAGCTTCACAAATGAAACTGCTGTAAGTAGTGTTGGGGGAGGGTGGGATTAACAAGTCTCTGAAGATGGTGGTGGGACACAGGGGACATGCCTTCACAGCTTGAGAGTGATTCCACGTTGACCAAAATGAAGCTTTTTGTGCACTCTAAACTGAAGATGGTCTTAAACTACCCTGACCTTTATTACCTGCTTCTCCTTTTTTGGAGATAAGGTTCAAATCTGGCCTTGGGCATTTATTTTCCCATTACTTCCAAATCTTTGAAGATACATGTTTTGCCTTTTGGGTATGAAAATTGTAAAACTGCATAAGGTAAACTTAAGTGCAATGACAGGTCTTCTCCATCCAGGCTTCCTTGCATTTGACCTTAGAAATCCTCTATTAACCAAACTGAAATCTGATCATCTGCTGCTCTGCCCATCTCTTATGGACAAATTGCTTCAATAGAAAAGATGATCTCTGTGTTGGACTTTGGCTGAAAAATGAACCGAAAATTCTAGTTAAGTTCAAAACGGCAGGACTGTGTGCAGGTTCCTTGTTCTGAATTACCTCTGTATCCAGGATACTTGAGAGATACTGCTACTTCTTGTACAAAACTCCAAGCTTGCAAAATTGGTTAAGACTGCAGTTTACTGTTTGCAATTTGGAGAGAAAATGGCTGAAACCCAGGAAATCTTATTTCACAGGTTACAAGGTCTTGAACCCCTCATTTATTACTTGCTAGAACAAAAGAGATCACATAAACTTGTGGCTCCCTGCTGTCCTCCCAAATTAGTTGATAGCACTATAGTTGGGATCTTAGCTTGAGAAAGGGGAGAGCAAAAGGTAGGTCTCAAGTTTGAATTAGGTGGGTGCTCTAAATGCTGGCTTTGATTATTTTAAGGTTCTTGCTTTGTCTTCCGCTCGGAAGCGTGCCCATATACCCGAGGAAAACTATTAATTGGAATGCTATATTTCTGAGTGGGTTAAAACAACAACTTTTCACAAGTACTGAAGCAAATGTACATCACTAGGAAGTTCACAACCAGCTCAGCTTAATTCTCTGAGCCTTCAGGCTGCTGCTTGTTCCTAGACTAACATGTATATCTCTCTCTGCACTGGCACCAAAATCTGTGAGTTTTGCCATAAAAGTGGTAAAGTATAATGGCTTAGTTTTCAACCACATTGGCCTCCATGCAGCAGTACTAGGAAGACTTTTTTTTTTCTTCCTCCCCAGAAAGGTTTGCATAACTTATAAAACTGAGTCAGGTATTTCAGTGGTAATTACCATAGGGCTTGGTTCAGCCTGCAAAGTTCAAATCTGAATCTGGATCTGAACTTTCCCAGAGGCAGGGGGTGTGTTTGGACATTGTGTTGGTTTGACCTATTACAGTGAAAGCTCTGAAATGTAGGTCCAGATGTGGACTGGGATTCTGTATCTTCCCAAGTATGAGACATTCAGGGCCACTTGTTTTGTTTAAACTGACTCCTGTTAAATGATACAGAATTGAAATAATATAAAACTGGATCTCATTTTGGGGAAGGTGTCTACAGCATTGTGTCTGAAGGGTAATATCTTGCTGTGCCTTTATTTTTCAAAAGGATCTGTGTGAAAGCTACCAAGAATGAGAAGTTAGAGGGCAGGTTTGTTTTGGCTAATTACTGTAGAAGTACCTTGAGAACTTAAGCAGTAAATGAGGACTTTAGATTTTAAAGAGATCCTATCTGAATCTTGGGATTCAATAGTTTTAAAGCCACCGAATCCCGAAGAGTAGAGCATTGCTATTAATACAGAGTGCTGCTCCAGACCCCTTTTGACACGTTTGCTTTTGAAGGCCCAGGCCCAGGAAGAGGGAGCTCTTTGTTTGCCATCAGAATAAACTCATTGTACACCCAGACAATTAACTCTTCAATCGACTTGCCAGCCTCTGTAAAGCACTCCAGTCCCTTCTCTGTCTATCTCCAGTTCTATTCAGACACTTAAGCACACCAATGTTTTTTGTTTATTATTCTGAAAAAGTCCTTCACAAGAATAGTCGGAGCGGATCAACATTGTCCTCCCAGCAGCATTTATCTCCGGCTGGCAGTGAATGTGTCAATCAGGAATCAAAAAGCCAAACAGAGGAGGCTTTGAATTGTGTCACGGGGGTCAGAGTTACTTCCAGCTGTCTGTGCGTGGGATAGGGTTTCTCCTAGGGCAAAGAATTGTGCTGCCATACAAATGCACTGACGACATTGGACCACAAAGTCCTCGGGGTTTGAGTGGCTTTTTCATGTTGATGCACCTGCGAGGGAGAAGCGAGGAGGAAGCGGGGGGAACTAATGCCTTCCAGAAGGCGCAGGGGAAGGCTCCTCTCTATCTGGATGATGCCTGGAATGCAGTGTTGAAGTAAACACTGTCTGTGTCTGTACTGCATATAGAATAGTTGAAGTAAGAAGGAAAAAATCACTGCAGTGACAGTGCAAGTCAACCTTTGCAGTTAAGAGCTCCTTAAGCCATGCAGAGGCCTTTCATGTTGAGCAGTTATGCACATTTGCACCTTTTTAAGCAAAACTTTTCCGGTTTTTTGGTCTGTGTCCAAGTGTTTGCGTGTTGTTATATCCAAAGGGAGCACATTGTTGCTGTTTCTTAAAATGAAGGCAATAAAGAGTGAGAGCTTGCTTTTGCTGATTTGGTTTAAAAAGTTGAGCTTTTTCTTAACAGCTGTTGGGTCTTCATGCATAGAAGTGTTTGGAGTTATCTTAAAGGTCTCTTCCAATCTAAATGATTCTATGAAAAGGGTGTGAAAACCTGGTAGGGAAGTCTGTCTGCACTAGTGCATTTCCATTTCAGCTGCTTGGCAAGAAATTATCCTGATTTGGCTGGATAGTAAGAATTTCACTTTTTTTTTGTTTTTGCATGAGTGCTACTTTCTGCCTTTATATTGGCAATATGCGTTTCTGCATAAAAGTTGCTTAGACTATTAAATTAATTATGACTTGCTGAAACTGTTTCAGTTGATGTAGGGAAGGATTGTGATTAAGACAACAATTTGCTTCACCCCTACGATACTGGAAGGGCCATGCGTTTTTGTGTAAGACCCCATGTAGTGCAAACACAGCTTTTGTTGTCTTTTTTCTTAATACTTAAAACAACATCCTCAAGCCTGGGAGTAATATATAGAAATGTCAAACATGTAAAATTGCATCTTCAAGATTCAGGAGCGACACAGATACAGGGTGCTTGAGTTGACCTGGCAGGTCTTTGCATCTGACCAGAGTTACTAAAGCCACAGAAAGGTGCATGTATGCCTTAAGTCCCTGTCCCTCAGGAGTGCTTAAGTCTACGAAAGCTTATCTCCCTTCCCATTCGTTTGACAGACTCACTAAAGGTGGGCTTTGCTACATAAAACAAGACATGCTGAGAATTCAGTCGTTATCCTGGCTATCCATGCTTGAAGTTGCCTATTTAGTTTCAGCTCTGTAATGGCTCACTCAAAACCAGATGATGGTAAGTGAAGGAACCACTTGACAGCCCCCTCCCAGGGCAGGACCGTGCACTTCAAATTGTCATCCTCTTATTCTATCAGGCTGACTCAAAATCTGGACATCCTTGGTGTTCAAGATGTAAAGTTACAAAAAAGGCTGGATTTTGTACAAGGCCTGAAAGGTTGACCCCATAAACACTAGCGCTCTTTAAAATGGTAGAAATGTTTACAGAGTGTCTCATGGATTCCAGTGATAACACAAAGGTGATGTACTGAAGGTTGAGGTTGCTTAGGAAGCGTATAGATCTTAGTCTGTTAACGTGGTGATGCAAGTATACAGATGACTTTTGCAGTGAGTGTATTTTCCTGGGTAAGGAGATGTGATATGGAAGGTTAATTCTGTTACCTAACTTTCCCCTTTCTTCAGCTTCCATTAGGCGGCTGGAGGCAAGAGCAGTGATTCACAGCAGGAGGAAGTTACTTCACATTTTTCCATAGTGAGTTAGGTTTTTTCTATGTCAGGGAGTTTACTTTTCCCCAGACATAACTCAGGTTGCTTATGGCCTCAGCGCCTGTCGTTCAGAGTAAAAAGATCACTTTAACAATCATTTTTTGCATGAACTGAATCTCCTTGTCCCTCAGCCCCAGTGTACACTGCAGTCATTCCAGATGTGGATGCTTGCTAGATATTCTGCAAGGATAAGGGTAAGGGAGGGAAGTTGTAGTGAGAGCATAAAGAGCATTTGCCCACCACTAGCAATAGATCTGAGTTATTGTCAGGTTAACACAACAGAAACTATTCTTAAGCTTATGAGCCTCTGATAGTGGTGGTGCAAGTGAGCTTCTGGCTTGTAGCCATGGTATCTTAATGTGAAAATGGCTTAGAGCTGTATGGACCTGCCTGTTTCACTCTTAGCCAGTGATAAGATAAAAATACCATTTTTAAGTTGACACCAGTTCAGCCAGAAAAATCAGTTCAACTTTTGCAGGTGTAGGAGACTTAGTGGAAAGGAGTTTTATGGCTTTAAAACTATGTCCCATCAGAGGTATTCTGTTGAGTGATGCTATCTGTATTCAGTGGTTGTCTTGGAAAAATAAAATGGGTATTCGTGCTGGGCTGTAAAACATGGAAGACAAGCATGCCAATGTATTCTTCATCAAGGCTCTGGACCGTATTCTGCAACCAAGGGAGATTATCTCTGATGATTCTCCAGTATGTGAGTTCCTCATCTGGAAGCATTGGCATCTAGAGGGGTTAGGAAGCATTTACTTGGCCTCTTTGATCCCTCTGTTTGTGACATCCTCTGCAGGAGGATCTACTGCAGTTACACGCCTTTTTTGATACTGTGGAATTTAATAGCTTTTTGAAGAAAGGAATAGATCATACTTGATGAACATATTACAACGACCTTTGTCTCCAAAGTAACGGTATCCTGTACATCTCATATAATATCACAGGAGACCCCAGATCTCTCTAATAGCTTGGTTTTTCTGTTCTATGTTAAAATGCTTTTTTAAGCAAATACAAAATTTTTGTTCAAAACTTTCAGGTATGTAAAATAGAACTTATTCCTTGTTTACCAGGAGGAAACAGGCCAGCGGAACAAATGTTCAGTGTGATGAACGGTGTATTGAGTGAGAGGAAAAATCGAATGAGAGTAGACAAGTATTAGGGTTGTTCTTCTGCCCAAAGGGAACAGCAGTGAAACTCTTTGCCATAAGCTAATTTGAAACACTGAGACCTACTGAGAATTCTTCAGTTTAAGAAATAGATTTGGTAGTTTCAGAGTAAGAAGCTGGCAGGTGGGAAGTGAGCATGGTGTTTTTAATAAAGTGCAATTTTGTCTCTATGTGACTATTTCATGACCTTTAAAGAAAATAATCAGAAATATCCCTGCTTTTGATTTTTGAAATATGGTGTATGTAATTACAGGGCTCTTGTCTATTGCGATTTTTCTTGTATGTGTGATGAAAGAACTATACTTGCTCAAACAACAGGGGAGTAATTATACTTCCCTCTATTTGCAAAAACCTTAACACTGTACTGGGTTCTGCTATAATGTGGACTTTGTCACAATTTGGCCTTAGAAACTCAATGAGGACATGATTGTGCAGTTCACAGCCATTTTACTGAGATGATCTTAAAAACAAAACACATTTCAAAGGCTGGTATTTTTGTTCATTTGCTGCATTTCTTCTGTCACTGTTTAATATCCTTCAGTAGCTTAATGGCTAATTTTATACATAAACTGCTACAAATTTCTCTTTCTTTAAGAAGAATGTATTTCCTGAATTGTAATTGCTACTGTCTCTGTTCCTCACACCCACACGCATGAGCCGAAAAGAAACCCCCTGAACCTGAAGCATCCCAAGTTCTGCCAAAGTTCACATAATGGTTTGGATAAATAGTGTTGTGGTTCTGATCCACTTCTAATTTTTCTCTATTGTTGGCTTCTGGGTTGCTGCTTTAAATCTGAAAAGCAATTCTGTAATTAGTTAGTGCAGAAGCATTCATGAGAACAATAGGAATAAACTTATTATGCTGGTAATATTTTTTTTTTTAATGTCAGGTCCCTTCCTATTTTATATAATGTAAGAATTATTCACCTTTCCAGTTGTTCTATGTGTATCTTTTGCAGTTTTGGGTTGGTTTCTCAATCTGTAAAGCCAATCATGCTGACTATATACTGCTCACCGCTTCATTACAGTGTGAAGTGTCATCCTAAATAAATAAAATGTCATAGCTGTGGTTTCTGGGATCTTGTAGAAGCAGGGCAGCCTATTCTGACAAAAAAGTAAAGATCAACTATTCACTTTTACCCCGAGATTTCTTTAAAGGGCAAAATCTTCCTTCTTCTAAATAAAGCAGAATTTGGGAAATATTTCCAAGAAATCAGTTACTCAAACTTTTAAAGAAAAATACTGCTTATCCATATTACTTGTAACACCCAGTAACAGGAAAACTCAGAACAAGAGTAGGCTGAGGAATGGCAAGTATTTTTTCTTCCAAATATTTTTGCTATGCTTATAATTAAGCATAAAAACAAATACATTGATCAAGAGAGAAAATGACAACAGAATCTCTTGCTTGTTTCTGTCAACCTCCTTTACTTCAGTGGATCTCTGAGGTTGAAATGAAATTACCAGCAAGTTTTTTCTTTTCGTGAATTAAATTGCTTTCTGTGGAAATGCATAAAATTAATGATCTGTGGAAGAGGTCAGGCTTTTGCTCACTTTATAAAAACTGCAAGTACAGGTATTGGTGGAAAAATAGTTTATAAGCCACTGTTTTCCATCTCTGCCTTTCCTTTCCCCTTCCAATGGTTGTCTTTTTTTTTTTTTCCAATTGGAACCAATATAAGGGAAGACTGAGGATGCTTATTGCTACTTCTAGGAGAGGCTGTCCCATGCATCTTTGCTCCAAATGGCTTCTGCCCTGTGCATCTGTTACAGTTGTGGAAACAGTGGCAAGCCTGGCTCTTCTGGCGTAGACTTCTCTCTCCAACTGATTTTTGCTGTGCAACTTTCCAGGTTATTGCCAACTTTGCTGATGCGTAGTGTCATCTTTGTCCATAATATATGCAAAAATAGCTGTTACAAATTGTAAGTTTTTAAAGATACTGTATTCCAAAGAGGAGAAAAAAATAAGCAATTTAGGGTAATCTCATCTTAGTTTACTTCCCAACAATGTTCTACATTCATATCTTGCAATATGACAAAGGACTTTCCTCTACAGTTTGTTCCAGCTTAGCTTGCCCACAGCTGAAGGTTTTTGCCTCACTTAATGCTATGCCACTGTCTTAGTGCTGTGTAAAAATGCTCCAAGCTGGGACATGAAATCCAGATCCCTCTGAGTGCTGAGGAAATTAGACTCAGCCTGAATCCAAGCTGGGCCTGTAGTTATGATGGATAGGCATACTAAGCCAAACAGAGTGTAAACTCAACACTTTTCCCTGTGGTCCATCGCTAAATGTTGAGATTTATATTTCCTGTGGAATCTTTTTTGGATGAAGCTTTTAATTATGAAAGACTTGCGGTCAGAAGACATGGAGCGCTCTTGCACATGAAAAACCTAATAGAAATTCTTTTTCCACAATTTTGCAATTAGAAGACATTGCCACAGCATTGCAATTAGAGAATACCTTGATGCAGACACTGAAAGGAAAAAGATTTGTTATTGACCATCCCTTTCTAACAGCTTTGCAGTGAATGCTGGTGCCAGGTTCTGCACAGGTAAGTTTCAGAAGAAGAGTTTTTCTCTTGAACAGAAAGAATAAGGAAAAAGACAGTGGGACAGCAATCAGCAGACCTCTGCTGTCTCAGGAAATGTCCTGTGTGGGATCTATAGCCACCTGAAACTAAGGTGGCGATTGCCTGATCAGTGCAACAAGGGGAGACTACCAGGTGATGCACGCCGGTGGTCGGTGGAGGGAGAGGGAGGGCAGGGAGGCTTCTTTTAAGTCTAGGGATAGTGGTCGATGCATGCTTGCTATGTAAAACATTATTGCTGTTAGTGTAAATGGAATAATTTGTTTCATTCTGTCTGTCTTCTTTCTCTTCTGGACTTGGCCGGGCCATGTACAAATCCCAATCATTCAACAGTACTGGAGAGTAGATAGTATTTACCTCAATAATGGTAGTTTCTTTTCGATTCTTTTTAACTCTCAATTCAGATGATGGTTCGAAGCCAACGCCTACCATGGAAACCCAGCCTATTTTCGATGGAGAAGGTAAGATCATCCCTTAAAAAAAAGAACAACTGAATAATAACAAAAAAGCTATTTCCCCCTCTCTTTTTCCTAGAATATATGGCTCAAATGCTTTCTTTATCCTGCAAAGCAGAAAAGCCAGTGAATCTCATAAGTTATCCAAATTTCACAGTGCCCTTGGGACCTCAGGCATTTTCCCCTAATCCTTTTACATCCTCCTCTCTTCCCTGGAATCCAACAATAACACCAGTTGACCAGATTCCTGGGGTAACCTTGGAGGAAAAGGTGTCATGACAAAAAAAAAAATGTGCATTGAGTCAGAAACGTCAACTTCCTTTAGACTGACCTTACCCCCTCACTCTCTCCACCCTCGTGATACCAATGCTGGGAGTTTCATAACCTCTGCAACACGTTACAGCTTCGCGAAAGGGAGGGTAGTGCTAAACCACAGCTTGTGAATGTTGACTTGGAAGAGAATTGCTGGGAGGTTTCTTTATTTAGCAATTACTTTCATTGACGCACATACTATTTAAGCAAATTAAGTCAGTGTCCTGGGCCCACTTAATTCACAGCCCACCAAGGCAGTCTACTTCTCAAATGGGCTAATCTTGCGATTGTATTATTTTGGAGAGGGAATATCAGACTTTAGTCCACTGGAATCTGTGAAACAAGGATAAAATGGCTGTCATCACAGAGGGTTCCAGCCTTTTACACATACAAACACAAATTGCAGTGGGGATAGTGGTCCTTGGGTAGTGAATGGGCCTATTAGCAGCTGCTTAGATCTTGCGTATTGCTTAGATGTAGCATGTTTTCTACAAATTTAAACCACCAACCATTATAGTCAAGCTGTAGGTTGAAATCCAAACCACTCTGTAACCCACCTGAAACTGTGGACCTTAAGGCAGTGAGAGAAAGCTTAAGCATTTTCATACCGAACTGCTGTACTTAATGCTTTTTTTAAACTGGATCAGAGGCAGAAATGGAGACTACTGAGCAGGAGTAGGTGGTGCTGCTGATACCTCCTGCTTTCTTGTAAAAACAGGTGATGGGGTGGGGGGGGTTGTTGCTAAAACAAACTTATTTAATGGCAAGATGCTGCAGTGCTGTCACTTCCATTCAGTGGTCATAGGTTTGTAAGAATCTTCTTGTGAACTTTAAGAAACAAAGCAAGGCCCTCGGAGCAAAAAAATCATTCTCAAATAAACAGAGGAGACTGAAGCCATGCTGACTATCTCTTGTTTATATCAAAGGAAAGTTCCTCCTGGCAGCAAGCTGATATTGTATTAAATTGCTGTTTGTAATCACAGCATGCTTCTGGCCTTCAAGTTTTCCCTTGGGAAGGTGCCCATAGATATTCAAAGGAAAGAATGAACTAGTAAAATGCAGGAGTGAGCCAATCTGGTTAATACAGCCTGTTCAGAAGCTCCTTCTAGGAGAGACTCAGCATTTTGGTCATTCAAATAAAACTGGGAAAAGTTTTTGAGAAATGGCGTAGTGAACAGACTTTCTGTCGTCCTTCTGATGACAGGCAGAGTTTGAAAAAATCTTGTCCTATCTTCTATGAAAAACATTTTCAATCAAAATCCTTTGCTTTGATTTGTAGGTGAAATCAAGTCTGATAAATGGGCTTGGACTGTATGATGAAAGATTGCCTTTCACAAATCTTCCAATATATTATGCAAGACCTTATCTCCTAGAAGTCTAGAGAGAATGACTAATGCAATGGCTTCCTGTTGTACTAACAGTGTCCCTTATGGCTTGAGAGAAGAGAGTATGACAGGCAGGTTAATCAAGCTATGCATTGATGAATAACCTCTACTAAGTTTGTCTCTCTGTATTTTTGTTATTCCTCTTAGTAAAATAGAGCTAACTAGTTTTCAGTAATTGTTGTAGCGACAAGCATAAGAAAATGCGTTCTGGGTCTGACCAGAAGTTTGTATATGCACTACCTTTGAGCCTACAGTCTCCAACAGCGGCTTAAAGTGGGTACATCATGAGAGTGTAAGAAGTATTTAGCCTGGAGAAGAGAAGACTTAAAGATGACCAAATAGCAGCCTTCCAATACCTACAGGGAGGTTTATCAAGAAGATGGAGTCAGGCTCTTCATAGGAATGCGTGATGAGAGACAACAGTCATAAACTGAAACAAAACGTTTGGGCTGGATATAAAGAAAAACTTAGTCACCATGAGTACGATGAGGCAGTGGAACAGAGAGGTAATAATCACAGAATCATAGAATGGTTTGGGTTAGAAGGGACCTTAAGGATCATCTAGTTCCAACCCCTCTGCCATGGACAGGGACATCTCCCACTAGACCAGGCTGCTGGCAGACCAGGCAGGCCCCATTCAGCCTGGTCTTGAACACCTCCAGGGATGGCGCATCCACAACTCCCCCCGGCAACCTGTGCCAGTGTCTCACCACCCTCACAGTAAAGAATTTCATCCTAATATCTAATGTAAATCTCTCCATTTTCAGTTTAAAACCGTTACCCCTCGTCCTATCACTCCACTCCCTGATAAAGAGTCCCTCCCCATCTCTCCTGTAGGCCTCTTTTAGGTACTGGGAGGCTGCTATAAGGTCTCCTCAGAGCCTTCTCTTCTCCAGGCTGAACAGCCCCAACTGTCTCAGCCTGTCCTCATAGCAATAGGTGCTCCAGCCCTCTGATCATCTTTGTGCTCCTCTGTCCTTCCTTTCTGATACAGTTGGATAAAACTGTGAGCAACCTGATCTGTTCTTATAGCTGACCCTGTCTAGAGCAGAAGTTTGGACTGGACATCTCAGGATGTCATCCTGAACAATCCCCTGATTCTCTCTGAGGAAACATGTCATGATACTTCACTAAAATACTCTGCCAGTGTCTTGGATAGGTCCTGAGGAATAGCTTGTATCTGATGGGTGATGCAAATGTCAGATGACAGAAAAGGGCAATACAGTTATCCATTCACCTGTCAGGTCTGGATGCTTCAGAGATGTTCAAAGGAATTAAAGTCCAAATCCCATTCAGTTTCAGTGGGCTTGATATCTGCCGGGCTCCTGAAAACCAGTGTATTCAAAGTCAGGCAACCAGTGCGGAGCTGATCGCAACATGAATGGACAATAGAAATATGGAATTTTTTCATGCTTTATTCTTGGGTGCCTACCTTCAAGCCACCAGGTGCTGATTTCTTTCAAAGGGGCATTAAATACACTCAGCTGCCCCTGAAATGTGTGATACCTCTTGGACCTCAGCATCTCTAAGATGAAGGTTCACCTTTCTCATGTTTTCACCTACATTAAAGGATAATGAAAATTCAAATTTCAGGCATAATAAGTTCCACTCCCTACCATCTTCCCTGAGGGCATAACAGAGCAGTGCCAGAGATAATGTAGATCAGATAACTTAAAACTCTCCTGTCCAACGTTTGAATCATAAAGCAGCCATCTCTTTAAAAATTATTTAACTTCATTACAATGCAGATCTTAGTGATGTTAATAGTGAATCTCCTCTAGGGACAAGATTCTCCTCTGCAGAAGTTGCAGAAGAGTATTTTATTAATGGTCTTTGCTATAGTTTTAAATTTAAAGTTTTATTTCCTCCTGTACTTCTAGGCTCTGTTTTCTTTGCATCCACCCTCTATTTAATTTCAATATGCAAGTTGTATTCATTTCCTAAAGAATAACTTCTTTAAACATCTTCTCTTTTTGGTAAACTTTACCTCTTCACTCAGTGGGAATCTGCTCTTTCCACAGATCTGTTGTTCAGAGCAGTCTGTTTTCAGCTGTAGACATACACAGTTCATCCAGGGCAGAGCCAGAGCTAAATTTCATCCCAGACTTTGGGGTTTGGATCCAGCATTTTCGTTTATGAACTTCTGCTTTTGTTCTTCTCCCCTTCCTACCTCTCACCTAGAGTTTAATCTGTGGTAGTTCCACCCCCCCACCCNCCCCCCAAAAAAAAAAGTTCCAAAGTATATAGGTATCTGTATTTGTAGGAGCACAACATGACTGAGTGGTGGTAAAATAGTGTAGTGAAACCTGCAGATAAGGCAAGCTTTGTTAAGTAAACTTTTACTACTGCTGGAATATCAGTGTTCTGCCTATATTTCCATCTGAAAAAATACCCAAACATGATTACAATAATGCCTACAATCAATGTAGCTGAAAACATTTAGGAAGGAAAAATTGCCTTTTTTTCCTTCGTGCTCTTATAATGTATAATCATTTTCTCTTGTAGGCAGCCAGCTTCTCCCTTGCTGAGCAGATCCATGTAAATGTCAACAAGGGAGCAGGAAAACTCTTGTAAGAACTTAGAGGAACTTAAGACAAACTCCAGGATTTAGTATTTAAAGCATGCTATTTTGGAAACTGAAAATTTTTCAGAAAACATCAGTTCTGGAAGTGTCACTTTAGGAGCTCTAGCACATGGTATCAAGTACTGCTTTGCTCAGTTCTAATCAGATGCTGATGTTGTGTCATTTCTGTGGCTTAGGGTAGGTTCTGCTGTGTTGATTGTAACACCTCGGAGGAGGTGCTCTAAGCACTTTTCCCCCCCCAGTTTATGTTTGGGTGTCTTGATTGTAGTGCATCAGACATGCTTTTCTAACCAGAACTTGTCTCTCTAACAGACTGCCTTTCAAGTCTTTCCAGAAATATCTTCATTTCTCTGCCTGTTTATTTCAGATTTTGTTATTGCTTGTTTTAGGGAACTGACTGTGGTCAGATCTTCTTGGGCTGTTAAAGCAATATTTAAGGTCTGGATTGATTTTTTTTTTAATCTGGATTTCATACATACTTTAGTGGAAACCAACATATACTATAGGACACAACATAACCTTGAGGTCTCTAAGTCTTGAGGAGAGAGGCTTTAGGCTTGAGAATTTGGGAAATGGGGGGTTAGAGGGAGGGGAAAAAAAATAATGTTTTGCCAGCAGAGAAGTACTCTCTGAAATAGGAAAATAATGGGATAACCTTGTGGAAGACTTACAAACAGTGGTTCATAAGAGGTTGAAGACCTCACCAGGGGATGAGCATATCTCTACAAATATGATGGATCAGTTAAGGCATGATTGTAGCAAACATCTTGTGCTCATGAGTAACAACCACGTGTATTCCCTAGTTGCTGTAGTTTCTCTAAGGCAGTTACTTTTTCTCTTTCAGAAATCACAGCACCCACCCTTTGGATTAAGCACTTGGTCATCAAAGATTCCAAACTGAACAGCTCCAGTATAAGGAATTCAGGTAATGTTCTGTCTGGAAAAAAAAAAAAACACGTTTCTTTTAACTAGGCTGCAGTCCCTCACTGTTCTTGTTTCATTCTTTCTTCATTGTAGCTATCCTGCTGCTTTTCATTGTTGCAGGACCTGAAATGCAGGCTATAAAATAATTTCGGATAGCATCTGTTTTTGTGTCCAGAAGGCCACAGTCGATGCATGATGAGGGATGTTTCTGTTTCCTCAAACTGTAACTGGCAAACTTCTAATTTCTTCATCTGTTAATTCATCCCAGATAGCTGTCATCTTTATTCTGTTTGTTGTTCAGCAGTCTTTCATGTATGTACAAACTGATGCATTTAGCTCTGAGATCTGGGCTGTGGTTTTGGTCTAAGCAGTTGAGAAAATACACGGAGAGGCTTCTTTTCTAGCAACTTCAAGATTCTTCTCTGCAGATAGAGAAGATTTTTTAATACAGAAATGAGTGGATTATTTCACTATTTCACAACTGAAACAAGGCTACTTATGACTGGGCGTAAGTAAATGTTGAGATTATTTTTGTGAGTAATAGAGTGGATGAGGGAAGACTCAAGCACAAAAACCAGCAAAGAAAGTGTTATGAACGTGAGTGGGGAAAAAGGGGAGAGGAGGATGTGAAGTTAGGATGTAAAACTTGAGATTCGACATGGGGGTGAAACTGTATGGAGTCACTGAAATCACAAGAAACTGGAAGAATCTGAAGAGGAAATTTAGGGATTCTCAGTGAGAATAATTTCTATCTGATATATTTTAACTGAAGTGGGAGGAAGGAAGAAGGTAAAGGGAATATCAAAAGAAGAAAATTGCCTTAACAAGCCATGGGTTTACTTTAAGGTTTAAATAGGATTTGCTACTATTGCATATATTTTATGGAACAGTATATGCCAAGGACAGCTGTTGGGAAGAGCTCCAGTCCCCAGAACAAATAAATTGTGATAGCCTGAAGTATCTCATCACCTGATATTTCTGGATTAGTCAGAGAGCATTTGTGGCACTCAGTGGTTCCCTTAACCTTCCTGTACCACTTCCCAAGTGCAGCATGATATCAGTGCTAGGTTAGGTGAGATCCTCTTGCTGCAGAGCGGAGGAGAGCTCTTAGGAGGAGGACATCCATCATTGCCCAGACCCCAGTTTTAGCAACAGTCTCCTGTGCCTTGCCTCCTGACTGTTTTTTAGCAGGGTGGGTCTGTGTAGGAACTGCCAGCGGGAATCATCCGGAAGCTTCAGATGATGCAGGAATATCAGCATTGTTCTTTAAGTATGTCTTTCATGGGACAGCAAATGCAGTTGGTGTTTTGTGCAATTGAAGGTGACAGTTTAACATTAAAATCCTATGTAATGGGCCTTGCATGTCTTGGAGACCAACTTTCCTTCTAATGCAGCAAACTTGGTAGCTGCAATGAAAATAAGAGTTCTTAGATCTGGGTTCTAGGAGGCTACAAAGGGACTTGGGAACGGGAGAGTCTTTTACTCGAGAGCCCCTCTCTCGCCCTTTCGTGGCCCAACAGAGCCAAGGTAGGCTGGCTTTCATGTTGTAAAGGCAATCAGTTTGTTCAAGTGCCTCCTCAGGAAGCTGCCTGGTGTAAACTGGACTTTTGTTCATGTAAGAGTTCCTTTTGTGAGTTTATTTGTCCACTTTTTTCCAATTGGTTCTGATGTCATTTCTGTTATTTAAACAAGATTATTGTGGGGGCCTGCTACAAATTGAAGATGATCCTCTGGAAAATTCCAGAGTTCCATAAGAGGTGGTTTCTAGAGCAAGCTAAAAAGGGATGTGTGGTTCATCTGACTCAGCCTTACTGATTGCCCTGACAGACACTCATTTGCTGTAGGATCTCATTAAGATGCTGGGTTGCCAATTTTTAGCCCTAAATTTCCACGTTAGGCCATACAAATAGACAGCCATCTCAGTTTCCTACACCGAGTTATTGCTATCAAGAAATGCTGCCTCATCAAAACAGGGGTATGGTTTAGCTGGTATTAGATGTGGGCTATTTTAGTCTGTTTCTTTCAACCAATGAAGCCTAGTCCCCTTGTTTGGTACCTTTCATTCCTTTCATCCCTTGTCATGTATGTTAAAAGGCAATGTAGAGTAGATGCGATTGGACAATAAAGAGCTGGGGAGGATAATTATCATTTAGAATCAGGTTCTTCAAATGTCTTCAAGTCTGTCTTGGCTGAAGACAAAACAACTGTCATGAGATGAGCATGCAAAATTCGGGGATGTTTTTGATTGCTTTTGGCCCTTGTCAGATGGAAGTAGTAATGCTCAGTATATTTCTGATTTTTCATTTATCTTTAAAGGGTTAAGGTGAGTTTTACAAGTGCAAGATTGGATTTTTGGTTTTGGTATTAGCTCAGCTATCTTGTCTCTCTGAGCTTGCACTTCCTGTCTTGAAGCAGATACAGACTGGTATCCTCTTGCAGCAATTTAATGGGATCACTGAAATTAGCAGTGAGAGAAGACCTAGTAGGTCATCTAATCTACTGCCTTAGGGCTAGTGAGTGTTTGTACTGCATGAAGAGCAGCATTTTCTAGTGTAGCATAAATGCCTTAGGCAATAAAGATTTCACTTCTTCCCACAGGAAGCTGCTCTGCTGTCTGAACTCAATCTCAGGATTTTTCTTTTTGTAATATCTAGCCTTTTGTTTCTATTCTTTTTCATTCGTCTTGAGTTCTTGAAAGCCTGCCCTATTCCTTGGAGTTTGTGTACTGAAACACTTAACCCTGATCTCTCTCTTCCCTGTGGTGGTTATAGAGCCCTCTCCCTTGTAGTGAAGAGAAATCCAGTAGATACTACTGTCAGAGGACGTGTGCTGCTCTCTAATCAGTACTGACATTGGATATCTTGGAAAGCTAACACCATCACTTTATCAACCATGAGGAGAATTTAAGAATTGCTATATGAAGACAAATAAGCTCTGTAACTTGCTGTCATTGACTCTGGTCAATGTTAGGCTTCAGAGTGAAACAACCACCAAGTAGCTGAGCACTGCAGAGCTGGTGACACCCTGTGTTGCATACACAGCCTGTATCTTGTAAGACCTGCATTTGAAATCCGAGTGTTCCGCCTTCCATTTAGTGTTGACAAACAGAAGAGGTTCTCCTGAAACATTCTTTTCTTGTGGAGCAGTTATACTTTGCTTGGCATGTGTAAATACTAATTAAGCTAGGGATCAGGAAAAGCAGAATGACTCTAGCCTGGTGATTAGAGCACTTGACTGAGAATCTATATGTCTCCGGGCATGTTGCCATTGGATTTTTCTATGCTAAGTAAAACAGCATTGCTAGGAGGGATTGCTAGTGCTCTTACCCCCGCCTGCCTTAAATAATGAAATGACAACTAGATCTTTTTCTCAGTAGGGTGAGATGCGGGTTCAAATCTTCTCAGCCTGAGGCAGGAACCAAAATATGAATGTGCTCTAACATCTGGACTGTTGACTAGCAGAAAAATTATTGTTTTTCTACACTTACAAACTAAGTCTTCTGCCTTTATGAAGCCTAAAAGCCCAAAAGTCAGTTTTTCTTTCTGGGGCAAGTGAAAGATCTAGATCAACACAGTATTTTGTTTGCTGTGGCAAGATGACAAAAACATTTTTTTGATGTTTGTTTTGAACTGATTTTCACCTTCCCCAAACATGCACACCCGCATGTGCACACACATGGATACCCCAGACTAAACCTGTTATTTAGCACTGCCCTCTGTGATGTGTCAATATGTCATGTTTTTAACACTACCAGAGCAGGAGGCGATACAGATGGGACCTTTGCAATGGCCGTTCTCTCATCAACATGGGTGGGAACAGTCTTTTCATTCTACTTATACTGTTGCAGCCTCCTACTTTCCTGCCTCCTCCCCACAACCTATTCCAGCCTGGCACAGTCCAAATGATTGTTCTTTTACAGTTCTTAATCTAGGGAAACACTTGATAATGTATCTTACTTCCAAGAAAATACATCTAATATCTGCCTGTTTGGGAGCACCCTATCTCCACTGAGGAATACATTGTTGTTCCTCATTTCCAGAGTTGGGTTATCTCCAAATCTGAATTTGTGCTGCTTAGTGATTTGGTTTTAGTTAGCAAGAGATTCCAGCCTGTATCCAGCTTACCCTGACAACCTTTAAGAAAACCACAGAGTGATGTAATGAGCTCATGCATGGAAAAATAAACAGCTCTAGAGAAACCAGCAGTAGCAGCCTCAAGTAAATATTCTGCAGTCACTGGGGTTTTGAACATGACGTTATTTGAAAGGAAGAATGAGTAATATATTAAGGTTAGCAGCTGAAGACAGGTTTGTGTGTGCCTAGTTAAAAAAAAAAAAAAGAAAAACCCCATAGTTGTTTATTTCAAAATCTTGCTTGTTGAATGGGGGCCAACTCCATGTGGCCTATTCTGTTTGCCCCTGGCGCCCAAGCATCACGCAGGCATCTCATGTGACAGCTTTCCAGTGATAGAGCTTTCTGCTGTCAGGAGCTCTTAGTGGACAGAGTATAACTGTAAATGAGGTTTGAAAACAAGAATGGTGGTATTCATATTTCCTTTTGTTAATTGAATTCACTTGGAGCCTAAACTTTAGGGCTTCTCAAAGGAAGAAATGGCTTGAAAGCTGCATGTCTGCATATACTTTTGCAAGAAGCAGAAGCACAGCCTGCCATCCACCCCAAATGAAGCCTGTATATTCTTGGGTGCAGTTTGTTTCCAGAGATCTGCACAGTGAGGTGGGATGTGATTATGTCAAGTGTACTACCAGGACCTGGGTTCTCTGGTTTGTCTGCATGCATTCCTCAAGGTTTTTCCTACTTTGAGGAAAAAAAGGCAAGAAAACTCATGTGGCACCCCAAAATAGCTCCCTTTTTCTAGTACTCACCTAGGAAGTGATACCATTTTGCTGCACGCCTTTCTTAAGGATCAGGGATAGTGATTGCTTCTAGGGGGGAATGTACTTATGGTATGTTGCCTTAGCTATATGGAGTCTTTCTAGGATCCTATTCATTAACAGGGAGTCTGCTTTTAAGCCACCTCTATTGAAAATCAGCGTAGTCCTCCTGAGTCAGACTGTCAGGGGAGACGAACCAACACATATCAGGGCAGGGCCTGCTGATTTGCTCTTAAAAAAGGAATATGGGAGTTCTGTTGGGATACACCAAAAATAACCAAGGTTAGACAAAATTTTGATTTGTTATTAGGACTTTCCTTTTTAGCAGTGAAGACTAACCCCAAGGAGCTTGAACGCCTGTATTATTTTCCAAAGTGGGGAGACAGTGCAGCCATTTGTGTTGCATGTATAGTTATTTGGAGTTGGAGCAAATTTCTTTCTACCTTGGAAATGTGGAACACTGCAGAAACCAGGGAGCCGCAGGTAGATTCAGATGAGGCTCTTGAAAAGCAAAGCACTGTTCCAAACGGGGGCAGTTTCTGACCTGTCTTTATCCCATCTTCTTAGCCTTATTCCTTAGCTGTCTTGTCCTACTCCTTGTGCACAGCACTCCCCACCTCGTTATTTGGAGACATGTGAGATCATGGGCTTCTGCTTCTCCTGCTACTTTTTTCCTACATTCTGCTACTGCTAAACTAGTTGTTAGTTCCAAACTGGCTGGCTGTGTCTCCATGACAGTTGTGTTAATGTTACTGTCCAGACGTCTATTACAGGTTTGTAGGTTCTTCCCCAGAATTTGTGGCTGGTTAGTGTTAGTCAGGACACCAAGTGGAAGAGATGGGTGGAAGCAAAAGTTGATCTCACTTTAGCAGGAAAGCCGGTTGAGAAGAGGAGGTGACCAGGCACAAGTGTGCTTTAGTGACATCTGAATAAGATGTTACAGTGACATTGGAATTGGAGAATTTGCTGCCTGGGAATGACATCCTAATGCTGACTGCAGTCCTCCTTGGTGAACATTCTGGTGCTTCCATCTCCTCTGGGCATAACACCTGCTAGTAGTAGCTTTTGAACTTTCCCATAGCTGAAGAGGGGAAAAAAAGTCTCACGAGAGGGAACCAATGAGTCAGAAAGCTTTTGCCTTTTCTACTACCCTCTATTAATGTGGCCTCCTTAGCTCTTGTCCTGCATCTTGACTCAGTGCCTCCCAACACAGTACTCCTCTGACCTGTCAAAACTATTGGGCTGAAATTCACTTCACTGTCCTACCTGGCAGAACTATTTATATTCAGACCTTTGTATTAGTCCTCCCACACCTTCTTTTTTTGTGAGGATTTGTTTTGAATTTGTTTTAATTTAGGTTCTGGCTTGATATCAAATGAAGCAATCTCAGCAGAAGCTCCTGTTGAGCATGACATGTTACTAATTCCATTACATTTTCACAGCAGATCTCTGTGCTCTTCTCTGAGTTCCTGCCCCCTTGCAAGCCAAATGTGACGTTTCTCCCTTATTTTCTATCCCCCCTTTTCCTCCCACTCCATCTGTGGTTCACCCTTCCTGTCTTGACTTCTGCTTGGGAGGCCTCTGTCTCTTCTTCCCTCCTGGAAGTTCTGAGAAGGTATGATATATATAATGCCCGAGCATGATTCTCCCACAGTCTGTGTGACAGGTGTGGTGAAGAAGGGAGTATGTAGGGGAGAGCAGAAGCAGGGAGAATGGAAGAATCTAGGACCAGGACCCTTCCCAGACAGCCAGCAAACAAAGTCATAAATAACATGCCATTGGGGACCAGTTAATCTGCTCTATGAAAAGGTGCAAAGTATACAAGTGGGAAAAATAACATTGTATAATAATCGGCATGCAACCATAGGTGTTAAACCATATGCAGCTAGGCAAATAAATGAAGCTCCCCCTGAGTGCTGTGTGATAAATCATTCCCAAAGAATTCAGTCACTCCCCCCCTCCTTATCCCCCAAAGAAAGAAAACAAATTACTCTAGACATGGAGTCATAACTGCTACTCTACAGCTGCCAGTTAAGGCGAGTGGACAGGGAGCAGTAGGAGAGGGGCAAAAATATAAGAAGCTGGGCTAAAAGGGGAAAGAAAACAACCCTGCATTTAAAACCACTGAGGATTTGGAGGGGAAAGGAAATAAGCTCCAGCAGCAGACATTACCTGGACATACAGGGAAAAACAGAGTAGAGAGGTCAACTTTATGGAGTTTGTTTCGCTTTTAGCAGAAGCTGGTTCGTATTGGAGAGGTTGTGTTGATTTGCTGAAGTAATTCCTTAAAGTGCTCCTTGCTGTCTGTAATAGCAGTGTTCAGTACAGGTTTGTATGTGGATCTCCACTTCAGACATCCATTTGAACATATGTTGATGCCTGCAGATAGACTGCACTTGTTCGTTCTCCTTTCTGCCTCTCTTGAAATGTTCCTGTCAACTTCACAAGAAAGATTATAACACTTCCAAGTTGCCACAAATAAGGAGGAGCTGTTTCAAAGTAACGGCTTGACCTGGGCCCCAGATTCCCCCTGGGAAAGGTTTAGACCTAGGCTTCTCTTGAAACCAAAAGCCTGGGGGGGTGTTGCAAGTGATTTGCAAAGAGACAACTGAAGAAAAAAAGGATTCAGTGATACACAGATCCATGTATCCCTAAGAGTGTCTGCTGCCCCCAGCATTGCCCAAGGAGGCAATGGATATCACCTAGTAGAGCACAAGGCTGTGAGGGAGCAGCGCTGCATTCCATAACTGCTGGAAAACCCTGTCCCTCCCATGAAAGCTTCCTTCTTCTGGTGCCAGGCTTAGGGTTAAAAGATTCCCCGTTTTGGAGGGTGCTGGAGGTGGAGTGAGTGGATGATAAGTCGGGAAATGCGTAAGGCCCTGCAGAAGTATCAGTAGGGCTTGTGGAGCAGCAGCATGGGGCATTTGAGGAAAATATCAGACTCATAGAATCATTTAGGTGAGAAAAAACCCTTAAGATCATCAAGTCCAACCATTAACCGAACACTGCCAAGTCCACCATTAAACCATGTCCCAAGCACCATATCTACACGTCTTTTTAAATACTTCCCCAGGGATGGTAACTCAACCACTTCCCTGGTCAGCCTGTTCCAATGCTTGATAAATCCTTTCAGTGAAGAAATTTTTCCTAATATCCAGTCTTAACCTCCCCTGGTGCAACTTGAGGCCATTTCCTCTCATCCTATCGCTTCTTACTTGGAAAGAGAGACCAATGCCCATCTCACTACAACCTCCTTGTATGTTGACTGTGTTTTATTTCCTTTCAAACTGATGTCAACAGACCTGTGAGTTGTGATGTAAGAGTCCTGTGTATATTTGGGGGTTGGGGGGCATGAGTAAAAGCTGCCATCCTCATGCTCCCTTTCTCTTTTGCATTTTGCCAGACCACCAAAATAAGAAAGTGGTCAAGGGGAACCACTGAGTACATTTTGTGGTACAGTTCAGTGGTGGATTAACTGTATGCTTTTCAGGCTGTTGAAATGGTGTCTAAGTAGCTGGAAAGACCTCTTGGTAGAAGGTCCTAAGGATTGTCTCTGAAGAGTCAGGAAAGAAGGCTAGGCAAAGAACCCACCTTCAGAGCCAGGCAAAGAGGTGGGAGTATATTTAAAAAGCAAGGCAGCGTTCAATCTCCTGGAACATGTGAGAGAGGAAGATGTGTTAAACTGGCTACCCTCACTCTGGGTGAATGGGATGGCATTTCTCTGGTTTCTGTTGCCTGTGTAAGGCTGCAGTTTGGAGAAGTCCTACTGGGAAGAACACTAAACTCAGCTATAGTATCGCTCTGCAGTCCTTCCTTTGCCTTTCAACCCGGAGTGTGGAAGAGAGCTACCTCCATCTCATGACACCGATGAAATGGGAGCGATTTCGCTGTCTCGTGGCTGATGTCTGAATTCCATATGTTATGTCATTGAACTTCCAAAGCCTGAACATTTTGCCAGAGACAGCTGACTCAAGCTAAACGTCCAAGAGTGAGAGCTAACACTCCTGTCAGAAGCAATTCCCTCTGCCTCCTCGTAAAGTGCTAAATACTACAGGAAAAAGCTGATCTGTCATTACACGAAAAGACTCATCACACTATAAACCTGTCTCTTCCCCCCTTTTACTCACCAGTGGTAGCATAAAAAAAGAATGTTACTGTAGTTAGGAAGACCAGTCTGAAATACTTTTTACCTGCCTGTGGCAGTTTTCAAAAGCTTTCTGTTTGGTGTCCTATAATTATACACTTACAGTACTGTAAAAATAGTGTGCTTAGATACTCCAGCCAGCAGAGGTAGGCAAGTTCTCCAACAATTGCTGTGCTAGTTGTTCCAAGCACTATTAAAAACAGGTGTGGAAGTGAAAATAGTTTCCCAGTAATGTTAAGGCTCCAGTGGAAACACCTATGGCTTCTCATTTTATTGAATAGCATTCCTCAGTGTGGAAAGAGTGCAGTGACAAAGGAGTATAGGGAAAAAGAATGAATGTGTTCAAAGACAGGTGGCTTATCTCAAAGCTAGGTATGCCACAAGCTAACAGTGCTTAGAAACTATGTAAAATGGAAAAGAGAAGAGTTAGGGAAGAAAAAACACAGACTCTGGGTAGCTGCTTCTCAAAATAACAAGGGCCTTGTCTAAGATTGAAAGCTTTTCTACTGTTGAGGAACTGTCCTGATGTAAAGAACTGATGAAGGCTGCATTTTGGTGCCAGACTTTCTCTGCTCAGACTGCAGAAACTGTTGCTATTGTGGAGGTACTGCACAGCTACAGTTGTCATACAGAATATGGAAGCCAGGTGCATTAGGAAGATCAAACCCGAAATGCTGGAAACTTAAACCAAATCAAATATTTTCAAGAGTTTAGTCTGTTTTTGCAAAGAGGTTGCCTCAGTCATCTAGGATCTGCTGGAGCTTCTCAGTCTGTGTGAGGAGAGTGGAAAAGACCTGAAGAGGTCACGTAGGTTTTTTTCCTCCCATTTTTAACTTGGGGTCATATCCAGTTAACAGCAGCTCTGATGCGTGTAGCCTGTTCCTAATGCAGCGATGGGGATCCCACTGCCTCTTCCAATGAGTGAACAGTTAATCACCAGGGCTTTTTTATATCAAACCTAAATCTCCTTTCTCCAAGTAAGCTGACTGCTACTTGAACTACCCATGGGGAAGAAGAAGGAAAAAAAAAAAAATCTATGACCATCTCTTCTTATATAACAGCTTTTATGTCTCAGAAGACTGAATGTCATCTGTAGACTAAACAAATGGAATTCTTTCAGACTTTTCTCATAGATCAAGTTTCCTAGACCTCTGCCTGTTCCCTTTGCTCTCTCCTGCACTTTTGCCAAATGGTCCACCTCTCCCTCAAAGTGCAGTGCCCAGAGCTGGACACAGGGCTGATTTAAAGGCTTACCAGTCCTTAGTGTCTGTTTCTTACGTGAGGCCTCTGTCGCTACATCCCACATCTAGATTTACCTGTTTTGATTTTTTTTTGTCTTTGTTCACAATGTCATGAAGTTGCAGACTTTTTTGTGGTCTACTGAAACTCATGACCGTTTTTTTCCGAGTCTTGCTGTCTCGCCTGTAGTCTCCTCTCCATGCACTGGATTTGTCCTTGCTGGTGGTTATGGTTTGTACTTGTAAGTTGTGATCACACTGATTTGAAACCATTTATCAAGATGACTTTGAATTCTTTCCTGAATTTCAGTCTGTAAGCTGGATGCTGTGTTCCATTAGTCAAATCAGTCATTTAATTTGATGCAACGCAAGTCTCATGATCACTTTCAATACCGAAGAACTGTTTCACAGAGTACTTTTAAGACTTCTTCTCTTGGAGCATGTTTTTCTTAGCCTGCAGTGTTAGCAACTATCTCATAGTAATTGTATGTAGTCTAAATTTTCCTCATTTGCTTATGAGAGTGATACAACTTCTAATATACTCTATAGTCAGAGGTCTGTCTAATGCATTATGTATGAAAGTGCAAACGTTAGCAATTTTTTGCCAGGATGATGTACCGTAGCCATAAAAAAAAGTGTTGTTCTCTTTCTGCCATCCTTCAGCTAGTCTGGCTTCCTTTAGGAGGGCTAGGACTGTGTGACTGACTGCTTCGAGAGATGGGGATGGTAGAAAGAGCCCAAGCCCTGTCTGAAAGACAGTCAGTTAGAAGTGCAGGTGCAGGTAGCTTTCAACTTGCAGGTTTCAAGATGCACAGGTGTGGGGCTTTATTCCTGTGTAGTTTGGAAACCCTGTGGAGTGGACTCCCTTCCTAGATGGGCAGCACCCAATGCCCACAGGTTCTGCAAAGTGAGCGGAAGTTGTGCACCAAAAAGTCCCTCAGCAAGTTCATTCTTAATTCCCAAGACAGTGCTTCCTTCAGCCATTCCTCCTTATTTCAAGATAAAGGGTAGGTATTGAATAGGCTTCTAATCATGTAACACTGGCAGGAGTGCAGTGCAGCTTTATCACTTTGAGCAGAAGGAAAATGGCAGGGGAAGGATGTGTTCCTGGATATCTGAAGTTTAATGACCCACTTGGAACAATGCATTTTTTTAAATTATAAGCTACCTGTTAAACCTTTGCATTGTATTTGTGCAGCACTGGAACACGTAGTAATCTCTGTTTCCTCTGTAGCCTATGCCTTGAGAAATGAAATTGAGTGAGTACCAAGGTAAAGCAAGGACTGGTCAACTGGTACAGTGTTGGGAGCACCTGCAAGGTTTGTTTTTCTCTTTACCTTCATATTAGCCAGAGTACCCTGGAAGGACCACGGTCCCAGACAGAACAGGGTGGAGTGGGTAGCGGTGCTGATGACTAACAGAGGTGCAGAGAGATTTATGCTATCCCCATGAGCCATATTTGCTCAGCTGTTATTGTGCTCCTAGTAAACACAGAAGGGGTTGTTTCTCTCCCTCCACCCACAGCCCTGCACAGGGGACAGGCAGCTAGTGCCTATTCACCGTGTTGCTTTGCTAGTCCTGCCAGCCCCTGCACATGTGCATACCCAAGGCTTTTCAAATTCCCTTTCCCTTCCGAGGCAGAAGGGATGCAGATTTGAGCTGCTGATCCAACCAGTGCTGAACTTTCTCTGTGGAATGAGGCTGCACATTTTGCCCATGGCTTTTATAAGTTCTGGACTGGGTTGAGGCATCTGTTCTCCCAGAGTGGACCTGGGTCCCATTCACATTAGAGCTCCCTTTATGCAAGGGAAAAGTACCTTTAAGCTGGTGTACAGGCTATAATAAAATAACCAGTTCAAGGCTCCTCTTCTCTGACACAGTAGTGTAAAGACAGGCTAAATAAAAATGAGAAATCAAGCCTGTTTGAATTAAGCTTTCCTGGGAGACAGGCAAACACTTCCCCTCACTGAGGGGAAAACTGAGGTAAGAAGACGCTTAGTCCTCACTTTTGGGTTGGCACAGGATGTCAATAGGAAGTTGGCACTAGATATCCATACTGCTGCCTTTTGTTCTGTGCTGCACTAGTTCCTCACAGAGGGTAAAGCTGGGAGTTGAACAAAAAAAATTTGAGAGGCATGTGTTTGATTTTTTTTTAAATGGTATTTTGAAGTCAGATCCCCGTTGCAGCACTAACAATGGGGATTGGTCAAGAATACTTCAGTGAAAGATCTTTTCCTCCCCTCCTGATGAATGTTTGTTCATTAAAACTGAAGCTTTTTGTGAGAACTTCATGGGAAAGCCTTCCCCGGTCCAGACAGAATTTCTGGTCAAAAGAAATGAGAGAGGGAAAGAGAAGGAAATCTGCCCTGCCTGGCATAGCCTGTATCTCTGGGGTTAGGCTATTCACATAGACTCACTGGAGCTGGGCAGAAGCACAGAGGGACGTTAGACCCTCTCTTTTGCCTGGTTTGGAAAAAGGATTCCTGTCTCTCAAGGGTGTAGGGATCTCTCCAAGGTGGTTGGTTTTGGTGTCACAGTCTCCCTCTTCTTTTAGTAAGAAAAAAATTGGATGCAGAAGAGCAATATTCAAAAAACAATCCACCGTGGTTGGATGGCAGGTCTTCCTTGTGTCCTACCCTAATGATCCACAGCATCCTTGCAGCCCCGGTGACTGATGCTCAGTTCTTTGGCTCTGATAGCAATGAGAGTTGTTCTGTGTCAGGAGAGCAACTGGGGGAGGCTGCCTCGTCCCCAGAGCAGCACGTTGGCCGCATCTAGCCCTGCAAGCTGAGCATGAGAACTGTTAAGCACAAGCCTTTGGTTAGATGCTGCTAGACGCCCTCTCTTCTCAACTTTGTAAGGTAAACAAACACCCCATCTCTTTAATAACCATCTAGTTTATTAGACAGTCAGATGAATCCCTTACCTCATCCATCATTTTTATTTTTATTGTGCAGGCACTAGATGTGTGTACTTAGGGGACCAGGAATGAGAGACCTTTTTATGAATCTGACCATGTATTTCTCAGAAGGCCATTACTAGGGGAAAATTGTTGCATAAATAACGTACAACTTCAGATGTCCAAGTCCTGTTTTCCTTCAATAGCTCATGGCTTCAGAGACACTACTTCTAAAAATGTTTTAAGGAGTGTTAGAAGCAGTCAAGAGTAAGAAGGAACCGTTAGCATTTTAGAGCTGAGCAGTTAAGGTAAAAGGGATATTTCTGCCAGTGATTCTATCCTTCGTGTGTGTATGCATTCGCTGTTGGGTTTTTTGCTGTCATTGGATTTGTTGTAGTCTAGATTTGCTGTCTCCTGAAGGTTTTGCTCCCCAGCAACATCAAGTTGGCAAGTGTTACTCAGCTTCTTTGCTGGTGGTTGTCTTCAGTCAAAGCAGAGATGGCAGAAAACAGGGGAATGTGACAGTGCCTTTAAAAAAAAAACGGGGGGGGGGGGAAAGAGGGTAATATTATTGTTGGTCCTGGCAAGGCTGTTTCTGTCCCACTGACTTGCTGTCTTAAATGTTCTTTTCTCTCAAAATGTTTAATATAGGGAAAGAAAGAAAACCTTTTTTCTTTATCTTTCTGTGCTGTAACCCCCATTAGCTCAAATAGGGAATAGGCTTTTAAGTACCCTGCATGTATAATAAATATATGCTTCTTTCTAAGATGACAGCTTAATTTCATAGCTGGCACTAAACCTTCTAGCTTGGCCATAGGCTTTCACTGTCCTCCATAAACCTGGCTTTGGCAACAAGAGCAAAGTTTCCAGTAAGCAGCTTGACTGGAACAGGCTGACTTCAGCGTCCTGGAGCTGGGATAGCATTTGATGGTCCCTTCGTTACCCATGAGACCACCTTTCAGGGTGCTAGTATGTGCAGTTCATGCCAAGTCCCATACTAGGGAAGCTGATTGTATGGATTTCCCAGCTGATTTTGCCGGCTGTTGAAATACACCCCAACTATTAATATTTGTGTTTATTTTTTAAGGGAATTGAGTGCTGTTAGAGTGGTAGCCTGGAGAGAAGAGCCTCTCTGGGGGCTAGTACTAGTTCATACTTTTTTCTGCTTAGTAGACAGATGTCACTGAAGGAACTTTCCACAAGGCTGCTGTCAGAGCCTCCATTTTAGTGTCAATGAGTTTGCTGTTCTGGTTTTCTCTAGCTCAGGGAAGGTATGGTGGATCTGGAAAGGGTTCAGAGAAAGAACTGGGTCAGCTGGGACTTTTCAGCATGTAAAAGAGATGAAGTAGGAATCTGTAAAGCAGTGAGAGGCAGGGAGGGGGACTGCAAACTGTTCACTGCTTCATCCTCCAGAAGAACTAGGGTCAGCAAACAAAACTAGTTGGAGCCAGGTTTAGATCAGACTAAAGGATGTGCTGCGTTCCATATGCAACATAGCAAGCCACAAAACTAGCTGCAGGATGTCATAGTCAATAAAAGTTTATAAAGGGAGACACGACAAACTGGTGGAAAGGAAAAACCATTGCTACTCACTAAATACAAACTCCCTGTCTGTCTGCAAGTTTCTGATCCACAACTGGTTGAGACATGAAATACAAGTAGGAAAGAAGTATATGCTTGTCCAGTTCCTCTGTTGTCCTCTAAGCTTCTGCTTTTGACCATGGCTGGAGGTGAAACCAACACGTTGGGCCTTTGGTTTGCCCCAGTATGTCTGGTTTATGTTCTTCAGGATGTAACGGAATAGATGAGACTTTCATAGTGGCTACTTCTAGATGCATGCTAGAAATGAGAAAATCTGATCTCCCTGCTATTTCAGTTGTACTGCTATCATTGCTAATGACAGGCCATGGAATACTGGTGGTGATGGCAGATTTTGAATCATTACTTCTATTTGATGTCAACTGAAAAAAACCTGTAAGATTTGTTTCACTCAGCTTTTATACATCCTTCAAACAAGAGTGACTACCAATTAGTTCTGTATTCTGGTGGTAAATGCTGTGACTATTCAATTCCCACAAACTTCTGTTAATTTGTGCAGAGAATTTTTTGCCATTTTTTATGGCAAAGTACAAATGTGTGTGTAAGTATGTACATTTATGCTGTGTAATTTGTATACCTAACTGCAAATGTATGTAAAATAAAATACTAACTCATTAAAAGACATTTATTCTTTCTTTTTGTTCTTGGTTTCAATAAAAGTGGCGTATTTTTTGTTCTGACACAAAAAAAACCCCACTTTTCTTTTCAGAGTCATTTTAGTACTAGTTTTGCAAGACTCAAAGGACTCGAGAGATATTGGTTTGACTTTGTGCACTCAGGAAGCTTTGGGGATTTCAATAGAAAAATTTCTGGAATGTAGTTCTCTTCAGCAGAAGTTGTTGGTTTTTTTTTTTCCTTTTGCTTATTGTATAAAATGATGATAGGGAATTCTGCCCCTGGTTTTTCTTCCCCAAGCTGCATTGAATGATCCTCCTCACCTGAGGGCCAAGGTGTGAATTGCTGTCGGCAGACCATGGGCAAGTGGGGGCCCCTCATGATGTAAGTGGTTTGTTAAGGAGCCTGCAGGCCTCTCGCTCAATGACTTCTCTGTCCACATACAGCTTGGGAACAGTCACGGGGCCTTTTTTCAGATGTGAAATCTGTCAGCAAAGTGAAGTCAGCTTAAATATCAGTTGAGGCTTGAGCTCCCTTTCAGTTTTTGTTGACTTTATCCCCTCCTGCTCCTTCCCGATCAAGTTTCTCTCTGCTTGAGTCAGACTTGCCGACACTTAGAAGTTTTTATTCTGTGTTTTGGTTGTGTGGATTTGTGTGTGGCAAAGTTCAGGTGCCCTTCACATTCCCAATGGTCTGAAATACTGCGGAGAGGGAGACCATTCTGGGTCTTTACTCTTGAGCTGCTACAGTTCAATTAGAAACCAGTAGAAGTGTTTCCGGTACCCAAAGCATGCCGTACTCAGGTGATGCTGTGCAGACCTGCTGGAGTTTTGTGTTGTACCTGCTGCTACCAAGCTGAGGAATTCTAGTTGTGAATCAGCATCCCTTCTGTTCCCCAAATACAGAACAAAAATTACTCCCTGCACCAGAATTTATCACCAAAATATAAGGCGTAATTGATGGGGTACAGGCAGGCCGGCAAAATACAAGGGAACAGTGAGCATGTGTTAGTTGTGTGCTGAGCCTGTCCCGGGGGCAGGATGCTGAGGTCATGCCATGTTAGCTGGCTGACCATGCAAGCATCTGCAAGTTTGGGATGAACCTGTGGTGTCACTGCCTGTCAGTGTAGAAGCATTTTATGCATTGAAAGCTTGAGGGGATTCTTGGCTGTGGCAAGCAGCCTGGTGCTTCTCCATGCATCCCTCACTCCTCTGCAGACGGTGGTTGAAGAGGCAGCATCAGGGCTGAAGGTGCCAGGCTGGCTGCAGAAGCTACTTTTGGGCTTCTTTCTGTTCTTTGGTACATGCCATCTCTTCTCTGGTTAACGATGTCTTCGGAAATAACCTTTTCTATGTAATAAGCTATTAAGGGATAGAGTCCTGCTTACCCCTTGGTAGGAAGCAATGTTGGGTGTCCTTTGTTTTCCAGGTGAGGACAACGGTGGAGTGTGCTGGAAAGGTGATGACAGCATGGGTAGAATGGGATATCCCATTCTGTGCCCTGCTGAGGTGTGTGCAGGTGCTCTCTGCACTGGATGAGGTGGTGTTAAAACATAACCTTCTGCTTCTCTTGGGATCGTGGTGGAGAGATGCTATTGAGAGGGAAGAGTGTGTTGCAGTCTGGAGAAACAGACGGTGGGGGTTTTGCAGGGTGTTTGCTTCCTTTGTTTAACTGGAAAATACAAGTCACAATTCAGGATCTCTCAGTATGTGAAAACATCATCTGGGAAATGTTTACCCTGTGGCTGCAGTAACAGTGAATTATTGTTATCTGATAGCTCTGTTCCAAAACCCAGGTGAATGGGAACAGTTTTTCTTGCTGTTCCTGGCTTGCTGGGCACTTGGCAGTCAATGTCTATAATCCATGATCTTGTTGTGTCACAGCTAAATGTAGGAGGAAGCTCTCAACCCAGAAGTCCCTGAGTCCTTAGGGATGTATATATAGTGGTGTTTGCTGAGAAGAAAACAGTCACAAAGGTCTCCTAATGTGAAGGATACCCGTATCCTGCTGAGCTGAGAAAGGTGATGTTGATTTGACTCTTTTTTCTCCACCCCTTCCAACCTCCCTCCCGTCTTCCAGAGAAAGTTCACTCCTGCGACCAGGAAAGGCAGAGCGCCCTGGAGGAGGCCAGGCAGAACCCCCGCGAGGGTATCGTCATCCCCGAGTGTGCTCCAGGAGGGCTCTACAAACCAGTGCAATGTCACCAGTCGACTGGGTACTGCTGGTGTGTCCTGGTGGACACGGGACGCCCCCTGCCTGGTACTTCCACTCGGTAAGAGCTTACCTGGAGAAGATGAGATACAAAAAAAAAAAAAAAATACTGTTGCTATATCAGATAAGTTCCTACTTCTAGAGCAGTCTGCTCTGTACTACCTTCCTTAGAGCTAGTGAATGCTGTATGTGATGTTCCCTATTGAATGTTGCTATGCATCTCCTTCTCTGTAGGAGTTGGTGCATCATTACTATTGCCCTTACTTTTCTCTATGTTGAGAATTCATGAAAAGTAGCCTTTTTTTTCCCTCTAGCTTGCAGCTTTTGGGTGGTAGCACTAACCAGGGCTTTGCTCAAGGGTATAGAGCAGGGGTGTGAACAGTGAAAAGACAAGTGGCTTTGTTGCGTTATCCTTTGCTTTACATTTCCATGCTGCAACCACTTGGATCCTGACCAATACAGATTTAGAAGACTGCTTGGTTGTGCACTGAGAGATTTTTAAGTCAGTGATAGATTTTTCTTTAAGTTAGCCTGTATCTTAAAACTGCCTAGGGAATGTTTTCTAACTTGGGGTTTGGAAACAAATTGTGGGTCCGTCAAGTTATAAAAACAAGCCAGTAGGAGTTGGGACCTAAACTCTGATAGATACAGTGATTCTGCAGAGCATGGACAGCTTTGAAAAAAAGTTCAGCCTGTGCCCACAAGAGTTGGAAGAGGGCCTTGTGCTCTTTGTGAGTTTGGGTTGGTAGCAGGCACTGGACTTCAGAGTATGCTCTTCCTTCTCTCTCCGCTGCTGCTGCTGACTGTCTATGAGCAGACAGCTGCTTGAGAATAATATTTCTTCTGCAGGTTTATTGGTTTCCCCTACAGTAAGCAGATAAGACAAGACCCCTTTGCAACCATCTGATGACACTAAAGCTATATCACATAGTTTAGCATCTGCTGTTCTCCTTTTTCAGCTATGAGACCCCAGTGTGTGAAAGCGATGCCAGATCGAAGAGCACAGAGATTGATGATCCATTCAAGGACAGAGAACTTCCAGGTCAGAGAGGAACAAGATCCTGTCTCTGCCTTCTTCCTTTTCTCTCCTTGGGACTGTTAAGAGGCCAAGAATATTGTTGAGGAGATGGGGGATTTCCCTCACCATGCATGTTTTACCATGGGTTTTATTCTTTTTTATTTTGGATCACCTCCAGTTGCAGCAGTGAACTGGAAAACGCTGGGAGTATCCTGGGGGCTGGTTTATTGCCTGTCTGCCCTTTGAAAATATGTCTGGGATCAGAATTTTCAGGAAAGAAACCTGGATTCCTGGAGGTCCCCTGGGGAAAGAACGGACTCAGCATTGAAAGTTCTTCAAAGCTTGGCCAGGAGAGGATCCTTTCCATTTAGCAGAGCTTTTCAGCAGCTTTGTGCCCCCTTAGCAAGAGGGGGACACAGCTGGCAATTGTCAGTGGACCAACTGGCTCTCTGACACTGCATGGACCAGGCAGGGCACCATTCCTGGTGTGCTAAGGTCCCTTAACTAGTGCTGGTTTCTTACTTAGCTGGACTTTATCCCTCATTTTATGCCCGGGACCCACTTTATCTCCCGTTACTGCTTGTTTTATATTCTACTTTCCCCCCTTAACAGAGTGACAAGCCATAATTTACTGTTTGCCTACCTTGGTTCTGCTAGGAAGATGTGCTGGGCATAGGTGTCTGTGCTGTTCTTAAAAATGCTGTCCTACCTGCCTGTGCTCTGTTTCTTCCTTCACAACACCTTTCTAAGGAGCAGAGTGAGGGGCCCTCACTGACAGGTCAGCCGTTGCTCTCCTGGGTGAGGGCTGACTGCTTGAAAACAGAAGCCACACTGGGTCCCTCATGGTCCCTCCCATGAGGGAGTGGTAGAGACCAAGAACTCTGCAGAAAGAGCTGGTAGCTCTGGATCCACCATTTTCTCCTGGCCTTTTCTAGGGCTAGCATAAAGTGAGTTGTCCCTGAGCAAGTTAGCAAAGGAAATGAGATTTGTTCCAGATTTGCCTTCTGTGTCTCCTAATTCTCCTCCTGCAGGCTCCTGACCTTGGGCCCTGTAGCTTTCTGCTTAGCAGCACTGCCCTCAGCAGGGCTCTTTTCTATGCAGCTTCTCATTTTCACAAGTGATGTGGATATTTGCTATTTGTCTCCCTCTCACGTTGGAATTAAATTGGCCAATTGGTTCAAGTATGACTTTGGAGGGTGGGAGGAGGGAAACCAGCTAAATGATTGCATTAAGGCTCATTTCCTTAGGAAATCACGCTAAAATAGAATAACCTTATTTCCTTTCTTCCCCATCCCCTTCTCCCCTTGCTTTACTGCCTCTCCCTGCATTTCGACCCTGCCTCTCCAGAACTCCTCTCTGAAAATCCTTTGATCTTGGACTTTTTCTTTGAGACTCTCTAGTTTCTCAGGAAGACAGAATGGTTTTGTTTGCCTTCTCCCTCCCCTTCTGCACTGCAGCGGCAGCTGGACAAGGGGATAGGAACTACTTGACAGAGAAGAAGACGCATGGTGCTCTGCAGCTTAGTGGTCTGGTCCCAGCATCAGACTCCATGAGAGCTCCCCTCTCAGCTCAAGCCACTCTTCTGTGCTTGAGTAAACTTCCAGCTCTGTGCTTGGCTGCATTGGTTGGCATGACGGTTCCTGTCACTGAAAATAGCCTTGTCTGTGGAGAGACTAGGAGGTGGAGGATCTGATCCTGGTTTGTCTGCCTGAGAGATGCTGTGCTGCATGATCTTTTGATGCAGACCTGAGGTTTGTTTGATTAGCTGCTCTTGGATGCAAGAATTCACTGGTGAGCCAGAACTGCAGGGGGTGAGAGAGGATATTTCTTTTTACTTTTTTTCCCCTCTTGTTTCTTAGCAGAACTGAATTTTAAGAAAAACTGCTGCTTTAATTTGAGTCTGATCATTCCATTTGCACTCAATTCTGTAAGGGGGACCCCATACCTTATTCCTCTTCTAGAGCTTCTCCCATTCTTCAGACTCCCAGTGCTGCAGGCAGTGTGCTCCTTGGCCTGTGTGAAGAGACCCTGCAAAGGACAAGGTGGGGGAGACATAAGTCCAGATCCTTGCACACCTACACATACCCTCTTCACAAGCTGTGTCATGGCTGTGGCCGAAAGAAAGAAGGAAGGAAAGTGTTGCTTGCACATAGCAAATGGCAAGCTGCAAATTCCTGCAGACGGTGAGATGCTGAGGCCCCAGGGAGATGACTTCTAGCAAATGGGTTTTCAACCTTCTCATTACTGCAACAAAAAGCTCCTTTAAGTGAGTGGTCTACTCTGGCTGCCATAGCAGCTTACCCATTACAATGCTGACATTTTCTGGACCATGTGCCAAACGAGTGCTGAGGGGTGTGCGTGTGTGTAATGCACATAGTATGGAGACAGGCGAGGGACTGTTGGTTAGCTATTGCAGAGAACAGAGCCTGTAATACTGCAAAGGAGGGAGTTTTGTCAGATCAATTTGCAAGCTGCTTTCAGCTGTCAAGGGATTACAGTAAGTTTCTGGTGCTCTGTTTGGGGTACACGTGCTTCTCTGCTTGTCTGAGAAAAGCAGAAAAGTGTTGACACTGCTATATGTTGCTGGGGCAGGCTGTTTTCTGATGTCTGATGCCTTAATCAGCTTACTGATTCGTAGTGCATGGTGGTTTGGAGAAAGAGAAGAGGTGAGGGATGTGGTTTTTGCTTTTCCGTCACATCAAGAGAAGATGATAGGATGGGGGGTGATGGGTTTTGGACAATAGCTTTGGAGGTGGTGGGTTGAAGTTAAGTATGTTCACTTCTTGGTAGGCTAGAGCAGTTGTTAGATTATTAATATGGTAGTAAATGAAGCATGCTTTTGCTCCTTTAAGAAACAAGTAAATGGCATAGATTGCCTCATAAAGGTGAGGAGATGGAGAATTTAATCTCAGCTGTGTCATAACAGGCTGGCACTGTTAGGGATAGGAGGCCCTGTCAGTCTGCGGTTATGGTGGTAGGGAACTAGACAGCCTCAGCACTAAGTAATGGAAATGGTTACCAAGCTCGTCTTCAGCCCACTTTGTCCTCCTTAAGCCAGGAGTGACTGGGGGTGATTACCACGTGTTGACTTTGACTGACGTATTTCCTGTGCAGTGTGATCATGCAAAGAACTGAATTATTGTGGTAGCTGCTGGCAGGCAACACTCTCTGTGCCTGAAGAGGAGAGTGAAAGCAGCAGTCCTCACTTTGGCCCGTGCTTTGGGAAGCTTTAAGCTGTCAGTTAGGACCTCAGAACAGCCATGTTTGCAGAGGAAGATGACCCAGGAGGTAATGAGTTGTTTTGCAAACTTCTCTGCAAATGTCACCATGGGAACTCCCTTCTGCCAGGCGCTTCCAGCACATCCCTGTGGTTATTCTGGTAGAGAACTGGGAGTGGCCATAAAGTTAACCACACGGTCTTCCTGCCAGATATTGTTGGTGACCCTGTGTGTGCCTGGACAAAAGCTGCAGGACAAATTACTACGCAGAGAAACCCACTGAGGGATTCTTCTGCCTTTCCTTAGGGACTGTGATGATGCCTGCCATATTACAAACAAAGGAGGTTCTGGCTGATCCTTGCTGAACTGGGGTAGGAGACCAATCCTGCGTGTTATTGCATTAAACCTCCTCTTTTCTTTCTGCAGGCTGCCCAGAAGGGAAGAAAGTTGAATTTATTACAAGCTTACTTGATGCCCTGACTACGGACATGGTACAGGCTATTAACTCAGCAGCCCCTACTGGGGGTGGGAGGTGAGTCCGGAAAGCACTCAGGCTGAATGCCACCAAGGTGGCTCTGGGTGCCCCTGAGGTGGGGGCAGGAGGGAAAGGTGTTGCTCTGCGCTGATTCGGATTCCTCTGGGTTGCTGGGAGAGGAGCTGAAGCTGCATCTTCAGACGCTGCTCAGCCCTGTCATCCTAGCCCTGCCTCCTCCCTGGCAGCTGCTCTGCCATAAAGGTTAGTATAGTCCATTTGAAGTGTGAAATGAGAGCTCAGTGGGAGGAAGTGGCTTGTTCTTTTGTCCCATGGTGCATGAAAAGAACTAATAAAATGCAAATGGATTGAAGGAGACCGTGTGGCCTAGTGGCTACCACAGGGAGTGAAGAATGCGAACCGAATTCTTGGCAGTACCAGTGCTGTGGTTTTGCTGTGGGGCCGGAGCCAGCCTGACGATGATGAGAGGAGCTGTTTTTCATGGCCCTTCCCTCTGACCAGCTGGCTGCTCATCCCTCTTGCAAAGAGCAGCAGGTCAGGCCTGTTGAAGAGGTGGGCAGAAGTCTGCGTTTCTGGGGAACTGGAGAAAAGCTAAGGTCTTGTCTCCCCCTTCTGCTTGGTAACAGCAAATCCCCTTAGCACAGGAACTGCGATGCTGTGGCAGGACAGGCCATTGAGAACGGACTGTGATGGACTTAAAAGAAGTGCTATATTGCCTTGGCTATGCAAGGCTTCTATGATTCTGGATTCCCCTGACTTTAAAGGGAGTCAGTGCTAGTTTAGCACGGACGGATGCCACAACTACTAATGGGAGTTCATAGGGGTGTAGAGATGAAGGAGGTGCCTCTATATGTGTGCTACTTCCATGGGTATTGCTCCAGTGTATTGAGAGTAATGTTGATCCCCTGCTTACCTCTTTCAAAATGCAGAAGGAAGCAGTGCCATCTTTAACTATTCAGGACAAAAAACTTCTTGGGTGGCACCTCTGTGCCTCTTGGTTTCAGTATGGGTTGCCTGTGAACCCATATGGTTTTAACTTTGCATTTGGACCTTACAAATCCGGCCAGTGGCTGAGTGCCTGCACGCTGAATATTCTGTAACCCATCGAATTAGCAGTATATGCCTAGCATGTCTGTATTCATATAAACAGGATGAAAAATGCCCCAAGGATGGGAAATACGATGTTCTCTCCCAGCTATAAGCATTCCAATGTCAATTCTGTCTAATTTGCGTGGTTCAAATGCAGTGGGTAGGGGTGGTGGGAAGCCCTGGAGAGTATTTGATATTTATTTGGCATCTTTGGCATTGGGACTGAAACCCAGCCAATGTAATCATCACTCTTAAAATAAAGCTTAATATAAACCAATATTATAGAGGCCAGAGATGTATGCCCCCACTGCACTTCTATAAACCAGCAGGATGGCTTCCTAATGTTCCCCAAGCTTTGTGTATTTCTCAGCTTTCAATAGAGGCCTTTCTGGTAGAATTTTTCACTGCCCAGCTCTTCACACAGTCGTCATGTTGATTTATTTTCATCTGTAGTGTCAGCAGCCCGGTTGCAAGGGGAAAAAGAAATCTTTTAGCAGGCTGTCCTTTGTGAGGCGAAAGACTGCTACCACCCAAATACTCTGCCTGCCCACAGCCATGATTAAATTCAGGAAACTGCTTTGGCATAAACTTCCACGTGCATCAGCCAGGCTAAGCGCATACCCCAAAGAACATGCGTCGAGTTTTTCCACCCCACCGTGCCATGATGAGACCATTTATTTTGCAAAAAGAAGCATTTCAAGGAATTTTTCGTACTTACATAAAAAATACAATCAGTACAGCTTTCATTTCATATGAGTTTGCAGAGTTGGGAAGCTGTCTCTGCAATAAGTCCTGCTTTCCAAGTTTTCCAGGGGGAGGAATGTCCTGAGTCCTCCCTTCAGGAATATCTGAAGTGGTCTCGATGAGTTTGAACAAATGCATCCAAAGATCTAAGGTAAATTTTTAACGTATCACCAGCAAAGTTTATGCCTGTTGCAGAGGGCAGGCCAGGCAGACAACAAGCCGTGTCGGTTGGCCCCATATATTGTCCTATGTATTTTAGTCAATCCGAGAAGCAGCAAGCAGGAGTTTTAGGGAAGGGAAGGATATTCCTGTTTCTCTGTGGCAGCAGAGAGATGACACTGGCATACAATATGCATCTTCAGCATCAACAGTAAAATACAGGAACAAACGCAGAGCCTTTCCAAATTGTCAAGGGCTGAAAAAGCCTAACAGTGAGAGTCTTAAGTAGCTCAGCCTACCTTAGGGTATTAAAGGAAAGAAAAAAAAAAAAAAGAAAAAAAAGAAAAAAAAAAAGGTTGAAAGATGATTTTGTATAATCTAAGTATCTCCAGAGGGGCAAAAGCTCTGCAGGCTCTTTAGTCTAGCAGGGAAGAATGTGATTAGCTGAATTTAAACAAACTTGTGACCAAAATTTCTTTAAAGCAAGGGCAATTCTAAGGCAGAATGAAGTCATGAGGGAGGTGACAGATTCCCTCTCTCTAAGGCTTTCATCTTAGGCCTGACGCCTTTCAGAAAGACTTGTTTTAGTCAAACCTGAATTATGCTCCTAAGAGTAATTTGATTCACATTCTGTGAGTATGATCTACAGGAAATCAGATTAGATGACCCTGCGTCCTTTAGTCTTAATATGGATACGTGCAGTGAAAACTTCTTGCATTTGCTGAGTGTCTTCATCTTCAAGACTTTGCCTGTTTATGCTGCAAAGCTATCTGTGGCTTTGCAATTAATGTCCGTATTAGCTTTTTTTGGGTGCAGGAGGGAGGAGAATGGGGAGAAATGGGAGATCTGCATTTAAAATACCCCATTGAGCTGTGCTAAACTGCACGCTTTATACTTGGCACACAGAAAAACAATCTAGTAGCAGCAAAGTGAGGCTGTACAACTTGGATTGCTGCAGGCCATATAAGTAAAACCTGATAAGACTTTTTTTTTTTTATTGGGCATGCTTAAAACAACCTTGTAATCCCTTATAGGTCTTGTCTCGTTTAAGCAAGTTCAAAGCTATTGACTTTAATTGAGTTACTCTTGCTTTACAATAATGTAAATGAGATGAGGACTTCCCTTCCTCATGGCCCTGGTTTATATTACAGCAAAATAGGCAAGTAGACTTCATTTAGACTTCTGAAACAGAAAATCTCTGGTAAAATTCATTCTTAATTTTAAGTTTATGTAATAACTCCAAGGCACATCTTGTTACTGTATGTTTTCAAAGTAATTAAGGGAGCACTTGTAGGAAATTCATTTATTAACCAGTGTCTGGTATACTTTTTGAAAAGACGCATAGCAGAAATTGTTCACATATAAATCCTATATAGTAGGAGTAGCACTTTTTAAAATTTAGCCTTCGCTTTAATACATTTTAGTCTATTTTCTAATTTGAAAGTACTCATATTACACAGGGCCTAAACTAAAATAGACCAAAGGGGATCCCGACCTGGGTTTCCTTGGTCTGAGAAACTCTCTTTGGTCCCTGCCAATTCAGAAATGAATTTTACTTGCCAAAATATGTGCACTGTGGCTTGCTATATTATCAGCAAAAATATTAATGCCCTGTGGAATTTTGGGTTAAAAGGGCAGCTTACAACAGCCACCCTTATCATGTAACGCAGCAGCTGTGTCCCTTCATTTTAAGTTGCCAATTATTCCCCGTGTAATAGCCCTAAAAAGTACTTCAGAAAATTGCCCCCGAGGTTCCCTTTCATGCTCTAGTTGAGCAGTTTGAAGCAGGCGAGCACAGCCCAGCACATCTCCAGGGTGTTCTGAAGCCGAGCCATGTTTTAATAAAGATTGACGCTTTCAAACAGTGCGGGGAAGTTAATGCCCAACTCCTGTTGCATTTCAATTGAAGTTGGATACTAACTTCTCTTTGTGCTCCTATGGAAATTCTAGCCTAATTAAAGATACAGCAGAGTTCATGTAACAGGAGGATCTTTGAACAGTCAATGAGGAGTGAAGGAGGTGATTTTTAAACCTTCTAAATGATTTATCCCATAAATCTTCAGAAACGTTGTGTTCAGCATGGTGTTTCATACACAACTTAGCCAGAGGAGAGGAAGAAATGGGCCTGTAGTAGGAAGATAACTTAAGTTTTAGCTCTAGAGGAATTATGCATTCCCGGTAATGAATTCAGATTGTGTAGTACCCTTTTGTTTAGTCTGAACACAGCTTAGTTTTTTGTTGGCTTCTTGATCCTTTGGCTACAGGAAAGGGAGAATAATAAAACAAATACATTAGAGTAATCCTCTTTGATTCAAGTCATGTTCTGCCATTACAGCTTTTAACTTTAGAATAGACAACCACAAAGAACAAAAGGAGAGTAAGAATAGCAAGAACAATTTTGAATTTTACCTCAGTTTGTTAAACTGTTATCACTTTCCACCACTCCCCCAGGCGGACATCATGAGTGCTATTGTGGGCATTGACTGGCAGGGTCAGTCCTGTCCTTTCTTTATCTTTGCTCTCATCCATCCTTTCTTCAGCGACAGCACCAAGCAAGGTATACATCCTTGCAAAATGTTTTAAAGTCATAGAATCTTGCAGCTTTAACTCCTGTAGACATCCCAACTACAAGCATACCTTATGTGTTAGGAGTGGAAGCCGGTCTAACTGTTTTTCTACTCTGTTGCTACTGCTAGCAGCTTCTTGTCCATCAGTGTTCTTTCATCCTGAAATAGCTCCCTCTGGTTTTTAGTCTCTGCTGTCCAGTTAGGCTGGTCTTACTCCCCTTCCCTCCTTCTGCCTCAGCTGCTGTTGTTGCTACATAAAGTTTGTATTACAAAATAATAGGTTTTCTAAAGGTCTTCAAACAGGTGATCATCTGCTGGGTACTTCAGAGTTTGCAACCTCGCTTTCTCTCAAAGTGGTGTTTTGTATTAGGATTTTCTGTCACTGCAACAGTACTGTGGGTCTGTGCAGCCTGGGCAGTGGGATGCAGTGGCACTGCAAGTGTGCAGGGAGCAAAGGGTCAGCTTTGGTAGGAATCGACTTCCGTTTACTCAGTAAAATTTAGTGGGACATATTACACTTTGACAGCACAGTTGTGTGGAGGACAATGTGATTGCACAGTGTACCTAGTTTTGTCTGTGAGTAACGTCTGACATTTGCTGCTCTTGTACACTTTACCCTATATACCTCCCCTTCTTCCCTGCTCCTTCCCACTGAGTCAACTCCTCATTTCTTGCAAGGGGCCTCAAGGGCTGGAAAGCATTACAAACTGCATGCAAAGTGCATATTAAAGCTGTCTATTTAATATTTTGGCATATTCTTCTCTCTCTGCTCCAGAATTCAGTGCAGCTGCAAAAGTACGTGTCCATGTTTTTTAATAGCCTCTTTGCTTTCTGCCTGTACCCCAGTTACACCAGATGATATGAAGGTGTTCTCTGGAAGTGTGTCTTGACTGGAAAACAATATTGTTAAAAGTAACAGTATCTTAACCCACATATCTCCAAGCATAAGCCACCTAAGAAATAAGTGTTCTCCTATGAGGGAGCTGATAGCACATTATACAGGAGAAGGATCAAAAGCCTACTTAGAGAAGACTATATACTTGATGCCAACAAATTAGTAAGAAAGCTGAGAGAGCAGGTTCCCTGTCCTAGGCTGTTAATGATAGACGTGCGTCTCTTCATTGTTGGACTGTGGGTGGGCTTATGCTGTGTAGTGGAGCTAAACTCGCTGGCTTATGTACGGAAGCCATCCAGCAATAGCAGGTTGGATTTGGAATATCAGCTCACACAGAGCTCTCTGCTTCCCCAGCACTCATTCTTTAGGATTGATTGTTTTGCCATAGAGTGCTAAAGAGGAATGATTAGGAAGAAAAGTAAGTACAGCTGTAATGTAGTCAGCATGAGAAGACTGAGAAGGCTGTCTGCGTTTTGGCAATGTCTGTCTTTACTAGGTCTTACAAAGCTGCTACAGCACTGGAATGAGAAACTGGAATTCAGTGGATTTTTGTGTGACTGGTGTTAGAGCACTCTTGTTTTGCTGGGAGTTGAGAATGTGCAGGGCAGCTTTATTCTCTCTTGGTTTTTCTGGATCCTTTATGGTCTGAATGAGTAGAGAGGCAGCCCAACAAATGAAGTATGCATCTGAGGGCTGATTTATTTCTCTTGCAACAGCAAAGGAGAGGCAATAGAGGGAATTTCCCCTGGCATAATCCTGCAAAGTCTGTGCTTGCAGGACAATTACAGCCCTCAGATGTATTTCAGCTGACCCGGCAGGTATGGTGGTTGTCGTGGCACATCATCAAAGCTAGGTGGCTTAGCAGTGCTGTGAAGTTGCATCAATTCATGTTTCATGGATGGTGCCTAAGTGCCTTGCATGGGCAGCCATCAAAGTCAAGATAGTTAGATACTGTGTTGTAACCTCAGCCTTCTTTAGTATATCGTGTGATTTCATGAGCCGGGGAGATATGGCTGCACTGAGGTGATGTGGATCCTTCCTGTGTTGGGATTCTGGATGATCATCAGAAAGGGCAGGCAAGCAACTTGGGAACTGCAGTCCTGCCAAGCCAGCCAACAGGAAGTGGTAAAAACTCAGAAATGACTATCTTCCTTCCTCCTACAATCACAGCAGTTAAACTAACTCCCTTTAGCTCCATTAGCATGCTGCAGTTTTCAGCGTGAGCTCTCAGCATGTTTGTAAATGGCAAAGATTGATGTATCATCACCTCATGAGTCAATATATTTGTATATATGCCTGTGGATTTCCCTGATTTTCTGTATGGAAGTGCTAAAGAGCGCTATATTGCCTCTCTTCGTAACTCTTTAAGAGCTCCTCCATGGTGTGCCTCTGAAAAAGAGGCACTTTTAAGTCCTGCTTCAGAGTGTCTCTGCAGCAGGTAGAGAGAAGCTTCTGTTCCTGTCTGTTGTCTTTCTGCTGTTGGTTCTAAGATGCTCTTCTGTTTTTTTTGTTTCTGCCTCTCCAGTTGTGGGCTTTTGGGAAACAAAGGGCAGGCCACAATGTGGATGAGGGGAATCTCGCATGCAAAAGCTCAGGTTTTATTCCTCTGTCTCAGCAAAAGCAGAATATTGTCCCTTGCAATACAGAACTTCCCTGTGGCTGTTGGAAGCATGCTAGTCTTCAAATGATAGCCAGCTCATTTCCAAAAGGGAGAGAGGCTAATGGCTGTGTTCATAAATGTCATAAAAACAAGCCACAGGATGTGTTTTTATTCTCTCCTGTCATCCTGGTCTTTGCATACAGTTTCAAGGCTCTGAAAAATCCGGGCACTCCCTTAGCTTCCTGGGGAGATTTTTGCAATTTCTGCATGTCCGTAGGTGGCTCCAGGGGTTTGCCTTGTATTTTGGCTCCCAAAACAAAGGCNCCCCGTGTTTATCCCACTGTACATTGACCAGATGCTGTGACTGAATGCCAGGCTGCTGCTCAGCTAAGAATTAAATGATGAAGAGGGTAGTTTCAAGTAAAACCTTGGAAAAAATGTTGTGCACTTTATATGCCACTCTCTACTGTGTGTGTTTACTTGTTGTGAAGATACAGATGTCTTTGGATAGGGGCTACCTTTCTAAATTGTATCCTCATTTATTAAAGGTATCAGAGAAGGTTAATGGGGATCTCTGTTCTCCACCTAAGGTCCATTGCTTGCTTTCTGCATGTTGCAGATTCCCCTTCACTAGTGATTTAAATTACCATGGCGATAGGGTGAGGTTTTTATTTTTCAGGCTCTGTAGCTGCATTTTAGAGACAAAACTGGTCATACTGGAAGGTCAAAAGAGTTTCTTCCTTCTAGTTCCCAACAAAGAAATTTTCAGTGACAACTTAAATATATATCCTACCAGTTTCTGAAACAAGGTTGGTGACAGTCTTAAAGTACATTTTATAAGGTACCTGGGTTCATATTTCGCTATCAGCTGGAATGCCCCAAACTCTCACCAGAATCTGGCTGCCTGCAGCATGCAACTGACACCGCTTAAATGGTATGACATAGCAATGCCTGTTTGGTGATGACTTGACGTTGAATGGCAGCATTCTCTATTCGTGCATCTTCAGCTGTTGCTTTTCCTCCTGCTTCTCTTCTCCTCCTCTCTGATACTGTTTGTTGTCCACAGAAAGAAAATGTGAGCCAAAAAACGTCAAACTTGTAATATCACAATGAGTAAGAAATGAAGCAAACTGAAGTTGCCAGTTCCATAGTATCGCTTTTAATGGATTTGTGGTGCTTGTCTGCTGTGGAATTCTTGTGTGTAAATCAACCATGTGAAAAGCATTAAATATGCTGAAAATACAGCACAGGAGTTCAGATTGTATAAATAGGTACAGCAAGAATGTTGCATCTTGCCAAGGACACTTTCAAACAATGAATGTGTCTTGCATTAAATGAATTTGTTCCCTTTCTGAAGTCTAGATGTTGCTATCACAGAAACTACCATGACAGCTGACAGTCACGGCTCTCCTGCTGGTAACTTGAATGGGAGCCCAAGGGTCGAAAGGGCTGTGGAGATTGCCTTTTGCCCTCTAGAGGGGATCCTTCTGGGACTAGGCAGGGTTTCAGCAACTGGCGTGAGGAGAACCAGAGCTACTGAGGGTATCAGTCTCAAGGAATCTCTGGGCACCACTTGTTCATGCTGAAGGACGTTTTTAGAAAAAGTTCATCTCTCTCAAAAGGGCCCAGCTAAAAAGAGGAAATTGTAAGACGTGCGTATTTTGCCTTTGCTTTAAATATGGCATAGCGTGTGTCTGACTCGGTGAGCACCTTTGGCTCCTCAGTATATGCTTGACAGTGTTTGTGAGAGCACCCGTTTGTCGGGGGCCTTTGCTTCCTCTGTTCCAGGTTCTCTGAGCCAGACCCCAGCCACACGCTGGAGGAGCGAGTGGTACACTGGTACTTCAGCCAGTTGGACAACAACAGCAGCAATGACATCAACAAGCGGGAGCTGAAGCCTTTCAAGCGTTATGTGAAGAAGAAAGCCAAGCCCAAGAAATGTGCCCGACGTTTCACTGACTACTGTGACCTCAACAAGGACAAGTCAATCTCGCTTCAGGAGCTGAAGGGGTGCTTGGGAGTCAGCAAGGAAGGAGGTGAGTGGCTTTCCTTCCCCATTGCATGAGAATAAAAGGCTTGATATGGAGGTACAGCAAACTCAGGAACCAGTTTTCTCCCAAGTGATTCAAAAGTGCCACAATTTGTGTGAGAAAATGAGTGAAATTAATACCCTGGCAAATGTAGTTATTTGTGTTATGGCTCTGACTTACATCCCTTATCTTGAACCTTTGTGCGAAGCGCTATATGGAAGCAGGGCAAAAAGATGAGCCTTGCCCAGGACCCTACTTGTACTGTAGAAGCCCTTGGAAACTGTAGTTCAGATCAGGTCCCTTCTGAGTAATACACTGCTAACAATATTCTGTTGTCTCAACCATGTAGGTTGGATGATGTATGAGCCAGCACAGACCCAGTCTTTCTCCAGAGACCCTGTTGACTAACAGAAATAATATTTATTTTCATTGCTAAATCCAGCATGCAGGAAAGTGGATGACGCAAAGAGAACAGCTCAGAAGGAAGGCTCAGAGCTGTACTGTTGCCCTTTTTCAGAGTTAAATTGCACTTTAAGATTGGGGCAGAAATAGGGCATATGAATAACATACTTTCCTTCCTGTTTAGTGCCTGAGCAATCAACCCACCCTCCTTCTGTTTCTTCCTCTTTCATCTTCACCTGATCTGCTGCTGGGACCTGGACCGAGTTGATATTTTTGGAATTTTATGAATTGAAACTGTTCAACCCAAATTCAATAATTATCAGTCATTCTTAACTGTAGGCAGATTTGCTTGGCAGGAGAAGGCAAACAGGGAGGTTCCAGGGGAATAATTTCCTGTGCAGGTGTCTTGGCTGCACGGGCAGCTCTTGTTATAACCATCGTGCTGGTTGGAAAGGTTGGGTAGGTTGCTTTCTCCAGACTTAACCTTTCCTTAGTTCTTTCCTCAGGTTTAGCATGAGTGAGTGCATTTGGGTGTGGGGTAGTTGCCTCTTCTAGGTTCTTTGCAAACATCTTAGTTATCGTAATAAGTCTGTTGCATTACTTGTCAGCTGTGAGAATCATTCAGCTTCCCTAGCTCAGTGAAAGTTTTTTTTCTTAGTCATCGGTACCTTACTGAGGAATGACATACCAAAATAGCAACCCTGTTCCTTAATTTTATTACCTTCCCAATAAGATGAATATGCCAAATGAGTTTTATTGCTATTTGGCTTGGAATAAGACTCTTTGGAATCTGCTGCCTTGGCCAACCGACAGTTCAAAAATTTAGTTTATGGAAGGGGGCGGGGGGAAAGGGAGAGAAGGAAGAAAATGTGCATCTTTGAGCCAGTGTGAAGGAGAAATAAAGCAGTGAGACATTGTTGTGAGTGCCTGATTGCCCAACTATTTGCTGAAAACACAGCCTTGACCTTTCATTGTTTCTTCCATTGTATCAGGACAGGATTGTGTGCAAAAAGGGGCTTTGACCTTGTTTTATCATACAGCTCTACATACTTATGAAAGGCCTGATAAGCCTGGAGGATCAAAGATAAATGGGTAAGTTATGTGGAAGGAGGACCACGGGGGTCTAAAGGACGGTGAGGGCTAAAAAGCAGTAGAAGGGGCAGTGCAGGGAGCAGGTACTAACAGTAGGAAAGAACGGAGGGGAGGTCCTCTAGAGGTTCAGTAAGCAAGTTTGTGATGGATCTTTTTTGTGAGGTGGTAGATGACGTGTTTCCTCTGCCTTCTATTCACAAGAACTTCTAAATAAAGAAATAACCAGTAGCTTACCCCTTCTCCAATGTTCCCTTATCCTGATCGTGGGTGCATGCAGTCAGTCAAGTAGTTCATGTATTTGCTCTCTGTTTCTTTCTCTGTACCATGGCCTCCAAACATCTGCTGGGGCTGTGAAGTCACTGTGGGTCCAAGCCAAGAGCTAGTCGGGAACCTTTTTGATGACGTACTTTCAGTTGTAAACTGCCAGTCAGATGAAACCAAAACTCTTCATGGAAATGTTTGTGTTTCAACAAAAGCTTTGTTGGAAAGGTTTTTCTGGTCTGGATTGGATGAGGAGGGAGGCAAGGAAAGTCATCATTTCCCCTTGATATAGTTCATTACAAATGGACTTGCCTCAGATGTTCCAAATCCTGGTTGGGTATCCAGCAGCCTAAGGACTAAAATGAAGTGGGTCATCATTCCAGGTGAGTGTGCCTCCTGTTAGGCAAACCGAACACTTGTAATGATTTTGAAAATAAAACTGAATACAAATTTTGTAGAGTTTGGGATGCTGAGGAAAACAAATGTTAAGGCTTCTGCATTTTTGTCAGTATTTTGCTTTTGGAATTTTTTTTGTGTGGCCAGTTCCATTCAAACATGGAAATAGTATTGCTTGAAGGAAGCACAGGATAAATCCGCTGTTACATGCCTCTTGGGCAGTAGATGGTCTAAATAAATAAGATTTATGTGTGAGGATTCAGCTGGGGTATTCATAAGGACAAACCTGAATCTGAGCTCTTTCCAGCTTAGGATCAAATCCGTACAAGATGCATAGTTCTGTCTGTCATCCCCTCCTCAGTAGGCTCTTGATGCCTCTGTTAACCTAATATGTGGGTGCTGCCAGCCAGTGGTTCTTCAGTGAGGAAAATAGCTGTCCAGTCAGCCAGCAGCCCGTCCTCTTTTCCGTCCTTATGATGACCCAGAAACTTGCTGGGAAATCTAGGTCTGGTGGCCACTTTGCACAGCTCTTGCCCCTCTGCTTAAACCAGATGTCTTTCTATCAGGGGCAACTCAGATGGAAAAATGCCATTCCTGGGTCTCAGAATGGAGTAGCCGCATAGAGCCAGCCTTTGAGGGCTTGCAGAAGCCTGCAAATGGTTTCTCAAACTGAGGCAGAACAGGCAGACAGGGCTTGTAGCTTGGAGTATGCCAGAAACAGCCTTTGCCATCATTTGATCTAGGATTGTCTGTTTGAGGAATTGTGGAAGGAAAACAGACTGATTTACAGCCTGTTAAAAGTTAGCATTCATCAGTGCAGTCTGCACAGCCTGAGTTAGTGGGGGAAACCATCTGTGATCAAAGAACAAATTTAGCTCTATGCATTAGTCAAAAGGCAGGGTCCTTGAGAGGAGATAGATGTGCACTGTAAAGCTTTGCTGGAAACTTACTGGACCCAAGATTAATTGGAGTCCAGTGATCTTGAAGAGCAGGACTGTCGATCCGAGCAAGGCTTGTGCTAGTTGTGCTGACTGCAAAATGCTGGAGTTGAGTTTTACCTCTATATTCTTCCAAATTCAGAAGACAAAGTCAGCATTTTGTGCATGCCCAAAGAGGAGCTAAGGGATTTAGCAGCAAAGAAATGTCCCTCCGCCAGCTGACGGGAAGTTTCCTTCTGCCAGTTCAGATCCCGTGATTGCTTTGCCGTCCAAGAGCTTGTCAGATGGTAGGTGTTGGGCGCTCTTCACAGGCCATGAGGACTTCTGGGGTGGAACCCAGCCACAGTTTGTGCCACCAGCCAGCTACCAAGAGCACAGTCCAGAAACAGGATCAAAATGTCTTAATTAAAAAGGGTGTGTGTGTAGTTAAACAGCATGTCACTTTCTACTGAAGCGGAGCAAATAGTACAGAAAGAAGGGAAAATAATGGACACTCTAAACAGCAGATTGAATTCTGTGATATTCGGGACCCTTCTTATTGTTATCCGCAGAAGTGACTGATTCTCTGTGTGCTTGGGAAGCTTCTGGGAATGAGGATGCTCTAATCACCGCTGTGCAAGCGGCTGTGTGGGAGCAGGTAGCAAGGAGCAGTCACCAGGGAAAGGCTTCTGCACCAATGATGGTAGAAAGCTGAAAGCAGTCTGAGAGGCTGTGAGAAAACTGTGACCAGGTAATAACTGAGTTAATAAAAAGGAAATTCAGAGTACATCTAATTACAGTTCAATTAGAATGTAAATGAGCTCTACTGGTTCAGTGCTTGTTTGTGTTTGCCTTGTTCAGATATACCCCTTTGGAGCTCAGTAGAGATGCTGTAGTTTGTCGCCTTTAATCTTGAAGAAAGTTACTATTGTATGAATCAGGACATCAGTATTGTGCTGAGGACACAAGAATAGGGCTCCTGGTAGCGTGTTTCCCCCACCCCCAGCCCCCATCAAAGATGAGAGCTTTGCTCAGTAAGTCTGAGGAATCATTTCTACCTATAAAAAGCTGCCGGGGTTTCCTTGGGGCTCTTCCTTTTGAAAGACGCCTGGCCTGATCTAGTGTGGCTAGTATTGTTACCCAAGAGAGCGTACTTGTGAAGCTGAGAAAATACTCTGCATTATGAATTTACAGAATGATGGGATGTTACTCTATAATACCCAAGGGTGTCCCAGATATATGTTAGTAACCTGCTGTCACCATCTGCCATATTCCTTCCTCTCTTTCATGCCAGTTTTATGCTCGCTCGGTGCAGTGTTGTTTTGGCAAGGTTTTGCCTTCTGCAGGTATATGTGGCTGGCCTGAGTTTATATCGAAGGCAGCCGGCTGAAGGCGATTCTCTCTGCATTTGGAGTGACAGTGATGTGCTTCGGAGTCCTTTCCCAGCATGGATACATGGGGCCAGCCCCCGGGAGAGCACAGAGCCCTACGAGGCTGCTGGAAAGGTGTGCCCTGCCCAGCCTGGAGCATCCCTCCCATTTCAGGGATGCTCCCTGCCTCTTCTATCAACTTACCTCGACCTCCACGCCTCCTTCCGAAGACGAACTGGGCTCATTCGCAGCAACGCACTGTAGGCGTAGCTGCACTGGGTGTAAAAAGGGAGTTTGGTTTTTTGTTTTTTTTTTTTTTTTTTGGGATGCCTTCTGCCTTGCCGGGGCGGCCAGGGCCGGGGCGGGCCGTGCGCGGCCCAGCAGCGCCCCCCAGGGCCCGGCCCCGGGAGCGGCTCCGACGGCCCCGGGTTTGTATTGCCGGCCCCCCCCCGGGGGAGTCCCGATTAGCTCCGGAGGAATCTGCCTCTTGGCAACGGAGCTCTGCTTTTTATGCACGGGCACGAGAATAAGCGAACAACAACGGCTCCTCTGATCTCGCCGGGGCAGATGGTGATACCCGGCTGGCGTTCGGGGGCCTTCAAATAACTTACCGTGCTTATACAGTTTCTCTTATTAACGATCTCTGAAGCCCACGGCCTCTGCTTTCTGATGCATTTCAAACTCAGCCACCGCCACCTTTCTTTTCCTCTCCCTTTTCCTTCCCAGCGGTTCTCCTCCTGTCCTGCAGCCCAGCACCCCGTCCCCGGGGCTTCCTGGTCTCCCCCTGCCCTCTGAGCTTCTGCTCGCCTTGCTCTTGCGCAGAGAGAAGTTTGCTGTAGCTGCCAGTGTGAAAAGTACTTAACGTGCAAAGCAAGCTGTGCAGTCAGGTCAGATGCGAATACAAAATCGACGATAAGTGTCTTAGGCTGGGCCGGAGTGGAGGGTGGCAGGAGGCTTACTGCTTCTGGCAGGGAGCAGGAGTTCCCCTTTCCAGCTTATCCCTCATCTGAAATCAGACCAAGCGGCTAGCAGGAAATGTAACATGCTTTTGAGAGCTCCTGTAATCCCTGAGCTGTCTGTACCCAAGGCACGGTAGGAACAGGTTTATTGTTGATGTGAGAGCCCTTGTCATGAGCTCCATCTGGTATAGGGTGTGTGTGCCTGTATCTCATAGAATCATAGAATTGTCTAGGTTGGAAGGGACCTTTAAGATCATTGAGTCCAACCACCAACCTAACACTGCCAAAACCCCCACTAAACCATGTCCCTCAGCAGCATGTCTACTCATCTTTTAAATACCTCCAGGGATGGTGATTCAGCCACTCCCCTGGGTGGTCTTTCCCTCTCTGCTCACAGTAGGGCTCCACTCATGACACAGTCACAGCTCTGCAGTCTGTCCCTGCCCTTCTGCCAGGTATGAGTTCAGGTCTTTTGATTTTAGGTACCTGTTTGATTGTTTGCTCCAAGCTAAAGATCTAGTAAACTTGGGCTATCTGTATTGCCTACACCTTCACTTTTCTGGCTGCCCGCTATCTACATGATGTTATTTTGCTTGCTCTTCGCA